>CM014086.1:17370369-17766358 GCA_004119915.2 Collichthys lucidus
TGTCAGGCTTCAAATGTCTGTTTATACTTGCCTCTCGGCTTGAGCCTGCTTGCATTTCAGTGTGTGTACATTTGGACACGTGAGTGTATATATGTGTGTGTCCAGCCGTGTGTTACAACCCCTGGCTTACATCCATTTAATCTCTCATCCTGGATTTATGCACTTAGCATGTTCGCTACACGGAACAGTGTATCAGGGATCAACCTGATGCTTATCGAAAGTGGTGGAATTGTTTTTGTATTGATGCTGTGGGAGTGTAATGACAGGAAGCTTCAGTGGGTAAAATGCAGTTTGGTTTTCCATAATTTGAAAAATCCACATTTTATATTTAACTTGGATGTTGGTTAAGAATATATTTAGGCATCATACACAGAATAAACTTGGTGATATTTATATATATTTTGCGGATATTTATTTATATGTGCAAGTCACATAAACTGTATGCTGTTCCATCACGTTTTGTCATATTTTGCAGTGAGTCAGCCATTCCTCCACAGGGATTTAAACACCTATTTCTCAGGAAACAACGCATATGCAGGCAGACAAAGACACGACAAAAGCTGCTCCATGTGTGTATTTCACATAAGAACATTTCAACATTTGATTTTTTTTTAAAAAACCTGAATTGCTCCGTCAGAAATACTGTTGACAGCCTTTTTCAGTCTTAAGTTAAGTTAGGTTATTATAGCCCACTATCACAGAGCATGTATCAAAGGGCTTTAAATTTGATAAAGACAGCAATAATGACCTTTAGCAGAAACGCACAGAATCGTGGAGAAGTGAAGAGCATTATGTCGAAAATTATACGTACGAAAAGCACATTAACGTACATACATAACCGCGCCATGAATTGAGTTCATGTTCATTATTAGAAATACACAAAGTGACATTCACTTGCTTCCCCTAACAAGTTACTGAATTAATAGCTTGGTCAGTAATGGTCCATGCAGTTTATTCAAAAGACATATTTGCATTATCGGCTCCAATCAAACCATCACGCTCTTTTCTTTTGAATTTTTATGTCAACAGTGGAGGATAAATAAAAAGTGAAGGGTATATCACACGGCTTATAAGTTACGATAGCTTCCTCTATTTTGGATCCCACGGCTATCCGTCTCGAATAGGTGACAGGTGTGGTGGAAGTTAAATAAAAGTCTTGCTTATTGCAGGTTTAGTTAATATCTAGCTCATACCAGGATTTGGTCTAAATAGTTTTCAGCAAATACGTATAATCTGAACAAGCATCAGTCTATGAAACCCATTCAGGTAATTGTGTTAAGAGATGCTACCTGACATATTTGTTCGTGTCACCACCATCCTAATTCCTGTAATAATAAATGGATAAAGACATAATCCTATCATGTCAAACCCTCTGATGAGGCATACTTTGTTCATGCTGCATGAACATGAACTGCATCAATCACTAATTATTATTGGGTTTCTGTGTCATTTGTGCCTCAGTGGATGATGTGTCATAAAAACATGTGCACCAACAAAAGCATGGTTGATGCACACGCAAATATCAGCATAGCCCATCATGCTTCACACAAAGATGCTATAATTTGGTTAGAGTGTGTGAACAGGCAGCAGAATGTCTGCTTGTGAAAAATCTGAATTCATGAAAATTTGCTGACATGTGTACATTGACAAACAGCTTATCTTAAGCACTGTATTTCCATGTTAACATGCTCCACTAATCAGATACAACTGTGACAACTTAATCTTAATCTAAAAGAAATGGTCATGTGTGCTTCCTCAGAGGCCACTTCCTGGCAACGTTGTTATAAAGGTTCTGAAAGTTAAGACAAGCAGAATAATGTCAACACATGCTAACAAGTTACAGCTAATGTTTCTTTTTCTAATATAGTAGGCATTTCAGTTGAGATAGGTTGATCAGAGTAATATTATGTATCATATACACATATATATTCTGTAAATAGAGCCTAAATCTTAACACACTGGACCATTAACCCAAAAAGACAATCAGGTGGCATTAATGATCTGTGTTTAGGCCAAGTGTAACTTCACTTTTATACCTTCCACATATATCTGTCTTCATTAGATCATGGATCTGATTTGATTCCATATTTTTCTAAACATTATGCAAATCAGGCTGTGCAGTACACTGCAAAAAAATTGATGTTGAGAAAACCCAAAGAAATGATTAAAACAGTTGCAAGGACGAGTTACTTGTGTTATGTCACCTTAAGTTATACTCTTGAACTGAGACATAGTTACTGTATATAGATAGTTTCAAGAGCTGGTCTGAGCACCTCAGTTTATTTTCAAGTTCCAAGGGCCTTCATCAATGGGTGCAGACCTACAACCAATCAGAGCAATGAAACCTAATGTAGTGTAATTGGTAAGTTAAATTTATGAAATTCTCATTACGAAATATGGCAAACACATCTTCCTTATGAACAAAAGTTTTTGGTGCAGCTGTTTGTACTTCTTTTAGAGAAAACATATCATCCAGTTTGTTTGATTTGATAGCAGATTCAACAGAAACAGCTTCAGATCAGTGGCAGCCATTTTGGTTGTTTAGAAAATCACATAATGGCCAACGAGATTGTGCTCTTCTGCACAGTCATTGTATTCGATTAGATCCAGGCCGGGGTGTAAATCTGTCTGAACAGGAGAGGGACCAGATACATCTACCAGAGCAAATAAAACATGAGGTTGCAGATTTGTGAAGGTGAATCTGTGACTGAAGTGTATAGGGAGTGTTTGAAGTGGACAGTTATCTTATTCATAGTCGCATTATTTTAATTTTGTCCAAAGCAAAAGACTCATTTGGGAGACAAACCTCAATCATAATGTTTCTTAGATTGGAAACAAGGCTATCGGGAAATTTTTACTTACAGTGCATGCTGGGAAGTATATGCTAACAAGCTATCAGTTTTAGTCAACCCATGCATTGTATTAAGTTCTGAAGTAGAAAACAAGTTAAAATACCTTTCTCAATTTGCATTGAATGAATGACTTGATAGTTGCCACATTTACCATTTAGCACATTTCACCTGTTCCAGGGTAAAACATCATGATAATGCTCTTAAACATGTTCGTTAATTGCCAACAAAGCCAAAGGAATAACCACACAATCCAGCAGTTTAGTTCCAACTATAACAGTTTATCTATCTAAAACTAATTTTATAAGCCAATGTAAACACATGGAATTCTCACATCACCCCTTCTCCCATATATATCAACGCTCACTCAAGCATGCTTCCATGCAGTGTTCCTACTGATCAGGGATCAGATAAATGCTCCAAACCGCACGTGTTGAGCTCTTAGGGGTTTTCTTCCTGTAGATTTATAGGATGTGACAGCTTCAGCTGCCAATATCCCAGAGGACAGATCCTAAGTGAGTAGAGAGTGGCTAAGTGAGTGGTTATTTCTACGGACCCCTTGGTGACATAGTTACACTTTGAAGGAGTATTTATCATTGAAGCGTTTTGGAAAGACGGATCCAAACTATGGGTCTTTCTTTTTAAAATAGATACTGACGCCCTTTAAGGGCAAAATATAATTCCATGTAGATTTGTGAGATGTAGATACGAAGACTATCACAACAAAATACTACAAGAGAAAATGGCAGTCATTCCTGATGCCCACGTTCTGGTATTTCTACAGTTATACTTAGGTGATATGAGTACCAGATGAATGACATAGTAAACAAATGAAAACAGGTCCATCAACCCCAGCAGGGACGGGAAAGTATTTGTTCTGACGGCCCTCCATAACATGACTTCCTGTACTGGTTACACGAGAAAACATTTGTGAGTCCATGTGACTTTTTATTTACAAGCCCTGATTTTCCTTAAAAAACAAATGAGATGGTGTGAACAACATGTGACAGAAAAAAAGGAAACATGCTCAAAAATCATGTAACGCTGGCAAGTGGATTCTTGCTTGAAAGGTACACAAGAAGATAAATCTCCAACCACTCTCCACTGCGATTGATTAGAACAAGATCCAACCTGACGTGTTTGGTGTACTCACTAAATCTTTTGAAAATCAGATCCTGCAGTGGCTCAATAGCTGTCTGCCTTTAAGATGAATGCCTCCATGTACTCAGAAACCTCCAGCAGGTGTGTGTTTGCATACCAAAATAGGAGACTGCGTGACCTGATTCAGGGAGATCCAAGACTAATGGCATGACATGCTGCTTCTTGCATCACCTCGTGTGTGTGCATGTGCAACCTCTTCACATGTGAGGTGAAAAGTTGAGGTGTTGGGTAAGAGGTGGATCTGTTGCACTGACTGGATTCTTTGAGCTCCTTGAGTGCCACTGGCCTCATGACTTAACTGGACAACCCGATGAGGAAAGCAAATGTAGTTCATGTCTGGAAGTGTCCAATGATTTCAATCATCCAAAGCATTCCCAACATGTTGCTTGAACTTTATTTTAGAACTACGTACATACTAACAATAACTCACAATGCCAGTTCTAACATGCTGATGTTCAGGACATGTATCATGTTTACCATTAGGTTATTAGTTCCATTCTAACAATTCCTTTGCAGGTATTTGGTCATAAACAAGTGTACTATGTGTGGGCATTGTGGTCCTCGGTTGTAGTGGTCGTTTGGCTTTGATCTCAACACTGTGGTTGCCAGGGTTGAAGGAACCTAATGTTGCCTTCCTAGACATAACAGATAGCTTGCAGTTGAGGTTTCATTAACGTGTCAGACAACAGACAACAGTGTCTCCAGACTAGAATGTGCTGACAGTAACACAAACATGGGTAAATACATTCTCTTTAAATAGTTCTGGGCGTATAATATTTGTGGTGTTATCTGAAGGGGATTAAAGTATGACCACCATCATGAGTTTGGCAGAATGTGAGACCAACTCAGACACTCCTGATGAACTTTGAGAGTGTCTCTAGTTCTCCTTGGCCAAGTGTCAATAAATATTACAGCATAAGACATCAGAGGCTTCTGAACACTTTCTTCCTTTCCTGACCTCACCATTGACCTTTGACTTCAGCAATTTCCCCACAACATTTTTCACAGCCTAAGTAGTGCTGCTTTGCCCCTTTGAACCCAGCATGTTAAAGACGCTAGCCTAGCGAGAAAACAGGCTGGCTCCATGTGATTGTGTGAGGCAAAACAAATCAATACTTTCCAACCAATCTTTGGAAGTCATCTACATGTAAAAGGAATCTCACAAACAGCATGAATTTTCTTCATAAGAACTTCTATTGACATAGGTAACACTGCTTGAGACGCATTGATTGAGACGCACTGATTGAGATTGAGTTCTCAACTGTGTTTATCGCAGTGAACAGTTGAATTTACCCATTTCATGATATGAGATACTAGTTGCATAAGCTGAAAGACACACTGACACACTGTCATACACTCACCATATAGATGTTTAGTAAGAGAACAATGGTGTATTGTGTGGAGCATAGCATGAGGGCTTCATTAGTTAGAAATGAGGCGATTTGTTTGCTGCTGCATCCTGTTAGTTATGGCAGCTTACAGCTACTGGCCTACATTCTTCAGTTAAGAGGAAATCCAACAATCATCTGAGTCTCATTTCCTTTCCCTTTTTTTAAACTGAATGGATGATTAGCAGTTAAACAAATCATCACAAGCCTTCTTCTTTCATTTATAAACATCTTCTCAAACCATTCTTTGTCTTTCTCTGCTCAGGGGTGGATATCCTGAAATTGGTGGCGGCACAGGTGGGCACCCAGTGGATAGACATCTATCAGTCGTTGGCCAATGCCACAGAGAGGGAGGTGGCCGCCTTCTCCAATGGCTACTCATCAGATCACGAACGGGCATACGCCGCGCTGCAACACTGGACTATCCGGGACAGCGACGCCAACCTAGCCAAGCTGATCAACGCCCTGCACCGACAGCGTCGCATTGACGTGGTGGAGAAGATCCGCTGTGTCATGGAGGACAACCCACAGGTAGGCTGGATGGACATGTTTTGAAATTTTAATGTTTATTCAAGCATGAAAATATCTTTGACCTTTCCTGGCTTCACATCATTTCCATCTTCAACTCTGTCAACATCACTGGCACAAGCTGTAGTACACCCTGTTCTTTGCATTTCTCTCCACTGAAATCTAATCTGTGGGGAAAGCTGTCTGGTTTCAGGAGCCAATCCCTGCGGTTTAGCAGCATTCCTCACATTAAAGCAACAGTTCACTTTAGGAGAACAATTTGATGTTCAAACCGTAATTGCACTCACTGTTGCTGCCTCTCTTTTGGAGAGATGGAAATGCTTGTTGGGATGAGTCAGCGAGTTACTGTTTTTATTTTTTATTTTCATCACATTATGGATACATGTAGAACATTTTTGTTATTCCACTAAATTAAATATCTGACTAATCAAGGCACTTCATCACATCGATGCACAAATATGAAAATCTAATTCTACTACAAACTAGCCTAAGATAAGCTGTTTTTTTGTTTAACCTAATTTGTTAAGCCTGACACTGTGTTCGGCAAATGATGTGTCCGTCCAACTATTGCAACTTTCAGACAACATGGAAGTTTCAGTAACCAATGCTAGGCAGCATTTAAAAAGACAGTGTGTAAGATTTAGAACCTATTGGCAGAAATATATATAATAAGTTTAAAAATGGAATACAGTCATTTATTTTATATTTTTCTATTATCACCTGTAAAAAAAAAGTTATGTTT
Organism: Collichthys lucidus; assembly: GCA_004119915.2. Classification (NCBI taxonomy): domain Eukaryota; kingdom Metazoa; phylum Chordata; class Actinopteri; family Sciaenidae; genus Collichthys; species Collichthys lucidus. The sequence goes on from CM014086.1 coordinate 17,377,038, forward strand.
TTGTTACCTTAGAATGAGTTTGTCTACAGAGGGAGCAGGTTCACCACCATGTTTCTACAGTAGCTCAAAATGAATCAGTAACACTGGTTGTAGATAGATCATTTTAGGTTTTCACATGTTGCGGCCACTGTAACTTCTCTTACATGCTTGGAAAGGGATGATGTGGTGTGCAGTTTTTATTTAGTTGAGGTCTACAACTCTACTGCTAGATGTCACTAAATTCTTCACACTGGACCTTTGACACATTTCACATTGATCAAGGAAACATGTCCTTTGACATATATATTACTGTTGCTATTTTACATAAATGTAGCTTGGTAACTAGCTAAGTAGAAACAGGATATCCCTTATTCTTAATCCGACCTTCTGTTGTGTTTTTTTCTAACAGCCATGATTCAGCACAACACTGTTTTGAATTATAGAACAAATCTGAAATACAGAGGGACACAGAGGACACACAATCCTTCATCACTCTTTACTTTCCTCCTTCTTGCCCTCTGTTAACTTTCCAATGATTCTGATGTGTGTCCTTGACTTCATTCTCCAAGGTCAAGGCTGCACAGTTACAGCCTTGTTCTTGTTGTCTCAGCTCAGTGTCTCAGCTCTTTAGTCATTGACCAGTAATTTGACCTTTCATCACAACTTAATAATGAGCAGTTCAGCAATAGTTTTCTGTCTTGCTGGATTGATGGTGGATAAGATAGCAGATGATAAAAATTGTTTGTTGAGGGGGAGGCATGGTGATTATGTAGTAATCAGTGTATGAAAGAGGGAACACAGGAAGTGGGAGCCTTTCTAGTGGAACAATCTAGCGATGGGTTTCATCCTTAATAAACATGATTTAAGATGGAAAGTGTAGGTTTGGTTTGGGGGTGTTTTTCATATTTCAACATTACAAGCTAACGTCATTAGCAACTTTGTCAGGGAGGAAAGTAAAAGCCAAAAAGTTTTATTTAAACAGCCAAGTACTGGAGGTGATGCAACTGAGGAAGAGGCTGCTAACATTTGCTCAGCTCCACCGAGTCAACAATGTTCAGGTTGATGAAGTTGTCCTAGGGTTAGAACAGCAGCCCAGATTCGACTTTCATACAGTCAATGCGCTTGTCAATGTCACTTTTCGTGACTCGACCAATCTTAGTCTGGATGGTACGGGAAATTAATCTTGAAACAGACAACTGCACTGCACTGCACACATATGTTGCATGTTCAAGTACTGACAACAGTGCCGAATGTGCAGAAGGTTAACAGTATCACGGTTTGACCAATCAGGAGCTGGTACCAACTTGAGACCGGTTGGTACCGGTCTCAAGTTGGTACCCATATCTGAATGCATTTTTGCAAGACACACAGTGCATGGTAATTTAAAAAGGTCAGGTTCAGTCGATGCTCTCACTCATTTCACACCAGGTTAATGTGATTCACCAATAGGAAGCATATTTCACAGAACAGCGACAATGGCATTGATGTTTGAACACAGTTGAAAAAAAAGAAACATTCAGTGTATCGATGGTATTCCCATCGGATGGAGTGTCAGCTGTCTGATGGATGTTTCTATTTTTATCTGTGCTGCTGCATGAGAGTTGAAACCAGACAGCAGATGTGATTCTCATTCTCTTTCCTCTCGCTTGTGACTGCTGCTCACTATGAGCTACGAGGCATCCTCTGAGATCAAAAATACAACCTTGAATAGATCACCACAATGCTATTGATCTGTATCCAGTTGGAAGCAACACATTTATCAAAGACCAAAAGCTCTGCTACAATGTAGTTTCTAATTTTGCACTTAGAAAGCGACAAAATGTGTTTTGACATAATTACATAACTCGTGGCATTGTAGTCGAATTCAGTAAAGTCAAAAAACACATGTTTTATTCACATGTTAAATTAATGTTTAATAGAGATACCGCTGTGCCTGCTTGCTTTTTTCTGACCCTGGCATCAGTATGTACAAATAACTGATTAAAGAGCAGCCATGCTGTTTCATTTCGATGAGTCTCCTGTGTGTGGCTAATAGATGCATGATGTCAAGGACTGCAGCACGCAGAGCCGCTGTCCTCAGGGAGGAGTGAAAAACAGATTAGGAGTAGAAATTTTTCAGGCTTTTTTTTCTTTTCCATTTATCGACACAAAAAAGAGTCAAGAATGTATGAAGGCCTTTAAATGTCAGATTCAAAGGGCAAAGAAATAACAGGCCACCATGAAAATTTTGAGATAAATCTCTCTGTATGGGTCAATGCAGGCTTCACGTTTCTTCTCACTACCAATATTTGGGTCATGTTAAATATACATGTATATCTACAGTGCTGACTAGAAAATAGCCCACAGGTGGATGTTGGGTTGGAGGTAGGGCTTTTGTGGACTCTAGATGATTGCCATGTGTGTTTGCGTTGGATAGGTTGTTACAGTAACTACAGTGCTAGTACCCTAGAATGTATTTTGCATCAACAAGGACTCACAAATTAAGACAAATTGGTCTTCTGGGAGGCCAGCAAGCCAGCTCCCAAAAACAACGGGCTGGTCAGTGTCCACAGTCATCGCAAGACTAGCTGTAGAATTCTGAACATAAAACCTCTCCTATTCCTCTTCTCAAAGGTGCTGACCAAGTATTATACCTGAGGGTGGCATTCTGTGATGAATGGCGAAGCATGGGTTGAAACTGTTCGGTATCTTTTTTATCTTATTTGAAAGGGTCCAATACTTTTACTGGTCTAAAGCAAAAAGAAACAAAAACATCTGCAGCAGTCTGTTGATGAGATTGTTGGTCATTTCTAATGACTCAACAGTTACTTGGCCAAGTGCTGAGAATTCTGGCTCAGAAAACATCATTTCACTCTCTAGTTTAAACAGAAGTACCCCAGGTAATTATCATTAGAAGATGGCAAATGACCAACAGCTGAAGGCAGTCAACTCCTCAGTTATGAGTTATGATTTTATGCGAGAAGGAAGGCAAGCTGGCCAATCCTTGTGGTAGAAATACAATAAATGAAGACTCCCGTCATTGGAACATTGTAGCCTGTGTAACTGCACATCTATACTTGCTTCTACATCATTTTAATGATTTCTGCGAATTCCAAAATCAAGTTTTATCTTCCTAATTTTAAAAATAAGTCTACAGAGCTTAGACTTAGTCAAACTGTAGGCAGGAATGGAGTACTATTGGGCTATGATGTTTTATGATAAAACAATTTCAAAACACCTTAAGGCTACAAAATGAAGTGCAATCAAATGTCAATGTTCTTAGTGTAGCCTCACTAAAATGAACTAGAAAAGAGGACAAAAGACAGAAAATTAAATAAAATGAGATAGAGACATTGCAATTATTATTAAGTATTATTAAGATAGAAAAATAAGATGACCAGGCACTTTAACAGCAGACAACAGCAAACGCTACTAGCCCTTTTAGACAGTGCTCTAAAATTATTTTCAGTGGCTTATGCTGTGCCACAACGGTTCTTCCCTGCATCAAGCAAAGCGCACACCGGTGGTGTGCTGTGCACTGCTGGTTGAGCTTTGGCCAAGGAGTGTGCTGCCCCCCCCCCGCTGGTGATAACATACCAAGCTTACATTAGCTAACAGCAGCTACTGTTGGCAGCAGATTACTTTGTTGTCCATCAGGAAACTCTGTAAATCACTGAGAGTTGAGCAAGGGCATTAGAGGGAAAACCAGAGATAATTTATGATCAATTTTCACCAAAATCAGTCAAATAGTTGGAGGTGTGAGACTTTTATGGTCGAAAAGTTACACAATGTTGCTGTAAGGTTTAGTCTAAGCAGCTCAAGAATCAACTTTTTGTCTTGTGCATTATACAGTGCTTTTAAGAAATGAGGCCTGGCTTTCAGTAATTAGATTATTCAAAGAAGGCACACAAAGCAAGAGTCAGACAAACATACTCCTTCACCTACTCTTTGTGTTTGTCCTCTTGCTTCCTCTTTCTTCTCTTCACTCTCTGAATGCACAAAAACACTACTACATACAGTAGTCATTTTGCCTTCCTGCCACAATGATGCACAACCAAATGCAATTTCTTCCCTAATTGGGTGTTAATGACTCAGATCCCATTAGACGCCTTTCATTCCTTCCATATTGAGCCTCATGAAATCACAAAATAAAACCACATCCAGTACTTTCTGGAGAAAAAAGACAAAAATTTCCCAGAAGCTGATTGATTCTTTTTTAAGGGAATTCAGAGAGATTGTCTGTAAATGTTTGCAAGTGTCTTTGACATTAAGTATGCTTTAATGCAGTGTGGGAGCAGGCTTATCCTTTGACGATCTGTTTTAAATGTCATAGATGAATCAGCAATAAAAGGCTGTACATAGCATGACATCATGTGTTTCTAACAGTGGGGCTGATGCTGTGCCCATTTTAGCTGCATCTTAGTTAACAGCTCATCTGTTTTGGGAATAATTACAGCTGAGTGAGATTCTTTGCTGTAACATTTTTGCTCTAATTAATCAAAATATCCCCAGCGTGCCTGTCTGTCCCCTGTGTCCTTCATACTGCAGCAATCTGCTAACTCTGCCAGCGAGGCTAGCAAGCTGGCTCAGTCTGTATGTGTGTGTACATATGAGCGTCGGGCTGTGTGCCTAGGTGTGTGTGTTTGCGTGTGTGTGTCTGTCTGAGTCCCTGTCCCCAGCAGGGCCTTGTGCTGTGCTGACAGGAGTAGTCAGCAACTCGGCCTGATCCTTTTTCGCTCTCACAAAAACACACAAACACAGGAACTTTCTGGAACAGCAGTGCTGTTCTTCCTCCCGGTGACCCCTGTGCCCTGCAGTAGCTCAGCTGAGAGCTGCTCAAGGCTGCCAGCATCAGGAAATCAGATTCTGTGTGGTGTTTTGTGGGGACTCTCAGACAGAGTGGCTCTACCTGGGTGGGCAGAAGGGACAGAGTTTTTCATATGGCAGCGGGCTGGTAAAGTAATTTCAGCGTAATCACAGCCTTGTCAGAAACGTTGTGTTTAAGGGTGAGGTCAGAACAGCGAAACTCCTTTAGTGTAGATATCTGTCTTTGAGGTTTCCACCTTCAAATGTAAGTATTAGCATTGATGAGTGACACTGATAGAAATGATGTGGAGACAGAGACATATATGTACATCTCAGTCCCTAAAACATAGAACCAAAACTGCCTGCATGGACAGATACCAGCACATGAGGTGTTTTTGTAATTTGTGTTAACAGACTCTTTAGAGAAGTGTACTTACCACTGGAGGGTTTCACTTCACGGTTAATATATGTCTGCGGAAAGCAAGTAAGTGACTTTCCTCCGCTACTGTCCAGTGCTCTTGACAAAGCCTCCTCAAGCAGACTCCAACAGGCTGTGTTTTACTGGAAGGATCCCAGCTGAACTGAGACTTCTTTTTACAACCATAAGCCCTGTTGCACATTTTCAACGGTTTTGTTGCTATTTTTGCATGCCGATGACGATTTTAAAGGTCTTGATCTCGCTATCCCATCACCGATTAAGTAAACATCTTAATCATTGTTAATACTTAATGGTTAAACTTGGTTGATCCAAAGAAAGATCTGCCTCTGACCTCAGCACCTGATCCAGCTTTAGTACAAGGTTGGCTTGGCTGTTTCTTTTAGTAGGCAGGAGAAACTGGAGTTACAATGTGCAGGTGAATATTTAGAGATGGATGAATGTAATGTGTGTTGCTGGAAAGTTGCAGACATACTCCATACATACTTGCAGTGAGGTAACAGCTGTAAAACAATCAGGAATATTTCTTTGATCACCACTCATTTGTATGGAAAGCATCGGATCCTGTTGTCATCCTCTTTGGTCTCTTCGCCTCTGCCATTAGCTATTTCCTGCTTGCCCAGCTCTGGGCCTGGGACACTGATGCCTACCAGCCCTGCAAACTTTCTCCTCTTGGTGGTCCAAAGTTCCTGTGCTTGCCAGTGCTCTGAGCACTGAGGACAGGCAATATGATTACAGTTAACTGAATTAACTAACATTAGCTAACAGCAGCTATAATTTGCAGTAGTTTACTTTAAAGTCCAGGAGGAAACTGTAAATCACAGAGAGTTGAGGTGGAACAGCCAGAGGACAAAACCAGAAAACATCTTCTCTATAACATATGAATATGAATATAAAGTTTTGGTGGTGTGTGACTTGGCATAGTGCGAGAACAAGCGTACAGTTAATGACAGAGGCACCATTCATTCAATTACAAGTCAGTATAGCATGAGATGGTAGCAATGCTGTTATAAAGTTACATAATGTCAATTTAATGTCAATTTTTTCACATTGTTTAAAACGTTTTTTTCTGTTGATTTCCTAATTTGTCAGGTTCATCTGTCGGCAAGAAATGATAAGGCAGACTTTCCCCAAAAAATTTATAGGAGAATAATTTAACATTATCTTGATTGAAAACAAATTTTTGTTCCTTTTGAGCCAAAATGGCGAAGAACTAGTAACTGCAAAAAGTTTTGCATCTTCTTTAAAAAAATATTTATTCCAGTTACATCTGCTGCTGTGCATCTTTCTCACGGTGTGTTGTGTGCTTCCGTGCATGTATGTATGCACGCCTTTGTGGGTGAGACAGAGCATGTTTGTTCTGTCAGAATCACGCACAAGTTGTGTCACACTGCAGCACAGTGACCCAGACATTATGGAAGAGAGAATGAAAACACAAGAGACAGAGAACAGCACTGGTTTTCTGGTGTCATGTCCTGTTGAAGTTCATTTATTGGGCCTGAGAGGGAACTGAAAATCGTAATAGCACATCCAATGCGCCACTGCATGAAAATGGATTTTCAACAAAAGAGTTTTTAGCCCAGTTGCATTTCTGTCCGTCTGTTTGTTTGTTGTTCTGTCTCATTTTCCTCCAGCTCCATTTTCCATTTCCAGTTTGTGCGCTGAATGAAATGACCTCTCTGCTGTTGCGACCTCTTAGGCCCGGCTGGGCTCACGCTGTGAAAAACAAGATGTGCTCTCATGATCTCATCCCCCAAACCAGTCACTACTGGTTCAAACCGCAGGTTCATTACCACACCAAAGAGAGAGAGAGAGAGAGAGAGAGAGAGAGAGAGAGAGAGAGAGAGAGAGAGAGAGTGGGGGGAGAGGAGGGGGTTTGTAACGAAAGAGGAAGGAGAGAGAGGAAAAAGAGACACAGGAAGATTAAGCGATAGGGCGAGAGAAACTGAAACAAAATGGGGGAAGAGATGATGAACGGATGAGGAAGAAATCTAGGTGAACATGGAGACTGAAAAAAAATGACTGGAGATCGGAGACAGCAGAAAAAAGACAGAAACGGTGATATAGTTGAAGGAGTCAGGAAAGGAATAATGATAACAACAAAACTGACATCAAAATGAAAAGATCTGGAGCTTTAAATGCCAGAAAATAAGAATATGTACCAGTCAGTATGTAGCCAGATGAAGAAAAGGGTGGATTCATCCAATCATCACATACTGTATGACCTTTCACATATTTGACTTTATTAGGAGCCCTAATGAAGTCACAATGAAGTCATTTCAGTGTGCTTTGGCTTATTTTCATCCTCAGATAAATACATCGATCTTTAGCAACAGTGCAAACTGTTTATGTGTTCATTAATGTATGTCCTGTTACCAGAGGAAGGTGTGTGTCTTCACGTTTTCCCATCCCATCCTGCCTTTTCTATCTTCAGCATGAACTTAACAGAATCACTGCCAGTTCAGTCGATTTGTGTTTTAAGTGCCTTTATTTGTACGAGTAAAATGTCTCACTTTGTTGTATTTCACGGCAGTAGCTCAGTCCATATAGACTTGGCTTGGGAACCAGAGGATGGCCGGTTCAACAGCACAGACCACTAATATGGAGGGTAGACTGGTAGCTGGAAAGGTCGCCATTTCACTGCCCTTGAGCATGGTGCTGAATCCTTAAGATAGATATAGATACAGTAGATAGATGTAGATAGATGTTAACTGCTCCCAGGACACTACTGCATGGCTGCCTATCAGTCCACCATCCGTCTACATTTGCAAGTCTGTAAGTGTGTGTGTGTGTGTGTATTTGGGGCTTATAAGTATGAAGTTGACATTTGGTATATATCAACGCCTCACTTTCATCTCTGTTTCTATCTCTAGTTTGACATCAACCAGCTGATGACATCGGTGAATGTAAGCCAAAGCCTCAGTCCCATCCACAAGCCGCTCGAGTCTCCCAGCAGCACTGGTACCGGCAGCAACAACAGCAGCGGTGGTAGCGTGGGTGTGGCTAGCGGTGTGGGCATGGAGCAGTCGCCTGTGGACCGCACCAAAGGCTTCTTTCCCGACGAATCGGAGCCTCTGCTTCGCTGCGACTCCACCTCCAGCAAAGACTCCGCCCTCAGCAGGAACGGCTCGTTCATTACCAAAGGTGAGCGAGTCAGCCATAAGGACCAAAGACGCTCCATTTCATGAGTCCTGTCAGCAAACATTTTCAAACTTACACACAATCACTGATTGAGTCCATCAGCAGTAGAGAACCCTCCATCATATATCAAAATCGGCATCTCTTACTTTGACATATCTGAGCAGCACGCACGGCCAGACTGAATGTGCTTGGAGGCTCCAGAGCAGAACATTTTTGGGCTCATGATTGACCACAAGTTTTTCCCTTTTGTTGAAGTTGAAGTTTTTTTCTGTTATAGAATAAAACCTGGCTCCAGTTTTGCTGGGTGGTGAAACACATGAATTTAAAATATGAAACATGAACAGTAAGCACAAAAAACCCCATACAGTGAAGCTGAGCGAGACTGTGGGCCCCTCTTCATGATATCAGATGATTAAGAAGAACCCACGCATGTCAGCTGATATGTCCTAAGTGATGAAGTTCCCTAACAAATTTAAGTTAAATTAGCAAAGCTGACAGAGCTCAGGGTTTGTTGCCCAGTCGGTTAGTGCACATTTTTCATGTATATAGCATGTATTCTCCACCATTTTCGTTCAAAAAGAACATGATTCCTTCATGATCTTTCTCTTACTTACTTCTTACTGTTACTTACTTTTCTGTAAGATATCTTAAATTACTCTCCTATACAAAATTTAATTACTCACCACAGATGATCATAAAAAGAAAAAGCAACAAAAAAGAACAAAGCAGACATTACAAATTTGTCCACAGTAAACCACTAAATCTGTTTATCTATGTATTCTGTAGAGTACAATAGAACAGGATAAACAAAATAACTCTAACTAACTAACTGTTAATAACTCTCACTTAGTCTATATAGTTAGGCTATATAGCTAGCATATATGATATTCAGTTTAGGATTTATAATGTTTCATGTTGGGTCAACATTAAATTTGCAATTTTTGTATGTTGGCGCCCCCACCTGGCAGAAAGATATATCACATTGAGACTGAATTACCAATGATGTCTTATAATGTGGCATCAATAAACTACACACAGTTTGACAGTGTTTACCAAGCAGACCGGGTTTTATATTTGACATATTCTTTTATGTGAGTTGGACTCGATGTGATTCATCACTTTTCCCATGAACAGTGTCATTAATTGTATCTTTCATTGAAATGTGCAAGTGCTACAGGTGTCTGTAAGGAAACTGTCAGCATACAGCATCAATGTCAGTTATTCAGGAGTACTCATAACATGTCAAACTTAGTTAAAAGAGACAGTTTAAACTAATAACATCCCAAATGTCTAGAGGCTCACTTCCACATGTCCCCCATTTTTATCTGACAAAGCATTTCCGGAGCCAGTTAATTATTCTGAGACACTGGGTGTGTTGGCAGTGACCTGCGTAAACACTCAGGGTCAGCAGTTTCACGTTCTCCAGGCCCACAGCAAATTATTCACTCAGTGATGTGTCTGAAAATGATGCGACTGTGTACGGTGCACTGGGTTCAAACATTGACATATGGATGATGACTATCCTCAGATGGTCACTCTGAGTATTGTTATCAAATCTAATATTGTGTTAGGAATAATGCTATATTTTAATTAATATTTCCTATTTCATTAATCAGACAGCTGACTGAGGGCTATTGGAACAGATAATTGTATCAGAAAGATTATTATTGTCTATTATTTTTGTCTAATAATGATAATGAATGTATTTTTTAATTGTGCAATTAAGTTCAATTCTAAAAAGGTTGGAAAATAAACATTATTCACACTTTTGTAGGTTTGTTTTACGTTTTCTAGCAGTTGCACATGCTAACTTGGCTCTCATTCAGAGATAAGTATGTTTGGCCTGTTCAGATAAATGGTTGTAAAATACAGTTAACAGAATTATATTTATTTGGGTTCTATTTACTGATCAGTCATTTAATTCAAGTGTCTGGCATGGGGAAATAGCTCTTATAGCTACTATGAAGTAATATGATTTAGAAGCCCAGTCACTAGCACAACTATAAATGTATTCAAAAGACGTCTTCAGGATCCCAAAAATGAGATGAAGGATGGTGAAATATTCCATAGAGCTGAGGTAAACTCCAGAGTTGACCACAAGCATACCTCTTTCATATTGTACCAAGTCAGTTGATTTTTAATGTTTTCCCTTCCGTAGTTTCCCCTCCAGAAAAGAAAGATACTGTGCTCCGCCAAGTGCGCCTGGACCCGTGCGACCTACAGCCCATCTTCGATGACATGCTGCACATCCTGAACCCAGAGGAGCTCCACATCATCGAGGAAATCCCAGCTGCCGAGGACAAGCTAGACCGTTTATTTGAGATAGCGGGAGTCAAAAGTCAGGAGGCCAGCCAGACACTGCTGGACTCGGTCTATTGCCACCTCCCTGACCTGTTATAGTGGAGGAAGGAGCAAGAAACCACACAAATGAGAATCGGCACAGGAAAACAAAGGAATGTCTCAGTAGGAGGGATGAATCTGATAAATGAAGTTTGGGTTGATATTTGATCTGATTGTCACACAATTTGAGCTCGGTGTTGTAGATAAGGTCCTCTTTCAAATCTTTACCGGTACTACCCTTCAACCTTCTCAATCCCCTTCTGTTGTCTTGTGTGCACACACTATTACTCCTTGACCTTCTCTACCATGATACAGGGTCAAAGCTCAATGTAACTGAAGCATTCTGAGTGTCACAACAAGGACTTATTTTTTCACTTTACTTAAGTATGTTCAGCCATGTTTAAGGTGGTTTTAGGTGAGCATTGTGACCTTAACAAACAAAAAAAGCTGGTCTATAGAAAAGCTGACTACATATAAAAACACAAAAAGCACTTTGTTTATCTTAACTGGCCTATGCCTTCACCTTTAAAGGATAATACCGGAGTTTTTTGCTGGTTGTGCCATTCATACAGGCTTCCCTTGCCTTTAACATCATGTCAGTGTTCAGACAAAACTCATTTAACATGGTGGTTGTTGCTAAATCATTGCAAGAAAAGAAACTACAAGAAAAACTATGAGATAGTAAATAAGCTGTAACTCGAAATGACACTGGTATTATTCTTGGGGTTTTGAATGGTTCAAGGTCCTTGTAAACCACATTCACAGGTATTTAGCCTAGGTGTGGACTGACCCACAAGTCATGTGCCTGATTTTGTTATATGTCCCCTTTTCTTAGCCCTTCTTGGCCCTTCCACACCTTTTAGTTGCTTGTACCTGGAGCAGACCATCTGTGGGTCTCGTAACCACTTAACCAGACCAGCAGGGGGCAGTGTAAGATGAGGTGGCTGTCCAGCTGAAACCAAAGCCATATATCAAAAATACTGGATTAAACATCAAAATGATCCAATATTACAGTATATATCATGATATATGGCTTTGGTTTTGAACTGTTTGCTTTTGGACACAGGTTCCAAAAGGGAAAATGAACTGAATAGGAAGGGTGTAGCATTTACCTGCCTGCTTATCTGGAACCAAAGCCATATATCTAAAACAGTTTAGATATGTCGCTTTGGATGCTCTTTCACTGCTGGACTCGTGGACAGTATACAACAACAGGTATTACTTTTACCAGTACGCACATTCAGATCTCTGCTAGCTAAACCCTGTCTCGCCTTAACAAATGTAGCGTTGATAAAGTGTTCCTGATACATTTTGGAGCTTCATGTCGGTGTGGTGGGTGTCTGAGTGTTTCAGTGCTATAGTAATACTAATAGACTACAAGTGATTTTCTTTCATGCAGTGTTGCGCTCTCTGTGGTTGATATTAAAATGTAATAATGATGCACTAATCTTATTTTCTATTGGAGGACAGACATGTATTGTGTCCTTCATTTCCTCTTTCTTCTACCCTGAAATGCTGTTAACTAACATTTGATTTTGTTGTTATGTTTTCTACTTTTAGTCTGATTTATTATGTTATTGTAGCATTTCTTTGTTATCATTTTGAATTCTTTGTATCTCATGCTGACATGGGCATTCACATGTACCCCCCCCCCCCACCTCTTTGCGAGACAAGATGACCTGGCTGGGATGTAAGATATGCATATTCCATACTCTACTTGAAGTCTGTCTACTTGTGTTACTTGATTTAAATGAGGAAGAAATAATGTACTCTTTCAGTTCCTTCCAAGTTCAACATTCTTAAAAATAATAATAGAACTGAAAAGAACCACCAAAAACTCATCCACGTTCGAAGAGGATTTTGCAGGCGCCATGAGAGCACCAAGTGATGTACTATCAAAGCTTCAGTGGTGCTAGATGTGAACTCTCACCAGTTGGCCTGACACAGGGGGTCTTAACCTCTGGATTAATGACTATTTAAAGAATTCCAGACTGAGTGAAGAAGAGGGTTGTGCTGCTGTGGATAGTTGGATGTCTATAGTGATGATGATGATGATGATGATGGTGGTGATAAGAATGTGTGAGCTTGCCCTCCACGACGCTGTGGGGACTCAAACTGAAGGGTGTTTGCTTTTATTTTCTAAGGAAGTCTGAAAGGATGAAGGTGAGATGTGAAACGTACATGCGGCTTGAGTGGATGATTTCATCAAATTTTACGTGTGTAACCAGTATGTTTACTACTATGTAACCTCTTAAAATCAACCAATTAAAGCTCAAAACATTTGTCATAACTCTGTGTGTAGTGTCAGCTCATTTAAGATTTGTGTAAACCTGCACCAAGTTAAATCAACAACAACAACAACAACAACAACAATAATACATTTTATTTAAAAGCACTTTTCTGGATACTCAAAGATGATAACAGTTATCATATATACCAGCTAAGCTAAAAAATGGGCTAAGACGTGGATGGTTGATGGACCTGAGAGGGTCTGGATGGGCCCTGTGTGCTCAGACAAGCCAACTGCAATGGCATACACCCGTCAATCGAAGCGGCCACGCTGTTAATTATGCAGAATTTTAAGCCTTAATATAATATAAACAGGTGGGTTCTATTAAAAAAATCCCCTTTGGTACATTTGTCATGAATGGGGAAATTAGCTTTGGATGTAAACATGTTTATGTCTGCTGTCAAGTCGGACATTTCAACAAGTGGACTTTGAGATTGACTCCTTCCATAGCCAGCCTCAAATAGTCGTTCTGGGAACTGCATTTGTTTTTGGCACCACCACATTGGCTTTATTTCACAGCCACAGAGGTTCCCACTCAACTGTCCCTGAATAAATGAATACTTACTCTTACTGTAAAGAGAGGCGTCAAAGCAGAAGAAGTACTACCTGCAGCTGTCATCACTGTGGATGTGGGTGATACGGGCGAGTCTAGTCATCCATGGTCAGAGAAATCGAAAGAACACGTAAGAACATTCTTTATATCATCTGACTTGCAACACGCAAACTCTCAGGTTGCACACATATCAGATGGAGGGTACAGTCCCGTCCAAAAGTACTACAATAGTAAGACGATAGGGGAAGATAGCACCTTTTTTTTTTAACCCAACCATTTTTCATGTGAGCAAAAGTACGACCTAAAATAGATTAAAGTGAATAAAACCTAATATTTAGTTGCAAATTATTTGCTTGCAATAACTGCACCACGTCGGTGACCCACTGACTTTTGCATTCTTCTTCTTTTAGTTGTTGTTTGTTTTGGGGGGTTAGTCTGGAGACTGACCTGCCATTCTAAACCTTCCACTTCTTGCCCCTGATGAACTCCTTTGTTGTTTTAGCAGTGTGTTTTCGGTCTTTATCTTGCTGCATGATGAAGGATTTCCCAATAAGTTTGGTTGCATCTTTATTTCAATTAGCAAAAATAATGTTTCTGTGGACCTCTGAGTCCATTTTGCTGCTGCCATCATGTGTTACATCATCAGTTCAATAAGGCCATCCCAGAAGCTATGCAAGCCCAAACCATGACATTACCTCCATTGTGTTTCACAGATGAGCTTGTATGTCCGGGACCACGAGCAGATCCTTTCTTTCTCCAAACTTCAGCTTTTTCATCACTTCTGTAAAGGTTCATCTTTGTTTCATCAGTCCATAAAACTTTGTCCCAGATTTTTTAAAGGTTCATCTCTGTGCTTTATGGCACAGTCCAGCCTGGCCTTTCTATTCTTCTTGCTAATGAGTGATTTGCATAATCTGGTGTAGTCTCTGTGATCTATTTGGCAGCTATCATTCTATGCTGAGATATGGTTTGATAGAAAAGAGGGACAGAAGTATGGGGTGCCGTTTGTAAAGCGTCTCGCTCTGAAAATAACAGCAACATTTTGTCACATTTAGCTAAAAACAATGTTTAAAAAACTGGTTTGATTTTTGAGAGTCACTTTTTTGAACATTTAGAACAATATTTGTGAACTTATTATATATAATATATTTTAAATATTTAAATCCAAATGTTAAATGTAACATCTAAATGCTAAATCTAAATCTAAATGTTAAATATAAATGTTAAATCTAAATCTAAATCTAAATGTTGAAGCTAAATGTTAAATATATATCTAAATGTTAAATCTAAATCAAAATCTAAATGTTAAAGCTAAATGCTAAATATATATTTAAATGTTAAATATAAATATAAATCTAAATGTTGGAGCTAAATGTTTCAGGTAAAAATATTTAGCTAAAATGCAAATTCAAATGCTGGTAACCGAAAGTGCCAAAATAAAAGCTCGAGGAGGTCAGAGCATGTTTATAGTGGCAAATAACGAATAAAACCCATCTTATCCGGAGAAATGAACTCTTGGACATGGATTATCTATATTTAGGTTTATATTTAACATTTAGATTTATATTTAACAATTAGATTTATATTTAACATTTAGATTTAGATTTAGCATTTAGATTTTACATTTAACATTTCGATTTAAATATTTAAAATGTCTCTAAGTTCACAAATATTGTTCTAAATGTGCAAAAAAGTGACTCTCAAAAATTCAAACCAGTTTTTTAAACATTGTTTTTAGCTAAATGTGACAAAATGTTGCTTATTGTCAGAGCAAGACACTTTACAAACGGCACCCCATACAGAAGCATTGCTTATTAAATAGTCAAACCCTTGCCAAAGTTCAGCCACACTAGAAAACTAGATAAATATGTTCTACCTGAGACACCTGAGGCAACTTTGAGCTCAACATTACATGAAAAGTCATTTTAATCCTGAACATTAAAACTATAATAACCTATGTCATCTGTACCTAAATCATCTAACAGTGATACTAATACTATCAATCTGTATAGTGGATAAGAATCATCAACAGAAAAACCCAAACCTGACCCCTGTTTCTCAAGTATTCCAGGCTTTAAGTGATTTACTGAACAAGCCTCATGATTTCTGCTTCAGAGTTTGAAATGAACCATGAATATTTATTTTATATGAACACCCCTGAAATACACAAACAAATGTTGTTAATGCTGTTTTTCAGATGCTGTGCTATGTGTCTTTTAAAGCTGAATGCTGATTGCAATTACATAAGAGACATTAAAATGTGGTCAGTCTAGTTTGTGGAGTGAATGAATCCAGAAAATTTCAGGAACTTTGGGTGTTTCTTCAACAGCAAGGGCCCACATATATGCTTCACAGAGTTCAAGCAGCAGATACAATACATTTCAACATCAACTGTTCGGAGGGAACTTTGGTCTGATGAAATCTCTTACTTTCTCAATGACAATGGGCAGTTGAAAAGGTCAGTGTGTATCCAGTTACACTGATTTAGGCATTTCTCAAACAAGATTCTTATACATAGGTGTGGGTGTGTAAGTTTACCAAAACAGGTTAAGGACCTGTTGAAAGTTAGAATTACAAAAGTGCATTTAATCCTCACCAATTCACAGAGGTCTTGTGATTTACCAGAGTATAATAGAGGGCGGGCAAGTAATGTAACATATCTGCTGGCAGCCATATTGGATGTCTTACAGAAGCCAAGGACAGCTCAGAGGAGGTTACTGGATGTACAACTCTGTCTCAACTGACTGAAACAAACCCAAATTAGTAATGTGTTTTTCTTCTGGTAGTAAAGTGACTATTCTGAATTTTTAGATAGTTAATGTTAGCTAAGTAAAGGCAATGGTCCCTGTGAACTCAATGGTAAAATTCAGCAGTTAACATCCAAACAAAGCAAGTGCATGTGTGGCAGATATTAAGAGAAGTACATAACTCTATGGATGACCCCTACAGCCAATGAGCTACATGTAAATGTAAAATGTGAAAATGTGAGCAATTGTCACATTATAACACATACATATAACATATAACTGCAATCACAGGAAACCACTGCTGTCATCACAGTGACTGTCATGTAAGGACACTAAAGACACTAATAAAATCAATATTAATCTGTCGTAAAACGTTGCTTTGCTGGAATTTTTGCCATTAGTCACTCATGACCATATCGACTCACTTATACTATATCAAGCTAAATATTCAATGCACACTAACTCAGCTGTACAATCCATTGCGTAGGTCCAGCGTACCTGCAACTTCAAATTGTGATCTTGAATGCTTAGTCATAATCTCTAAGCACTGACCTTGTACACAAAAAGACAATAGTGTGTTTCTGTAATATTAGATGACCAGACATCTCAGTGCCTGCCAATCATCTGGGAATTTCCTAATGCCAAATAGTTGCTTGAACAGCAGCAAGAATTCCTATATCATGACAATTATTTTTT
This sequence comes from Collichthys lucidus, assembly GCA_004119915.2. Classification (NCBI taxonomy): domain Eukaryota; kingdom Metazoa; phylum Chordata; class Actinopteri; family Sciaenidae; genus Collichthys; species Collichthys lucidus. The sequence continues at coordinate 17,394,005 of CM014086.1, forward strand.
AGAATTATAACAGGTTGTCTCTGTGTTTTAACATTTGTACCATTGTTGAACTCCTATCCACAGCTGTAGTAGCAGTAGTGTCAGCAGTATGTAGCAGTTCTGGTTTTAAATTACTTTGACTGACATGAGAAGAAGAAATGTGTTTGAGAGACGCCAAGTGTCAGATTATTACTGGAAGAGCTGTGAAACCTGCAGAACAAGTATTCCAGCCTTGATGCTGACTGGGGGTTATGTTTCTTTTTGCTATATGTCAGTGACACTGTGTACAGCATCACTGCAGCTATGGAGTCTGTTGCTGAGTTTGACCAAACACAACAGGGTTAGGTAGGGTGGGGTGTCCTGTTCATGGATTTTTTTTTCTTTTGGACGCATGGCAGATTAAGAGGTTGAATTTAGACACTACCTGCTACAGGACCAACTTATTTTTCACCTTTCAGTGTTCGCTTAACTATTCGGCCAAGTGTTGTAAAGTGCTGCTTTCTTCTGAAACCCCACATTCAAAGCAAACTCCTTATATAACTACAGGACTGGGCAGCTCCTTCAGAGAGAGGCCGCTTCGTCCGCGCCATGTGAAGGGGAAAAACTGTCAGACTTTACAATCAACACCGCACCCAGTAGACCACACCAAAACATCAAAACTGACAGTTTCTTCGTGTAAAGTAAATAGCTTCTTCTTTATCTTGCGTTTCCTAACAGCGAGTACATGATAAGGCCAGTGAAAAACAGATCAGATGTGTTTATGTAATAAAAATGTTTGCAATGGCTGCACGTCAACATAAAATGTGTGTTTCTGCCTGCTACTTGCTTCCTCATGCCTCAAAGCCTCTATCAGCAGGATCATTTACATGTGCTTTCAAAACAGTAACTGTTTAAAACTAAAGAAGTTTTATGCCATGGTTAAGGTTTGTTTGGGTTTAGGCAATAAAAATACTCTGTAAGGGTTAAGAAAAGATCATTTTTTTGATTTAAGATAATTACTGTTAAGGTTAGGTGGCCTTTGTTGCCGTAGTTACAATAAACATTCTTGTTAATCTAGTCAGAAAATAACCAAATCTGAAAACAAACTCATTTCCTATGCGTCACTTCTTACTTTAATGATATCATTATTACCACTCCACGGGTTTGTCACCTGAAACACAAGTTGTTTTGGGGAACTAAAACAGCTGATGCTGTGGTTTTTCTTGGGTGGACAGTCTCAGATTAAGTTTACCCTCAGGTATAATGACCTCTATAAGCTTGTAGGTGGCTGCTTCAGGGCAGAGAACAAAAGGTTTCCATTAAACCACAAGTGCAAACCACAGCTTTGAGGACAGAGCAATGGGCTGTGATGAACCATTTTCCCCAAAACAACACAGGTCTAAATCCTTTTTAACCCTTAAACTGCAGCCAAGCTAATGAAAGCAATTTCCCCGACTGGGCAGTTCTCTGTGGTGTTTATAGACAAATAAGAACGAGGGTTGAGTATCTCCAACCAGTTGAGTGGATAGGGATGTCACGATATTATGATAGCTGTAAAAATATGAAAGTGAAATATTACACAACATGAGTTAATTACACTCAAAATAAAGTGTAGGGAGGTATGTAACCACAACTGAACAAGAGAAAATACACAAAATGAACCACAAAGACAGAATGAGAAAAAAAAAGAAACTATTTGAGAGTTGCTGGATTATTTAGACAATATTATTATTTATTATATGATATATTATATAATATTAACATGACATCAATATTTCATTCTTAAAATATTACAGTTACTCAGTATATCCAACCCAAATGGACATGCACAAAAGAGAGTGTTTGAAACAACAAAATGTAGTCTTCAAAGAAATGCAGTTTTTGTTCATATTCTGCTTCTTCAGAATCAGTTAATGCTCAGTGTACAAAGAGTGAATATTCTGTTTTAGTAATACAGTATACTTTGAAACATACAATACTTACAATATCAGGTGATCAATTTGCCACCTGGTGCGCTGGCTTTAGTTTCGACCATTTTATTTGAGTGTCTGAAGTTCACACCCAATACTGTATATTGACATTTAAAAATCCCTGCAAACAAAAGAAGTCATGACAGGTATACCAGTGGCATGTGGCATTTAATATGGGAGAATGCATACCTCCGTGGCTGTGACAGGAAGACAATGCAGAAGTGCCAAAAACTGCAGTTCCTTAACGTCCACTTGAGGCTGGCTACAGAATGAGTCAGTCTCCATAAGTCCCTATGTTCAAATGTTCAACTTCACAGTAGAAATAAACATGTTTACAGCCTGGTACAAAAAACTGTTTTGGTCTCTATAGCTAATTTCCCCGTTCATGACAGCTGTACTGAGGGTGACTCTTTATACAACTCACCTGTTCAAATGATATTAAGGCTTAAAGATTAATATCATGGCTACTTTAATTCAAAGGTGCCAGGAACCAGATGTCATTACTCAGGTCCACTGACAATTTCACATCCAATTTTAGGTGGGACAGGATATTGGAGGACTATGCTTGTTGAGATATTGCAGGTCTTACTGTTTACTGTTGTGTGTTGTGAGTGTCTTGCTAAAGGGCAAGTAATGTTAAGGGTTGGCTTTGTTTCCCAGCAGAATCTTTAGGTGTCAACCCTTGTGCATTTTCTTGTGATTTCTTGGTTATACATAAAGCATTTCTAATTAAAGCACACAATTCATTTTTCGCTTTCTATTAATCGGTTTAAACTCCGCATGCATGCACCAGAAGTAGTTCACATGTGCACTAACTGGCAGTCCGGTCTGCTCCACTTTACAGTGGACTTATCTGGATTTTGATCTTGCTGCTACTGTGTGGAACTCTGATTCATGATCTCCCAGGCACTTTGTGGTATCTTATTACCTTTTAACTGTGTTTACAATTTGCTACCACTTTCTAAGAATCCAATCTAAATGTTTAAGAAAATTTAAATAATCTAATCTCAATCTCTAAACCATAACATTTTCTTGGGAAGTTATAGTCTTTGTTTAATGCATACAAAAGATGGGGCAAAACAAATAAAAGATAAAAATCAGACAAGGAAGCTGAGGTAATAACTAAACCTGTTCAGCCAGTGCCAGTAATGTGTCCCTTACTATGTTTCAGGAAGTTTTTTTTTCACGCAATATGTTTCCCATCGCTTCCACTGACAGGCTGTCAGCTGCTCTGCTCTTTTGAGTTAAGGTGGGATTAAAATATCAGGAGAGATATGAAAAGGGAGCTAAGGTAAGAAAGTTGGCTGTCTGTGAAAATGCATATTTGTTGGGTCTTAAGTGTTTTAGTGTTGGTATTTCTCAGGAATGTGCTAACTCAGAGAGCTGCCTGTTTCACAGTTTGACCTCTTTTCTGCTTATTCTGTGGAGCCTTTTCAACAGACAACAGCTTTATTTCATGTTTGCGTGTCAGTGTGTGAAATAATTGAAGGAACAGTAAGATAGTTTTCCCACATAGTCTGTTTGCTCTAAATTAACTCTGCAGTGTTTGCTGTGGGCTTCCTGCCAATTTATTCTACATTGTTGTTTTACTGTTGCTGCTAATGCTTTTGTGAATTGGCAAAGGCAATACTCATTATTCCATGATATTAAAGTGGGTCAAAAGAAATCATATTTATTGGTCTTTGGGGATCAACATGTGCTTTTGAAAGAAGTCTGATTTAGAGTGTGATATATGTGACAGTTCAGCAGCATGACTAATTTAGTTCATCTGGCAGAAACATTTCTTTCATAGTCTAGCTTGTCTGATAGATGGCTGATACTTAAATGTAATTAGTGCAAAAACAAAATGTATATATTAGAACTATATGTGGCAGTATTATAAAATTGAACTATATACATGATGGATTTTATTACATTTATATGTATATTTGAATGTATGTAAATATTTATGTATAATAAATGTTATCAAGTATAATGCAGAAAAAACAATTCTAATTGCACCAATAGAATATTCTTTAAAACTCCCATGTACAAAGGCTCACTCTATACAATAGCTGCGTCTATACAATAAAGGTCCAAAAAAACAAACTAAAAACTAAAAAAAAAAATTAAAAAATAAAAAATAATATATATATATATATATATATATATATATATATATATAGTTTTTAGTTTGTTTTTTTGGACCTTTATTGTATAGACGCAGCTATTATATATTTTTTAGAGAGAGAGAGAGAGAGAGACAGTAAATAGATACATTTCAACAATGTCCACTAAAAGCCCCACTAGAGCATGGGAGCCAGAGCCTTCAGCTATCAAGTGGATGTTCCTTCTTGATAGAGATTATAGTTATAGTTAGGGTTACGTCAGGTGAGTTTTGAACCTTTTGCTGATTTCCATGGGTCGTAGCTACGCCTAGATCTGAGCTTGTCCATAATGGGAATTGTTGGGAATTGGTGTTTTGGCACTATATGAATCAAATGTAATTTAATTTTAAGTAATAAAAGTGAGGATGAAATGTTTTAAATAGATTTATGTTTCACAATAGAGAGATTTTTTTCCCAGACTAAATAGTCTTTAAACAATGTGACAACAGTTCCTTTGGTAGGTGGTGCACCTGTGTTCCCCTTACAATAATAACTTTTAATGTCATTTTCCTTAACATCCTCACTGACTGACAGTGCTGCCATCAATTTGCATATGATACCGAAAAGACACACATTGTCTTGAGCACCACAAATATTCTTCATTCATTTCTCACTTATATTAATTCTAAACAGGTCTTTATTCTGGTATCTTAAAAATCGCCAACACTATGCGGAAAGTTCTCTGACACATAAAGTTACCTTGAAGAGGACAAGACATTAAAGGTGTGTATACTGGAAGACAATGTGAGGTTTGTGTTTATTGTCTTTAAATGAACAATTTATCTGCTGTGTCACATGTGCTTTGAATATAAGTCAGGGACACAGTAGGTTGTAGTACAGTAGGTTGTACCTCGTTGTGATGAACATTAGGTTGTAGCTCATTCTCTGTCTTACTATGGTTGAAAATATGCGTTTTGTGTTATTGATCTCGGAAGTTCCAATATCTTTCTAACTTTACCGAAGTGCAGTAGCCAATAAGGCGCCTTTCCTTATCTCGTAATTACGAGATCAGGTATCTATTTTTATATTTTTTTAAGTGAATGCAATACGCTTCTGTACTTCTTCTTCTTCTTCTTCTTCTTCTTCGCTCATATAAAAAACTACAGGTGCACCGGCAAAACTTCCGTTGTGAAGTTTCTTTTATTTGCAGCGCTGTTTCTTTTATTTGCAGCTGGGTTTCTTTCTTTTATTTGTAGCGCTGTTTCTTTTTGTTTGCAGCGTTTATTTTATTTGCAGCGCTGTTTCTTTTTGTTTGCAGTGTTTCTTTTATTTGTAGCGCTGTTTCTTTTTGTTTGCAGCGTTTCTTTTATTTGCAGCATTGAGGGTTTTCCGGCCACCATAATATACGCACACCACACAAATGTGCACCTGTGGCAACTCTGAAACCAGAAAATCAAGGAAAATTTCCTTCAGCATGATCATTTGCATGATAAAGTGCACCTTGTACAGCAAGTTTAAAAGTCCATGTCTTAAGACCTGCTCCAAAGATGAATTATTAATAAAAATTGACTTAACCTTCTTTTGTTCATTTGGTTTCAGAGTTATGACTAATGTGATAAGTCAAACATAGTCTGTGTAACAATGCAACCTTTCCTTTCTTTTCTTTTTCCCTTTTTCATGTCCTTCTTTTCCTTTCTTGAAAGGAATGGCAATATCTAAGAATGGCTTGACCATTCTCGCCCTTCTAGTCACACTTATTATTTTGGAAACAGGGAACGACATTGAATTTTCAAGTCCAGCCTTACCGGTAAGTCCACTGTATTTATGAAACTGAACAGAAAATATGGGACTTGTGCTCAATGATGAATGAGGTTTTGATATAAACACAAAGCAATTACATGAACTTATATAATATCTTTTTCTTTTTTTTGTCACAGGCAAATGATAATGAAGAATACTTTCTACCTCACACGAGAGAGAAAAGAGATGGTTAGTCTGATTAATTAATATTATTTAAAATGATATGTAGGTGAATAGCTTGATATTTTGGGAAATACACATATGTATGCTTTCTTGCCAAGAGGTAAATAACAGAATTCATACCATCTTCATGTTTTTCTGTTATATATAAACCTAGAGATTACCTTAGCATAGCTTAGCTTAGTTTATCTAAGCATACCTTACCTTAGCTTACCTTAGTTTAGCTTTGCATGACTTTTCTAGTCAGGGTGAAACAGTTGGCCCAGAGTCTTGTTTTCTTGTTGTCATTAGGTTGCTGGCAACCAGTTTCTAGGAAGTTAATGTGCTAGGCCAGAAATACTCCAGAGATAAACCCCAATTATATCTGTTCACTTTGATTTGTGTACAGACCAAACAAACAAAATGAACGTGTTGGTAAGTTAGCTTCAGAGATCCTGGTAGAGGTTTAATAGTTTCCCCCTGTTTCCAACTAATCTACTGGATGTAGCTCCATATTTAGCATAAATAGATGAGACTGATCAATTTTCTCATCTAACTCTTGGCCAAAAAATGAATAAATCTATATTGGCAATAGGTCAACGCTGTCCATGTATGTCCAGAATTTTTTTTCATGATGAATGAACTCTTTATCAAAAACTAGCTCACAAAATATACTTTAAAACACAGTGATGAGGCACATTTAGCACCAGAAAATCATTGTAATCATTTTAATATTTACGGTCTGTTCTTGGACTATAAGCAAAAGTGGATTTATATGGAGCTAGATTAGGGTCAGAGTTTTATACTTGGAAACATAAAATCTGAAACTGAAACGTCAAAGCAAAATTCAAAAAGGCTATAGTTAGATGAACTGACCACGTATTAAAGAATATTAAAACTTAATAATTTGACATATTAACAGCCTTGGCCTTACAGTTGAGATTCAAACCTTTTAGCTGTGCCGGATATTCGTGTATGGTGTGCAAGTGGAAGTTAGTCACTGACAGCAGTTTTTTCACTGCCTATCATGTGTTGTAGCCGAATTGTTTTAGATCCTACATTCCCTGAAGGCAAAGTGATAGGGGAAGGTCTCTATAGCCTTTAGGTTGAGCTGTCTGTCATGATTCCACACCCTTCTCAGTTAATGCCCCCGCCCTAGATCTGGGTCAAAAGTGAAAAATCACATTTCCACATAGCACACTGGTCTAAGTAAAGCTATTTTACTATTTAAATTGAAATCAGCATAATCCAGGTGAATGTTCATTTGATGATGTCTTTTCAGAGAGATCACAGAGCGTGTCATCTATTCTTGAATCTAAACTTAAAAATACCATATATATACGATAGAACAAAACATCTTTTCATTGGTCAATGAGATTCTAAATGCTGACCATAGAAACTATGCAAAAAATGTGTCATTCATTGGACAGCAACGGTATTTTTAAGGGTTCTGGTTGTCAATAATTCACATTGCTTATTTTTCTTATTTCAATATTTGTAGTGACTACCGGCCAATGGGATTACATCATCGATGTTGTGATGAATGTCTCTAACGTAGAAACCTTTAAGCTGATTCAGAACTCCTTAAATGCTACTAGTCTTCCTATACAACTTGATAACAACACAAAGATCAGTGACATTAGCGTCACAACAGGTGAGTCTCAACCTTGATCTTTTTTGAACAACTGGATACCAAACACATTACCACATTTGCAAGTAATAATAAACATGATACTTCTGTTCTGACAGTGTGTTCCTCAAATGGCACCGGCTTCCAGTGTAGATGTGAAGAACAATTTGCTTGGCCATACAGCACCTGTGTCTCATACGGAGCCTGTGATCACATATCCAGTGGCATCTGTAAATGCATCAATGCTATTCCAGCTGATGGCCAGTCCTGCCAGCCAATATCAGGTAATCAAGTCATAGTTTATTATTAAATCTAATCACAGTGACTTCAGAGGTATCCATTCCTTCCCATTCCCATTCCCATTCCCATTCCATAGTTTCAATTACCAGCACTGACCAGGCAGAAGGGGAGTCTGTACATTCAGTACAATCCAATGCATTTTTATTGAATTTGACAAACTAATTATCCTCAACAGGTGAATTAAAGCACCTACAGTATAATTCACATTTTTATATTAACAATGGATCACACAACAACTTTTATGTAAATGGATTGCTGATACACCAACAGAGAATATAACATGATCTCATGATGATCAGGCAGCAGTTCAGGTCAGCATAAATACACACATACAACATTTAGCTAATAAACCTACTACACTACCTGTACAGCACGTTTATTGTTATGTTATTGACGGTACTATACTTTACATTTAGTCATTAAGCTGATGCTTTTAGCCAAAGTGACTTACGAAAAAGGGAAAAAATCAAGATACAAAAAGGAATACAATCAGCGTAGTTACTAAAGCTAGTTACTAAATACTATGCATAGCAGCACAACATGTCAATGAAACACATAAGACAAAAGTAGACATGAATATAATAATAAGAAGATGACAGCTTGGTGGTCCCATGCTTTAAAGTAGGATTCTACGGTCAAATTAGCAATAATAAATATGCAGTCTGGCAAAATTTTCAAATTAAAGTTTGATACATTATGTATTCATTATTTATACTATGTTGACTGACATCCATGGCACATCAACATTATGGCAAATGGATGCATCAGGAAATTATACTAGTGGGGTACCTATAGCGCAGTGTTTCTCAAACTTTTTCAGACCAAGGACCACTTTGTCAGAAAAAAATTTTTCAGGGACCACCTGACCCCGTCTTCAGCCACCTATCCATCATTGTTTCCCATCCTCTCCGTGCCTTGTTTTAGTTAAAGTTCACAGCTTTTGCTGCTCTTTTCCTTGCTTTCTTTTCCTTACTTACTGACGTGACAGCGGAATGATTTTGTCTATAGGAGACTCCGTGGTTGCTTAGGCAACAATTTGGGCACTGCTAATTCAGATTTATCTTCATATATCCATTATACATATTTAAAAAAAATATTTGTCTGCATTTTTGTTCAGAGAACAAATTCGCTTTACACTTCAAATAATGTTAGGTAGGACTAGGGCTGATATGGCCTGTAACCAATATCTCGATATTTTTAAGCTATATCGCGATACACGATATATATTTCGATATTTTTGTTGTTGTTGTTTTGTATTGTTTATTTCTAATAAATATTGTCATTATTTCCATGATAGCATTGTAATTGCTCAGAATCAACGTAGAACAGTAGATTTACACTTGCTGTGAGACACACCTCTTTTATAGCATTTTAACACTTGTCATATTTTTTATGAATTTTTAATACATTTCATAATGTAAATATGAGCTTTGAAGCTCAATAGCTTCCAGGTCCTGTGACCTATTGGCTCAAAATCATTGTTGAACAGTCGAGCTACACCTGCTATACGACACACACTCTTTTTATAGCATTTTAACACTTGTCATATTTTTTATGAATTTTTAATATATTTCATAATGTACATATGAGCATTGAAGCAGTGCAGAATCATACTTGGCATATGAGACACTTTTTTAAATCAAATTTTAACCGTTCTTCATATTTTATAAATAAACGTTTAATACATTTAACACCCACGTTTTATTTTGAAAACCGAAAGTGTCCACACGCTGCAGTAAGCTAGCGCTGACTTTCCAGTTTTTTAAAAGTTTTTGCCATAAAGTCGGCAGTAAGGGCGCACTTGAAAATATTGGAGCAGCTGACGTAACCACGCGAAAACGAGAGACGGCGTGACCGCAGCTGTTTTTCTTCAGAACCAAGTCGTCCGTCTCCATCTTCAATTACCTCACTTGGACTCTTGGCTTCACCTCTCCTCACTTGATACAGAAAGTACGCATGCGCGCAGGGGATGTTTCTGGGTGGGCGGGGCAGTGTGCTGCGTGCTGTGAGCAGCAGGAGTGAGTGACAGGCGAATCCCCGGAGAATTAAATGCCGACGGCTTAAAACATTTACGTGACAAGTACTCGATGGTCGCGATATAGTCATTTCATACATCTCACGTAGAACAAGCCGCGATATATCGAGTATCCCTAGGTAGGACTCGACAAACTTGTGTGGGAAATTCGAATATTTTAAGAGATCCTCTCACGGACCACTTGAGGTCGCTCGCGGACCACTAGTGGTCCGCGGACCACACTTTGAGTAACACTGCTATAGCGTCATAGTAAGCCCAAGAACCATACTACCATATTTTAGGAGTGAAAGCTGAAAATGATATAAACAGTTAAATGTTAATGTAGATGTTTACATTACACATTACATGTGGCTCAACCAACCAACAATAGTCAATACAGTACCTGGTGTAATGAAGCACCTTGCAAAGAGATCCATGAATCCAGGGAATCATTTTTAGTTTTCTGTAAAACTAAAAATCTTTTAACAAACTTCATATCGTAATGAGAGAATTATGTCACTTTTCACTGCACTATAGTAAATCATATCATACTTTTCTTACAGAGCTGCTAGTTCAGGTTGAGTACACAGTCGATCTGGAGCTTAATGTTACAGATGTCACGACAGTGGACTACCTTAGGAGCCTCCTGAACAATGACAGCTTTGTCCTGACCTTGGGTCCCACTGTGAATGTCACAGACATTGACATCACCACAGGTATGATAGAGCTTATTCTCATCTGAACACCATAAATGCTAATATTGCAAATATTAGGTGCCAGGTTGTTATCAAGTGCGCCATGCTATTTTTCCACCATGGTCGAGAAAGTGATTCATTTCTGCGTACATTGTTAGTTTCTTTAATGACAACCATTTCTCATATTAGAGATTGTATTACAGTGTCTTACAGAGAGTGACTTTAGCTAATCATCTCCTCCTACTGCGAAATATTTCTATTAACTCTCTATCTGGAGGAAATGATAAAGCAGCTAAAGTAATGGAAATGCTTTCTTAACCTTTAGGAGAAAACAGTTTTTACACATTATAGTATTGAACTGAATTACTGAAAACTGGGACATAAACTGCCTCTCAAAAGCATGCTGTAGACTTACCTTTTCACGCTACATTCTTACATCCTTTCTTAAATCGGAAGTTTTTAATCTTTTAAAACTAACATTTTTAGGGGCTACAAAAGGGTCAGTCCTTGGATATTTGCTGTATTATTTCAGTAACTGTAAGGACGATTGATTTTCAAACTGTTCTCATCTAGATCTGAACATTCGACTTCAGTTTTAAAATCAGCTAATTCTTCCAGTTCAATGCAAAATCTAATTAAGTTTACTAATAATATATAAAGAATCCTGACTCATTTCTGAGACATTCTTATGGATTATAAAGTCATCAGCTATGAATTGGAGTGAACTGAAGAGGAAAAGGAAATACTATAGCATAGTACCACAAAACTGTACTCAGCAGTACCTCTCTACTCTCTACGCCACTGGGTCAGTAAGCTATTTAAATTATGCTAGTTGAGAACATTGAATGAAGTAAATAAATGTGGTGTACACAAGTTAATGCTTTACCACAACAGTGTAGGCTGTAATCTCAAAACAGCCAAACGACAAAATATGTGAATGTCTACATATTTTTTGGTTGTTTTGGTTTTTCGTTCCAACACATTACATCTGTGAGGAACCAGTTCACATGAGCTCCACTTGCTGGCTTTCGCATGTATTTATTTATTCTTAGATGATGTGCTTTCAGACTGCCGAAAGAGTGTGGGAATTATGGCTTATTGGTCCTGCATGTCTAAATATCTTTAAAGATATTCTGCAGTGGACCTTCCATTTTAGCTGAAATCTGGTGAGCAAGGCCTGTGTACACATGCACAAGTTACAGTAAAGTTCATAAAGTAACATTATAAATCCAGCAGTCAGCGTGCAGCATTCCCAGATCATACCCTGTCAAGAGACCAAACAAAGGGGAACTGATCTGATTTTACTTTTCGTTATGTCCTATATGAACTGAATTAACCACTGCATTTAACACCTTTACCTACAGAATAGTTTGCAGTATTTCTTGTGTGTCCCCTCTTCAGTCCTATGTCTATTATATATATATTTTTTTCTGTTGTTTAGTGTGTTACCAAAATGGGACGGACTTCCAGTGCAGATGTGAAGATCAGTATGTTTGGTCATATGTTAACTGTATTACATACGGAGCCTGTGATGACATCATCGATGGCACATGTGGGTGTATCAACAGTATTCCCTCCAGTGGGCAACACTGCGAGCCGAAAGGTAATATAGACGTGCTTGAGGCTCATTATCAAAGGTTGATAGCATTCAGAGCTTTCAACTGCATTTCACAGACCTCATTCAGTAAATGAAGTGGCATCACACTCAATGACCAATTATTTCTAATTGCTCCCCAGTTGTTTATGAATACGAGGTTTTCATTGAAGTGAACACTACAGACGCAGATCAACTGAGGAACACTCTGAATAATATCACTTTCCCTGTACAAATTGACCCGCAAATCAAAATCTCAGATACTGTCATCACTACAGGTGAGAACAATTTGTTGTAGTGTACTGACCTGAATAGTTCACCTCTTTACATGACAAAATGTGGTGTTCTTTTAAAAGTTTGCAGCCAAAATGGCAATGAGGTTCAGTGCCGCTGTGAGGATGACCACCGTTGGCCTTGTGACAAGTGTGCCACCTATGGGTCATGTGAAGGTGGTACAAACAACACATGTGGGTGCATAAAAGCTTTTCCCACAGATGGACAGTATTGTCTTTCAATACACCATCAAAGTGAGTAATATGGTCACATGACTACCAGTTTAAGGACCTAAATTCACCATTTTACTTAATACACTTCTACTTAATATGTTCTATTTATCAATACATGAAGTCTCTTATTTGTGAAAATGTTGTTTTTATCTACAGACTATACAGTGTGCAACCTGACAACAACTACACCATCAACAGGTAAAGCTGTGGACACTGCTGAATTTAGTCCAAAACTGAAAGCAGATGAACAAGAATCTTGTTTACCCATGATCCATTTGAATTCTATTAGGTGTTCAATTGTTTTTTTTGTTTTTTTTCTGCCTCTACACAGCTCCTCCAGTTGTTTATGAATACATCATCTCTGTTGAGTTGAACATCTCAGATGCTGCAGTGATAAATGGACTGAGGACCATTCTGAACGACATCAGTTACCCCATCAGCATCAACAACCACATACAAATCTCTGACGTCAACATTTCTACAGGTACAGGTTACACCTTCTTCAATCTTGCTTTACTTCATTCACAGTTTTAATGCAGTACATATTTGAAATACATTTTAATGATCTTCACGTATGATATTTTGAAACTATAGTCTGCTTTCCATTAAGTTCCTTTACTAAAAAAATATGACATCTGCTTTTACTTTGTTCATTCAAAATCATTTCTGTCTTATTACTCAAATTAATAGCCAATGATCAATATGTCACAGTTAGAAAAACTCATGACATGTTCAGTTCCACACATTATGTGTCATTTTTAGCTTAGATATTAAACATGGAGTTTCTTCATACACTGAATTCATTGTGTTTTGGGTCCAGTTTGCTCTCCGAGCAGTGGTGGTTTCCAGTGCAGATGTGAGGATCAGTATCGTTGGTCATGTGACCAGTGTTTCCAGCATGGACCCTGTGACAACATCACTGATGACACATGTGGATGCATCAATGCCATTCCGTCTGATGGACAATACTGCCAGTCTGTTTATCAGCACAGTAAGTTAGTTTGAAACACACATGAAAATAAGTAGATAGAAGAACTTATTTAGGAATGATCAGTATCAATATTTGTTACTAATGTAGATACTGGCAAATGGCATTACATATTTGTTTGTATTGCCATTCGTCCTAATGGACAATACGCCCAGTCTGTTTATTCCACATTTATTTGTAATTACTATCTACTTCTCTCTCCTTGTTTTTACAGACTTCTCAGCTTGTCCTGTTACAACAACCTCTCCACCAACAAGTAAGATGAGAGACAGCAGTTCATCAATGAAATGATTATCACCAAACACCAACATGTTTTATTATACCATGTTTCTTTTGACATCTCCCTACAGCTCCTCCAGTTGTTTATGAATACATCATCTCTGTTGAGTTGAACATCTCAGATGTTGCAGTGATAAATAGACTGAGGACCATTCTGAACAACATCAGTTACCCCATCAGCATCAACAACCACATACAAATCTCTGACGTCAACATTTCCACAGGTAAAGATTATAAACTTAATTAATCACAAATGACATCACAAGTCATGGGAAACATGTTCAGCTGGAAATGTGTGTGCTTTGCATTAAGTCAATTTGAAGAGTTTGTTTCAAAAACAATACAATACAGTACAGAAGATCCTAATATTTTGTTGGTGTTTGATGCTGTCTCCAGTTTGCTCTCCGAGCAGTGGTGGTTTCCAGTGCAGATGTGAGGATCAGTATCGTTGGTCATGTGACCAGTGTTTCCAGCATGGACCCTGTGACAACATCACTGATGACACATGTGGATGCATCAATGCCATTCCTCCTGATGGACAATACTGCCAGTCTGTTTATCAGCACAGTAAGTTAGTTTAAAACACGTGACAATAAGTAGATAGTAGTACTTATTTAGGAATGATCAGTATCACTATTTGTTACTAATGTAGATACTGGCAAATGGCATTACATATTTGTTTGTAACGCCATGCGTCCAAATGGACAATACGCCCAGTCTGTTTATTCCACATTTTTTTGTAATTACTATCTACTTCTCTCTCCTTGTTTTTACAGACTTCACAGCTTGTCCTGTTACAACAACCTCTCCACCAACAAGTAAGATGAGAGACAGCAGTTCATCAATGAAATGATTATCACCAAACACCAGCATGTTGTATTATACCATGTTTCTTTTGACATTTTCCTACAGCTCCTCCAGTTGTTTATGAATACATCATCTCTGTTGAGTTGAACATCTCAGATGTTGCAGTGATAAATGTACTGAGGACCATTCTGAACAACATCAGTTACCCCATCAGCATCAACAACCACATACAAATCTCTGACGTCAACATTTCCACAGGTAAAAATTATGAACTTATTTAATCACAAATGACATCACAAGTCATGGGAAACATGTTTAGTTGGAAATGTGTGTGCTTTGCATGAAGTTAATTTTTGAAGAATTCCTTTCAAAAACAATACAATACAGTACAGAAGATCCTAATATTTTGTTGGTGTTTGATGCTGTCTCCAGTTTGCTCTCCGAGCAGTGGTGGTTTCCAGTGCAGATGTGAGGATCAGTATCGTTGGTCATGTGACCAGTGTTTCCAGCATGGACCCTGTGACAACATCACTGATGACACATGTGGATGCATCAATGCCATTCCTTCTGATGGACAATACTGCCAGTCTGTTTATCAGCACAGTAAGTTAGTTTGAAACACGTGACAATAAGCAGATAGTGGTACTTATTTAGGAATGATCAGTATCAATATTTGTTACTAATGTAGATACTGGCAAATGGCATTACATATTTGTTTGTAACGCCATTCGTCCTAATGGACAATACGCCGAGTCTGTTTATTCCACATTTTTTTGTAATTACTATCTACTCCTCTCTCCTTGTTTTTACAGACTTTACAGCTTGTCCTGTTACACCAACCTCTCCACCAACAAGTAAGATGAGAGACAGCAGTTCATCAATGAAATGATTATCACCAAACACCAACATGTTTTATTATACCATGTTTCTTTTGACATCTCCCTACAGCTCCTCCAGTTGTTTATGAATACATCATCTCTGTTGAGTTGAACATCTCAGATGTTGCAGTGATAAATGTACTGAGGACCATTCTGAACAACATCAGTTACCCCATCAGCATCAACAACCACATACAAATCTCTGACGTCAACATTTCCACAGGTAAAGATTATAAACTTAATTAATCACAAATGACATCACAAGTCATGGGAAACATGTTCAGTTGGAAATGTGTGTGCTTTGCATGAAGTCAATTTGAAGAGTTCCTTTCAAAAACAATACAATACAGTACAGAAGATCCTAATATTTTGTTGGTGTTTGATGCTGTCTCCAGTTTGCTCTCCGAGCAGTGGTGGTTTCCAGTGCAGATGTGAGGATCAGTATCGTTGGTCATGTGACCAGTGTTTCCAGCATGGACCCTGTGACAACATCACTGATGACACATGTGGATGCATCAATGCCATTCCTCCTGATGGACAATACTGCCAGTCTGTTTATCAGCACAGTAAGTTAGTTTGAAACACGTGACAATAAGTAAAAAGTTCTACTTATGTAAAAAGTATTAGTATCTATATTTGTTTGTAATTACTATCTACTTCTCTCTCCTTGTTTTTACAGACTTCTCAGTTTGTCCTGTTACACCAACCTCTCCACCAACAAGTAAGATGAGAGACAGCAGTTCATCAATGAAATGATTATCACCAAACACCAACATGTTTTATTATACCATGTTTTTTTTTTTATTCTCCCTACAGCTCCTCCAGCTGTTTATTAATACATCATCTCTGTTGAGTTGAACATCTCAGATGTTGCAGTGATAAATGTACTGAGGACCATTCTGAACAACATCAGTTACCCCATCAGCATCAACAACCACATACAAATCTCTGACGTCAACATTTCCACAGGTAAAAATTATGAACTTAATTAATCACAAATGACATCACAAGTCATGGAAAACATGTTCAGCTGGAAATGTGTGTGCTTTGCATGAAGTCAATTTGAAGAGTTCCTTTCAAAAACAATACAATACAGTACAGAAGATCCTAATATTTTGTTGGTGTTTGATGCTGTCTCCAGTTTGCTCTCCGAGCAGTGGTGGTTTCCAGTGCAGATGTGAGGATCAGTATCGTTGGTCATGTGACCAGTGTTTCCAGCATGGACCCTGTGACAACATCACTGATGACACATGTGGATGCATCAATGCCATTCCTTCTGATGGACAATACTGCCAGTCTGTTTATCAGCACAGTAAGTTAGTTTGAAACACGTGACAATAAGTAGATAGTAGTACTTATTTAGGAATGATCAGTATCAATATTTGTTACTAATGTAGATACTGGCAAATGGCATTACATATTTGTTTGTAATGCCATTCGTCCTAATGGACAATACAAACAGTCTGTTTATTCCACATTTGTTTGTAATTACTATCTACTCCTCTCTCCTTGTTTTTACAGACTTCACAGCTTGTCCTGTTACAACAACCTCTCCACCAACAAGTAAGATGAGAGACAGCAGTTCATCAATGAAATGATTATCACCAAACACCAACATGTTTTATTATACCATGTTTCTTTTGACATCTCCCTACAGCTCCTCCAGTTGTTTATGAATACATCATCTCTGTTGAGTTGAACATCTCAGATGCTGCAGTGATAAATGGACTGAGGACCATTCTAAACAACATCAGTTACCCCATCAGCATCAACAACCACATACAAATCTCTGACGTCAACATTTCCACAGGTAAAGATTATGAACTTAATTAATCACAAATGACATCACAAGTGTTCAGTTGCAAATGTGTGTGCTTTGCATGAAGTTCATTTTTGAAGAGTTCCTTTCAAAAACAATACAATACAGTACAGAAGATCCTAATATTTTGTTGGTGTTTGATGCTGTCTCCAGTTTGCTCTCCGAGCAGTGGTGGTTTCCAGTGCAGATGTGAGGATCAGTATCGTTGGTCATGTGACCAGTGTTTCCAGCATGGACCCTGTGACAACATCACTGATGACACATGTGGATGCATCAATGCCATTCCTCCTGATGGACAATACTGCCAGTCTGTTTATCAGCACAGTAAGTTAGTTTGAAACACGTGACAATAAGTAGATAGTAGTACTTATTTAGGAATGATCAGTATCAATATTTGTTACTAATGTAGATACTGGCAAATGGCATTACATATTTGTTTGTAATGCCATTCGTCCTAATGGACAATACAAACAGTCTGTTTATTCCACATTTGTTTGTAATTACTATCTACTTCTCTCTCCTTGTTTTTACAGACTTCTCAGCTTGTCCTGTTACACCAACCTCTCCACCAACAAGTAAGATGAGAGACAGCAGTTCATCAATGAAATGATTATCACCAAACACCAACATGTTTTATTATACCATGTTTCTTTTGACATTTTCCTACAGCTCCTCCAGTTGTTTATGAATACATCATCTCTGTTGAGTTGAACACCTCAGATGCTGCAGTGATAAATGGACTGAGGACCATTCTAAACAACATCAGTTACCCCATCAGCATCAACAACCACATAGTTATCTCTGACGTCAACATTTCTACAGGTAAACATTATAAACTTAATTAATCACAAATTACATCACAAGTCATGGGAAACATGTTCAGTTGGAAATGTGTGTGCTTTGCATGAAGTCACTTGGAAGAGTTCCTTTCAAAAACAATACAATACAGTACAGAAGATCCTAATATTTTGTTGGTGCATCTACCGTCCTCCTGGTCCTGTGGGTGACTTCGTCAATGAGTTAGACACGCTACTGTCCTCAATCCCCGAACTCGAGTGCCCGCTGCTGGTCCTCTGTGATTTCAACATCCATCTAGGCAAAGCTTACGCCACAGACTTTCTATCCCTCATCAACTCATTCGACATGCAACTACTCAGCACCCCCCCAACTCACAAAAATGGCAATCAACTGGATCTCGTCCTTACCAAAAACTGCAAAACCGATGACATAATGGTCACACCATTACATACCTCGGACCACTTCTTCATCCACTTCACGGTTTCTCTCCCAGAGCTACCTACCACCCCTCAACTCATGACCACCTCTCGACGCAATCTCCACAACTTGTCTGCCACCCACTTCGCCTCAGTCGTCGCTACTGCCCTTCCCCCTCCCAACAGTTTCTCTCCGCTAGATGTCAATGCAGCCACAGAATCTCTCAGTTTCACACTAACCGCATGCCTAGATACCCTATGTCCTCTTTCTAGCAAACCAGCACGCTCCACCCAGCCCCGCCCATGGTTGACTGATGCCATCCGCTCATCACGTACAGCACTCAGAGCTGCAGAACGGAAATGGCACAAAACCAAAACCCTGTGGACCTGGAAACCTTCCAATCTCTCCTAGCCTCATTCTCTTCATCTGTCACGACTGCTAGAATGGAATATTACAACAAGAAAATCAGCAGCACAACTGACTCACGGAAACTCTTCTCCGCCTTCAAATCGCTGCTCAATCCTCCCCCACCCCCACCTGCCACCAACCTCACTGCCGACAGCTTTGCCTCCTTCTTCACAGACAGGGTGGCAAGTATCAGCAAACAATTTTGTGATCCCCCCGGTCACAACCTGCTACCCCCCCGAGACAACAGCGCAACCCTCTCTACATTCACCCCTCTCTCGGAAGACGAGGTTTCCAAACTGATCATTAACAACCGACCCACCACCTGCCCGCTGGACCCCATCCCCTCTAAACTCCTACAAGATATCGCTCCTACGGTAGTCCCACCGATCACATCCATGATTAATGCCTCATTGTCCTCGGGCGTATTTCCAGCAGCCTTCAAACAAGCCAGAGTTACCCCATTACTGAAAAAGTCTACGCTTAACCCCGCCCTGGTTGAAAACTATCGGCCGGTGTCACTGCTCCCCTTCCTCTCGAAAACCATTGAGAGGGCAGTATCTAAACAAATCACTGACTTCCTCACCCATCACCACCTACTTGACCCAAAACAATCGGGTTTCAGAAGTGGCCACTCCACAGAGACAGCTCTACTATCTGTCACAGAAGCCCTAAAAACAGCCAGAGCACGAGGGCAATTATCCGTACTCATCCTTCTCGACTTATCGGCTGCCTTCGATACAGTCAATCACGACATACTCTTAACCACACTCGCTAACATGGGCATTACAGGCTCCGCCCACTCTTGGCTCGAGTCCTACCTGGCTGGACGCTCCTTTAATGTGTCTTGGCAAGGTCGTCTGTCATCGACTCATACCCTCTCCACGGGGGTGCTGCAGGGGTCGGTGCTGGGTCCCCTTCTGTTTGCCATCTACACCACCTCGCTGTCCCATGTTATCCGCTCACACGGCTTCTCCTACCACTGCTACGCCGACGACACACAGTTATACCTGTCGTTCCAGCCGGACGACACCACGGTCTCCGCACGCATCTCCGCCTGTCTTTCTGATTTGTCAACCTGGATGAAAGACCACCATCTCCAGCTTAATCTGTCAAAAACCGAACTCCTGGTCATCCCTGCCCATGAGTCAATCTGCCATGACTTCAACCTGAAAATTGGCACCGTCACTATCACCCCTAACCATGCTGCAAAAAACCTGGGCGTGGTACTAGATGATCGTATTTCTCTGTCTGAGCACATTTCCTCCGTAGCGAGGTCATGTCGCTATGCTCTGTACAATATTAGAAAAATCAGACCGTACCTGACCCAATATGCCGCTCAGCTCCTGATTCAGGCTACAGTCATCTCCCGCCTTGATTACTGCAACTCGCTCTTGGCTGGCCTACCTGCTTGCGCGATCAAACCTTTGTAAATGGTCCAGAATGCTGCAGTGCGACTGGTTTTCAATCAACCTAAAAGGTCACATGTCACCCCACTCTTCAGCGACCTGCACTGGCTGCCTGTAGCTGCCAGAGTTAAACACAAAGCTCTGACGCTAGCCTACAAAACCACCTCAGGATCTGCCCCTGCCTATCTCAGCGTCTTAATCAAGGCTCACGTCCCGACCAGGGCGTTACGCTCAGCTCATACAAACCGTCTAGTTGTACCCTCGCCTCTCACAAAGCGAGGTCACTCTAAACTCTTCTCTGTGGTCGTCCCCAAATGGTGGAATGACCTACCAACGGCTACAAGAACTGCAACATCCCTTTCTACCTTTAAAAAACTTCTAAAAACCTTTCTGTTTCGAGAATGCTTCCCTGCCTAACAAAACTAACAAAAATAACAAACTACTCTGTGCTCCTTTACACCTTTTCAGCTTATGTCCTCCTCTGTAAGTCGCTTTGGATAAAAGCGTCTGCTAAATGCAATGTAATGTAATGTAATGTAATGTAATGTAATGTGTTTGATGCTGTCTCCAGTTTGCTCTCCGAGCAGTGGTGGTTTCCAGTGCAGATGTGAGGATCAGTATCGTTGGTCATGTGACCAGTGTTTCCAGCATGGACCCTGTGACAACATCACTGATGACACATGTGGATGCATCAATGCCATTCCTTCTGATGGACAATACTGCCAGTCTGTTTATCAGCACAGTAAGTTAGTTTGAAACACATGACAATAAGTAAAAAGTTCTACTTATGTAAAAAGTATTAGTATCTATATTTGTTTGTAATTACTATCTACTTCTCTCTCCTTGTTTTTACAGACTTCTCAGTTTGTCCTGTTACACCAACCTCTCCACCAACAAGTAAGATGAGAGACAGCAGTTCATCAATGAAATGATTATCACCAAACACCAACACGTTGTATTATACCATGTTTCTTTTGACATCTCCCTACAGCTCCTCCAGTTGTTTATGAATACATCATCTCTGTTGAGTTGAACATCTCAGATGCTGCAGTGATAAATGGACTCAGGACCATTCTAAACAACATCAGTTACCCCATCAGCATCAACAACCACATACAAATCTCTGACGTCAACATTTCCACAGGTAAAGATTATGAACTTAATTAATCACAAATGACATCACAAGTGTTCAGTTGCAAATGTGTGTGCTTTGCATGAAGTTCATTTTTGAAGAGTTCCTTTCAAAAACAATACAATACAGTACAGAAGATCCTAATATTTTGTTGGTGTTTGATGCTGTCTCCAGTTTGCTCTCCGAGCAGTGGTGGTTTCCAGTGCAGATGTGAGGATCAGTATCGTTGGTCATGTGACCAGTGTTTCCAGCATGGACCCTGTGACAACATCACTGATGACACATGTGGATGCATCAATGCCATTCCTCCTGATGGACAATACTGCCAGTCTGTTTATCAGCACAGTAAGTTAGTTTGAAACACGTGACAATAAGTAGATAGTAGTACTTATTTAGGAATGATCAGTATCAATATTTGTTACTAATGTAGATACTGGCAAATGGCATTACATATTTGTTTGTAATGCCATTCGTCCTAATGGACAATACAAACAGTCTGTTTATTCCACATTTGTTTGTAATTACTATCTACTTCTCTCTCCTTGTTTTTACAGACTTCTCAGCTTGTCCTGTTACACCAACCTCTCCACCAACAAGTAAGATGAGAGACAGCAGTTCATCAATGAAATGATTATCACCAAACACCAACATGTTTTATTATACCATGTTTCTTTTGACATTTTCCTACAGCTCCTCCAGTTGTTTATGAATACATCATCTCTGTTGAGTTGAACACCTCAGATGCTGCAGTGATAAATGGACTGAGGACCATTCTGAACAACATCAGTTACCCCATCAGCATCAACAACCACATAGTTATCTCTGACGTCAACATTTCTACAGGTAAACATTATAAACTTAATTAATCACAAATTACATCACAAGTCATGGGAAACATGTTCAGTTGGAAATGTGTGTGCTTTGCATGAAGTCAATTGGAAGAGTTTTGCATGAAGTCAATTGGAAGAGTTCCTTTCAAAAACAATACAATACAGTACAGAAGATCCTAATATTTTGTTGGTGCATCTACCGTCCTCCTGGTCCTGTGGGTGACTTCGTCAATGAGTTAGACACGCTACTGTCCTCAATCCCCGAACTCGAGTGCCCGCTGCTGGTCCTCTGTGATTTCAACATCCATCTAGGCAAAGCTTACGCCACAGACTTTCTATCCCTCATCAACTCATTCGACATGCAACTACTCAGCACCCCCCCAACTCACAAAAATGGCAATCAACTGGATCTCGTCCTTACCAAAAACTGCAAAACCGATGACATAATGGTCACACCATTACATACCTCGGACCACTTCTTCATCCACTTCACGGTTTCTCTCCCAGAGCTACCTACCACCCCTCAACTCATGACCACCTCTCGACGCAATCTCCACAACTTGTCTGCCACCCACTTCGCCTCAGTCGTCGCTACTGCCCTTCCCCCTCCCAACAGTTTCTCTCCGCTAGATGTCAATGCAGCCACAGAATCTCTCAGTTTCACACTAACCGCATGCCTAGATACCCTATGTCCTCTTTCTAGCAAACCAGCACGCTCCACCCAGCCCCGCCCATGGTTGACTGATGCCATCCGCTCATCACGTACAGCACTCAGAGCTGCAGAACGGAAATGGCACAAAACCAAAAACCCTGTGGACCTGGAAACCTTCCAATCTCTCCTAGCCTCATTCTCTTCATCTGTCACGACTGCTAGAATGGAATATTACAACAAGAAAATCAGCAGCACAACTGACTCACGGAAACTCTTCTCCGCCTTCAAATCGCTGCTCAATCCTCCCCCACCCCCACCTGCCACCAACCTCACTGCCGACAGCTTTGCCTCCTTCTTCACAGACAGGGTGGCAAGTATCAGCAAACAATTTTGTGATCCCCCCGGTCACAACCTGCTACCCCCCCGAGACAACAGCGCAACCCTCTCTACATTCACCCCTCTCTCGGAAGACGAGGTTTCCAAACTGATCATTAACAACCGACCCACCACCTGCCCGCTGGACCCCATCCCCTCTAAACTCCTACAAGATATCGCTCCTACGGTAGTCCCACCGATCACATCCATGATTAATGCCTCATTGTCCTCGGGCGTATTTCCAGCAGCCTTCAAACAAGCCAGAGTTACCCCATTACTGAAAAAGTCTACGCTTAACCCCGCCCTGGTTGAAAACTATCGGCCGGTGTCACTGCTCCCCTTCCTCTCGAAAACCATTGAGAGGGCAGTATCTAAACAAATCACTGACTTCCTCACCCATCACCACCTACTTGACCCAAAACAATCGGGTTTCAGAAGTGGCCACTCCACAGAGACAGCTCTACTATCTGTCACAGAAGCCCTAAAAACAGCCAGAGCACGAGGGCAATTATCCGTACTCAT
The DNA here is from genome assembly GCA_004119915.2 of Collichthys lucidus. Lineage (NCBI taxonomy): Eukaryota > Metazoa > Chordata > Actinopteri > Sciaenidae > Collichthys > Collichthys lucidus. The sequence continues at coordinate 17,418,029 of CM014086.1, forward strand.
CCTTCTCGACTTATCGGCTGCCTTCGATACAGTCAATCACGACATACTCTTAACCACACTCGCTAACATGGGCATTACAGGCTCCGCCCACTCTTGGCTCGAGTCCTACCTGGCTGGACGCTCCTTTAATGTGTCTTGGCAAGGTCGTCTGTCATCGACTCATACCCTCTCCACGGGGGTGCTGCAGGGGTCGGTGCTGGGTCCCCTTCTGTTTGCCATCTACACCACCTCGCTGTCCCATGTTATCCGCTCACACGGCTTCTCCTACCACTGCTACGCCGACGACACACAGTTATACCTGTCGTTCCAGCCGGACGACACCACGGTCTCCGCACGCATCTCCGCCTGTCTTTCTGATTTGTCAACCTGGATGAAAGACCACCATCTCCAGCTTAATCTGTCAAAAACCGAACTCCTGGTCATCCCTGCCCATGAGTCAATCTGCCATGACTTCAACCTGAAAATTGGCACCGTCACTATCACCCCTAACCATGCTGCAAAAAACCTGGGCGTGGTACTAGATGATCGTATTTCTCTGTCTGAGCACATTTCCTCCGTAGCGAGGTCATGTCGCTATGCTCTGTACAATATTAGAAAAATCAGACCGTACCTGACCCAATATGCCGCTCAGCTCCTGATTCAGGCTACAGTCATCTCCCGCCTTGATTACTGCAACTCGCTCTTGGCTGGCCTACCTGCTTGCGCGATCAAACCTTTGTAAATGGTCCAGAATGCTGCAGTGCGACTGGTTTTCAATCAACCTAAAAGGTCACATGTCACCCCACTCTTCAGCGACCTGCACTGGCTGCCTGTAGCTGCCAGAGTTAAACACAAAGCTCTGACGCTAGCCTACAAAACCACCTCAGGATCTGCCCCTGCCTATCTCAGCGTCTTAATCAAGGCTCACGTCCCGACCAGGGCGTTACGCTCAGCTCATACAAACCGTCTAGTTGTACCCTCGCCTCTCACAAAGCGAGGTCACTCTAAACTCTTCTCTGTGGTCGTCCCCAAATGGTGGAATGACCTACCAACGGCTACAAGAACTGCAACATCCCTTTCTACCTTTAAAAAACTTCTAAAAACCTTTCTGTTTCGAGAATGCTTCCCTGCCTAACAAAACTAACAAAAATAACAAACTACTCTGTGCTCCTTTACACCTTTTCAGCTTATGTCCTCCTCTGTAAGTCGCTTTGGATAAAAGCGTCTGCTAAATGCAATGTAATGTAATGTAATGTAATGTAATGTAATGTGTTTGATGCTGTCTCCAGTTTGCTCTCCGAGCAGTGGTGGTTTCCAGTGCAGATGTGAGGATCAGTATCGTTGGTCATGTGACCAGTGTTTCCAGCATGGACCCTGTGACAACATCACTGATGACACATGTGGATGCATCAATGCCATTCCTTCTGATGGACAATACTGCCAGTCTGTTTATCAGCACAGTAAGTTAGTTTGAAACACATGACAATAAGTAAAAAGTTCTACTTATGTAAAAAGTATTAGTATCTATATTTGTTTGTAATTACTATCTACTTCTCTCTCCTTGTTTTTACAGACTTCTCAGTTTGTCCTGTTACACCAACCTCTCCACCAACAAGTAAGATGAGAGACAGCAGTTCATCAATGAAATGATTATCACCAAACACCAACACGTTGTATTATACCATGTTTCTTTTGACATCTCCCTACAGCTCCTCCAGTTGTTTATGAATACATCATCTCTGTTGAGTTGAACATCTCAGATGCTGCAGTGATAAATGGACTCAGGACCATTCTAAACAACATCAGTTACCCCATCAGCATCAACAACCACATACAAATCTCTGACGTCAACATTTCCACAGGTAAAGATTATGAACTTAATTAATCACAAATGACATCACAAGTGTTCAGTTGCAAATGTGTGTGCTTTGCATGAAGTTCATTTTTGAAGAGTTCCTTTCAAAAACAATACAATACAGTACAGAAGATCCTAATATTTTGTTGGTGTTTGATGCTGTCTCCAGTTTGCTCTCCGAGCAGTGGTGGTTTCCAGTGCAGATGTGAGGATCAGTATCGTTGGTCATGTGACCAGTGTTTCCAGCATGGACCCTGTGACAACATCACTGATGACACATGTGGATGCATCAATGCCATTCCTCCTGATGGACAATACTGCCAGTCTGTTTATCAGCACAGTAAGTTAGTTTGAAACACGTGACAATAAGTAGATAGTAGTACTTATTTAGGAATGATCAGTATCAATATTTGTTACTAATGTAGATACTGGCAAATGGCATTACATATTTGTTTGTAATGCCATTCGTCCTAATGGACAATACAAACAGTCTGTTTATTCCACATTTGTTTGTAATTACTATCTACTTCTCTCTCCTTGTTTTTACAGACTTCTCAGCTTGTCCTGTTACACCAACCTCTCCACCAACAAGTAAGATGAGAGACAGCAGTTCATCAATGAAATGATTATCACCAAACACCAACATGTTTTATTATACCATGTTTCTTTTGACATTTTCCTACAGCTCCTCCAGTTGTTTATGAATACATCATCTCTGTTGAGTTGAACACCTCAGATGCTGCAGTGATAAATGGACTGAGGACCATTCTGAACAACATCAGTTACCCCATCAGCATCAACAACCACATAGTTATCTCTGACGTCAACATTTCTACAGGTAAACATTATAAACTTAATTAATCACAAATTACATCACAAGTCATGGGAAACATGTTCAGTTGGAAATGTGTGTGCTTTGCATGAAGTCAATTGGAAGAGTTTTGCATGAAGTCAATTGGAAGAGTTCCTTTCAAAAACAATACAATACAGTACAGAAGATCCTAATATTTTGTTGGTGCATCTACCGTCCTCCTGGTCCTGTGGGTGACTTCGTCAATGAGTTAGACACGCTACTGTCCTCAATCCCCGAACTCGAGTGCCCGCTGCTGGTCCTCTGTGATTTCAACATCCATCTAGGCAAAGCTTACGCCACAGACTTTCTATCCCTCATCAACTCATTCGACATGCAACTACTCAGCACCCCCCCAACTCACAAAAATGGCAATCAACTGGATCTCGTCCTTACCAAAAACTGCAAAACCGATGACATAATGGTCACACCATTACATACCTCGGACCACTTCTTCATCCACTTCACGGTTTCTCTCCCAGAGCTACCTACCACCCCTCAACTCATGACCACCTCTCGACGCAATCTCCACAACTTGTCTGCCACCCACTTCGCCTCAGTCGTCGCTACTGCCCTTCCCCCTCCCAACAGTTTCTCTCCGCTAGATGTCAATGCAGCCACAGAATCTCTCAGTTTCACACTAACCGCATGCCTAGATACCCTATGTCCTCTTTCTAGCAAACCAGCACGCTCCACCCAGCCCCGCCCATGGTTGACTGATGCCATCCGCTCATCACGTACAGCACTCAGAGCTGCAGAACGGAAATGGCACAAAACCAAAAACCCTGTGGACCTGGAAACCTTCCAATCTCTCCTAGCCTCATTCTCTTCATCTGTCACGACTGCTAGAATGGAATATTACAACAAGAAAATCAGCAGCACAACTGACTCACGGAAACTCTTCTCCGCCTTCAAATCGCTGCTCAATCCTCCCCCACCCCCACCTGCCACCAACCTCACTGCCGACAGCTTTGCCTCCTTCTTCACAGACAGGGTGGCAAGTATCAGCAAACAATTTTGTGATCCCCCCGGTCACAACCTGCTACCCCCCCGAGACAACAGCGCAACCCTCTCTACATTCACCCCTCTCTCGGAAGACGAGGTTTCCAAACTGATCATTAACAACCGACCCACCACCTGCCCGCTGGACCCCATCCCCTCTAAACTCCTACAAGATATCGCTCCTACGGTAGTCCCACCGATCACATCCATGATTAATGCCTCATTGTCCTCGGGCGTATTTCCAGCAGCCTTCAAACAAGCCAGAGTTACCCCATTACTGAAAAAGTCTACGCTTAACCCCGCCCTGGTTGAAAACTATCGGCCGGTGTCACTGCTCCCCTTCCTCTCGAAAACCATTGAGAGGGCAGTATCTAAACAAATCACTGACTTCCTCACCCATCACCACCTACTTGACCCAAAACAATCGGGTTTCAGAAGTGGCCACTCCACAGAGACAGCTCTACTATCTGTCACAGAAGCCCTAAAAACAGCCAGAACACGAGGGCAATCATCCGTACTCATCCTTCTCGACTTAACGGCTGCTTTCGATACAGTCAATCACGACATACTCTTAACCACACTCGCAAACATGGGCATTACAGGCTCCGCCCACTCTTGGCTCGAGTCCTACCTGGCTGGACGCTCCTTTAATGTGTCTTGGCAAGGTCGTCTGTCATCGACTCATACCCTCTCCACGGGGGTGCTGCAGGGGTCGGTGCTGGGTCCCCTTCTGTTTGCCATCTACACCACCTCGCTGTCCCATGTTATCCGCTCACACGGCTTCTCCTACCACTGCTACGCCGACGACACACAGTTATACCTGTCGTTCCAGCCGGACGACACCACGGTCTCCGCACGCATCTCCGCCTGTCTTTCTGATTTGTCAACCTGGATGAAAGACCACCATCTCCAGCTTAATCTGTCAAAAACCGAACTCCTGGTCATCCCTGCCCATGAGTCAATCTGCCATGACTTCAACCTGAAAATTGGCACCGTCACTATCACCCCTAACCATGCTGCAAAAAACCTGGGCGTGGTACTAGATGATCGTCTTTCTCTGTCTGAGCACATTTCCTCCGTAGCGAGGTCATGTCGCTATGCTCTGTACAATATTAGAAAAATCAGACCGTACCTGACCCAATATGCCGCTCAGCTCCTGATTCAGGCTACAGTCATCTCCCGCCTTGATTACTGCAACTCGCTCTTGGCTGGCCTACCTGCTTGCGCGATCAAACCTTTGTAAATGGTCCAGAATGCTGCAGTGCGACTGGTTTTCAATCAACCTAAAAGGTCACATGTCACCCCACTCTTCAGCGACCTGCACTGGCTGCCTGTAGCTGCCAGAGTTAAACACAAAGCTCTGACGCTAGCCTACAAAACCACCTCAGGATCTGCCCCTGCCTATCTCAGCGTCTTAATCAAGGCTCACGTCCCGACCAGGGCGTTACGCTCAGCTCATACAAACCGTCTAGTTGTACCCTCGCCTCTCACAAAGCGAGGTCACTCTAAACTCTTCTCTGTGGTCGTCCCCAAATGGTGGAATGACCTACCAACGGCTACAAGAACTGCAACATCCCTTTCTACCTTTAAAAAACTTCTAAAAACCTTTCTGTTTCGAGAATGCTTCCCTGCCTAACAAAACTAACAAAACTAACAAACTACTCTGTGCTCCTTTACACCTTTTCAGCTTATGTCCTCCTCTGTAAGTCGCTTTGGATAAAAGCGTCTGCTAAATGCAATGTAATGTAATGTAATGTAATGTAATGTAATGTGTTTGATGCTGTCTCCAGTTTGCTCTCCGAGCAGTGGTGGTTTCCAGTGCAGATGTGAGGATCAGTATCGTTGGTCATGTGACCAGTGTTTCCAGCATGGACCCTGTGACAACATCACTGATGACACATGTGGATGCATCAATGCCATTCCTTCTGATGGACAATACTGCCAGTCTGTTTATCAGCACAGTAAGTTAGTTTGAAACACATGACAATAAGTAAAAAGTTCTACTTATGTAAAAAGTATTAGTATCTATATTTGTTTGTAATTACTATCTACTTCTCTCTCCTTGTTTTTACAGACTTCTCAGTTTGTCCTGTTACACCAACCTCTCCACCAACAAGTAAGATGAGAGACAGCAGTTCATCAGTGAAATGATTATCACCAAACACCAACATGTTTTATTATACCATGTTTTTTTTTTAATTCTCCCTACAGCTCCTCCAGTTGTTTATGAATACATCATCTCTGTTGAGTTGAACATCTCAGATGTTGCAGTGATAAATGGACTGAGGACCATTCTGAACAACATCAGTTACCCCATCAGCATCAACAACCACATACAAATCTCTGACGTCAACATTTCCACAGGTAAAAATTATGAACTTAATTAATCACAAATGACATCACAAGTCATGGGAAACATGTTCAGCTGGAAATGTGTGTGCTTTGCATGAAGTCAATTGGAAGAGTTCCTTTCAAAAACAATACAATACAGTACAGAAGATCCTAATATTTTGTTGGTGTTTGATGCTGTCTCCAGTTTGCTCTCCGAGCAGTGGTGGTTTCCAGTGCAGATGTGAGGATCAGTATCGTTGGTCATGTGACCAGTGTTTCCAGCATGGACCCTGTGACAACATCACTGATGACACATGTGGATGCATCAATGCCATTCCTTCTGATGGACAATACTGCCAGTCTGTTTATCAGCACAGTAAGTTAGTTTGAAACACGTGACAATAAGCAGATAGTAGTACTTATTTAGGAATGATCAATATCAATATTTGTTACTAATGTAGATACTGGCAAATGGCATTACATATTTGTTTGTAATGCCATTCGTCCTAATGGACAATACAAACAGTCTGTTTATTCCACATTTGTTTGTAATTACTATCTACTTCTCTCTCCTTGTTTTTACAGACTTCACAGCTTGTCCTGTTACAACAACCTCTCCACCAACAAGTAAGATGAGAGACAGCAGTTCATCAATGAAATGATTATCACCAAACACCAACACGTTGTATTATACCATGTTTCTTTTGACATCTCCCTACAGCTCCTCCAGTTGTTTATGAATACATCATCTCTGTTGAGTTGAACACCTCAGATGCTGCAGTGATAAATGGACTGAGGACCATTCTAAACAACATCAGTTACCCCATCAGCATCAACAACCACATAGTTATCTCTGACGTCAACATTTCTACAGGTAAACATTATAAACTTAATTAATCACAAATGACATCACAAGTCATGGGAAACATGTTCAGTTGCAAATGTGTGTGCTTTGCATGAAGTCAATTGGAAGAGTTCCTTTCAAAAACAATACAATACAGTACAGAAGATCCTAATATTTTGTTGGTGTTTGATGCTGTCTCCAGTTTGCTCTCCGAGCAGTGGTGGTTTCCAGTGCAGATGTGAGGATCAGTATCGTTGGTCATGTGACCAGTGTTTCCAGCATGGACCCTGTGACAACATCACTGATGACACATGTGGATGCATCAATGCCATTCCTCCTGATGGACAATACTGCCAGTCTGTTTATCAGCACAGTAAGTTAGTTTGAAACACGTGACAATAAGTAGATAGAAGAACTTATTTAGGAATTATCAGTATCAATATTTGTTACTAATGTAGATACTGGCAAATGGCATTACATATTTGTTTGTAATGCCATTTGTCCTAATGGACAATACACACAGTCTATTTATTACACATTTATTTGTAATTACTATCTACTTCTCTCTCCTTATTTTTACAGACTTCACAGCTTGTCCTGTTACACCAACCTCTCCACCAACAAGTAAGATGAGAGAGACACACACCAACATATTGTGTTTCTTGAGGTTGTTGAACACAAATTCTATAAAGTTAAAATTCTTTCTACCTGTTTAATCAACCTATCATACTGATACACTGAATTTCTGATCAATGAAAGTGAAAACAGACAAGTTTTGTTCCTGGTGTCATACTCTCTTGGCAATTATTGATATTTAATTACATTTTTAAAATCACAGATACCATAACAGTTGCAACAACCCATAACACTACATTCTTTACAACTCCCACTGTCACAACTGGTATGTATTAAAAATAAATATATATGCATATATAATATATATATAAAATTCATCAATGGTATTGCTACAACCATTAGTAAATATATTTTTATATAAGTATTATGTAATATTTAACGTTTATATTGCTGTTACCAACTCCATGCATGACATTGCAAATAGTAGTAACTCGTAGTGTATGTGTAGACTGACAAATTGATTTTAACAAACTGATTCTCAAAATTTCAATGACACGACATATTTATGTGTTTCATGTAAAAAACAGAAACTCAAGGTTATTGATATTACAGCAGCCAAAGCCAGATAAAACTCTAGCAATTAGCTAATTTAGCAATTAATGCTGAAGCTATCTGTCCATAAATGGTAAATCACTGAGAGTTACAGTGGAGCAGCAAGGGGACATCAAGGGGGGAAACAGTATTATTATTTTAATAACAGGTGTATAATTATCAATAGTATTATATCTATGAATATGAAACATACATTTCAAGAAATCATCTTCATTTGAAGGAATAATAATTGTAAAATATTTTATTCAGACTCAACACCTAATGCTACAACATATTTAAATGACACAGTGACTACAACATCAACATTAAGGAAAACAAGTAAGCATTTAAAATATGCTTACTTGTTAAGGAAAACAAGTAAGCATTTAAAATAGGTTAGTTGTATACAATATTTAAGAAATCAGTCTCAGTTGAAAACACAAATAAAAAATGTACACATTGTTACAGCCTCACACAAGATTATCATGGTCCAGTTTTGCTTCCTAGTAAAGAATAACATGCAACTATAAGGTCATTTTTACAGACACAATTGCTACAACTACAACACCCATAGCCTCTCTAGCAACCAATCTAAAAAGTAAAATTAAAAATATAACATGGAAATGTAGCTTTGTTATGATTCCTTCTGTTTTTATAAGTGATGCCACACAACTAGATGTACAGTGTGCTACAGATAATAATAATAAAAATAATATAATCATTCTAAATTCAACTCTTCAATCGACAACTTTTCAGTTGATCATACATCATTTTAAAATGGTTTTGTCAACTACAGATGCTACAACAGGTGTGAACATAACAGCATTTACCACAACACCAACAATGATCATAACAAGTGAGTGCTTAAAATTATATTTTACCTTATCTGAGAAGGCAGTTATTGAAGTCATTGATTCATCAGATTTCACTTTTCAGTTTAACATACATATTTTAAAATGGTTTTGTCAGATTCAACTACAGATGCTACAACAGGCGTGAACACAACAGCAGTTACCACTACACCAACAACGATTATAACGAGTAAGTGCTTAAAATGACATCTTACATTATCTGGCAAAACAGTTTTTGTCTTCATTGACTCACACACTTCACTTTTCAGTTTAACATAGATATTTTAAAATGGTTTTGTCAGATTCAACTACAGATGCTACAACAGGTGTGAACACAACAATAGTTACCACTACACCAACAACGACTGTAACGAGTAAGTGCTTAAAATTACATCATACTTCATGTGACAAGGCATTATAACGAGTAAGCGCCTAAATCAAGTTTCATTGTCACATACACACTCTACACAGTACAAAGAAAATGGTAAGTGGACAATGTTGTTCTTGTCTGCTTTACAAGACTTGCCACCTTCACACACACATTCAAACACTGATGGTACAGCTTCCCATGCAAGGTGCCAACTGCTCATCAGGAGAGAGACAGTGCTTCCTTATCCAAAGTGCTTATAATAATATAAAGCTCAATGATACACACACAAGCTGGGTTTCAATATCTTGCCCAAGGACACCTCAGCAGACCTTCGGGAGCTATCCAGTGACTCCTTAGATTAATAGACAACCCACTTTAACACATGACTTGTGGGACTGAAAAATTCTGAGGTGCCTAGCTCCAGAACAAGTCTATCATGGAGGAAATACGTTGAACATGAATCTGAAAAACTATATACACATAGTTGTTTCCTTTTGCAAGCTGTATATTGTAAAAAGGTACTTGTAGAATTAAACACCTTTTACTAGGCTGCATCTGAACACTGCGACACCCATAACTTGACCAACAATCATATTTACCAGTGAGTTTTGGATGTAAAGGGTTTCTTGACACTTCCCCTTTGACAATTCCATAGTGTAACATGCTACCACTCCCCTCCTTAACAGGACAGTTAGCATGTCAATTAAGATCATGTGACATACTTGAGCAACACAGTTTAGTAAAACTCCACAGTCGTTTTCTATTATCAGTTGTAATACTGTAAAATGTTCTTGTCAGATTCAACATCGGTTGGTACAACATCTGTGAACAGTACAACACCCACAATGTCACCAACAAGTAAGTGTTTAAAATTACATGTTACAATACTCTTTCATGTTATAACAAAGCAGTTTTTGTCTTCATTAACTTGCACAGTTTACTTTTTAGTTTAACATGTATATTTTAAAATGGTTTTGTCAACTACAGATGCTACAACAGGTGTGAACACAACAGCACTTACCACGACACCAACAACGATTGTAACGAGTAAGTTCTTAAAATTACATCATACTTCATCTGACAAGCCATTATAACGAGTAAGCACCTAAATCGAGTTTTATTGTCACATACACAATCTACACAGTACAACAAAAAATGGTAAGTGGACAACGTTGTTCTTGTCTGCTTTACAAGACTTGCCACCTTCACACACACATTCAAACACTGATGGTACAGCCTCCCATGCAAGGTGCCAACTGCTCATCCGGAGAGATACATTGTTTCCTTATCCAAAGTGCTTACAATAATATAAAGCTCAATCATACACACACAAGCTGGGTTTCAATATCTTGCCCAAGGACACCTCAGTAGACCTTCGGGAGCTGAGTGACTCCTTAGATTAATAGTCAACCCACTTTAACACATGAGCCATGGGACTGAAAAATTCTGAAGTGCCTAGCTCCAGAACAAGTCTATCATGGAGGAAATACGTTGAACATGAATCTGAAAAACTATATACACCTAGTTGTTTCCTTTTGCAAACTGTATATTGTAAAAAGGTTCTTGTAGGAATAAACACCTTTTACTAGGCTCCATCTGAATACTGCGACTGTCAGGCCCAGAACAAAGCGGCAGACTCGGAATTGGCAGGTTAGAAGAAACTTTTATTGTTTCCGAGCTGCTGGAACACGGACTACAAAAATTACAACAAAAAATGGCTACACTGACCAGAACTCTAATTAACTAAAACACTGCTACTCTCGAACACTAAACTAGAAAGAAAAAGCGCTTCACCAAAATGGGAAGGAATAACCTAATAAAATTTTTAAACAAAAACACTCACTCAAAATGAGGAGGAAACAGAACTATCTATATCTATGACCTAACCTTCCTAAACTGGCTAGAAACAAAAAGATCCCGGAGGATGAAAAACTTTATCAAAAGGATCAAACAGAAAACGATCCCGCAGGACGAAAACAGGCTACAAAAATCTTATCTATACTTAACTTAGGGCTGTGAAACTTACAGAGCAAAAACGTGGAACAGGCTTGGAGACAAAAGCTTGGGTACGACGACAGAACGTACGAAGACACTTCAGCACGGGACAAGGGGAAAGACAGACTATATATACACACATGAGGGAAATGGGGAACAGGTGGAAACAATCAGGGCGGGGAAGACAATCAGACCGGTGACACATGAGAAAGGGCAAGTGACCTGAAACGAGAGGAGAGTTATCTTTCAAAATAAAACAGGAAATGACAAGACATAACAAAAACCCAGCTTGACATCACCGCGGTGAGACAGTGCCCCTCCCTCTAGGGCCGACTCCTGACGGCCCAGGCTGGTCAGGGTGATCCCTATGAAAGTCCTCGATGAAAGTTGGTCTAAGATGAATTGGGCGGGGACCCACTGGCGCTCCTCTGGTCCATAACCCTCCCAGTCGACTAGATATTGTCTGCCCCGACCTTGAGTGTGCGTCGCCAGTAGTTTGCGGACCTTGTACACCGGGCCGCCATCAACGACCTCTGGAGGTGGTGGTGGGGGGGTCGTAACCATTGTGCTCTCCCGGGCAGGCTTGACCTGGCTGACATGAAACAGGGGATGGACTCTGAGGGACCGGGGAAGACGAAGGCAAACGGCTGCAGGTCCGACGGTCTTGGTGATCGGGAAAGGCCCCACGAACCGTGGTGCCAATTTCCGGGACAGATCCTTAGGTCTTAGGTGTTGGGTGGATAGCCATACCTTCTGTCCTGGCTGGTAATTGGGCGCCGGGCGTCTCTTTTTGTCCACCGCTTGCTTCACCCGGTGGAGCAGGACTTGTCGGACGGCTGCCCATATGCGTCGGCACCGGCGAATCTGGGTGTGAGCGGAGGGCACTGTGACTTCCTGTTCCTGGTCTGGAAAAACTGGGGGGTCATAGCCATACATACACTTGAAGGGTGAAAATCCTGTGGCTGAGGTGGGCAGTGTATTATGCGCATACTCTACCCAGACCAGGTGTTTGCTCCATGTAGAGGGATTCTGTGACACCAGACACCGGAGGCCGGTTTCCAGCTGCTGGTTAAGGCACTTGGTCTGGCCGTTAGCCTCTGGATGGTAGCCGGAAGTTAAGCTGGTTGTGGCTCCTAAGTGATGGTAGAACTCCCTCCAGAACCCTGAGATGAACTGGGGCCCCCGGTCTGAAACAATATCTTTTGGAATTCAATGAACTCTGACAATGTGGTTAATTAAGAGTTCAGCATTCTCTTTGGCTGTGGGTAACTTGGGCAAGGCTATGAATCTGGCCATCTTAGAAAATCTGTCAACTATGGTGAGAATCGTAGTGTTTCCTTGAGACACCGGGAGCCCCGTAACGAAGTCCAATGAGATGTCCGACCAGGGTCTGGAGGGAATGGGAAGTGGCTGAAGGAGTCCCATCCTTTTCCCTGAGGAAGTCTTGTTACGGGCACAGACCGAGCAAGCCTCAATGTACTCCCGGACCTCCCGCTCCATAGCTGGCCACCATAATCTCCAGGAGATTACGAACATAGTTCGCCGTACTCCCGGATGGCATGACAGGCATGACGTATGAGCCCATTGGATCACCTGAGGTCGCTGAGCAACTGGAACATATAGTCGGTTTTCTGGGCAACCTCGAGGTGGGGGGCTATCGCCGTTAGCCTGTAGCACCTCATTTTCTATCTGCCAAGTTACTGCTCCAACCACACAGTTTAGTGGAAGGATAGGTTCTGGTTCCCTGGCAACAGGCTCGGGGTCATATATTCGGGACAAAGCATCGGGCTTGGTGTTCTGGGACCCCGGCCTGTAAGAGAGGGAAAACAAGAAACGGTTAAAGAATAGGGACCACCTGGCCTGGCGTGAGTTCAGCCTTTTTGCCTTTCTTAGGTACTCAAGGTTCTTGTGATCAGTCCAGACGATGAATGGCAACTCTGACCCCTCCAGCCAGTGCCTCCACTCTTCCAACGCTACCTTGACTGTGAGGAGCTCTCGGTTGCCAACGTCATAGTTCCTTTCCGCCTTGGTCAGTCGCCTGGACAAGAATGCACAAGGGTGCATTTTGCCATCCTGCTCCGCCCACTGGGACAGCACTGCTCTGACCCCTTCGTTTGAGGCGCCCACCTCCACCACGAACTGGTGTCGAGGATCTGGCATCGTGATGATGGGTGCGGTGGTGAACCGGGTCTTGAGATCGTTGAAGGCTGCTTCGGCCTCTGGAGTTCACTGGAATTGGGTCTTGGTCGAGGTCAGAGCATGTAGGGGGGCCGTGATGGAACTGAAGCTTCTGATAAACCGCCTGTAAAAGTTGGCAAATCCTAGGAATTGCTGTACCTTTTTGCGATTATCAGGGGTTGGCCAATCGGCTACCGCTTTAATCTTAGCCGGGTCCATCTGAACTCTTCCAGGGGCTACAATGAAGCCCAGGAAGGAGATGGTGGTGGCATGGAACTCGCTCTTTTCGGCTTTAACGTATAACTGATTGTCAAGTAAACGGCGGAGTACCAGGTTAACATGGCGTTTGTGGGTCTCTAGGTCCGAGGAATAAATTAATATGTCGTCTAGGTATACGAAAACAAAATAATCAAGAAAATCTCTGAGAACCTCATTAATCATATTTTGGAAAACAGCGGGTGCGTTAGTTAGTCCGAAAGGCATGACTAGATATTCGTAATGGCCTGTAGGCGTGTTGAACCCGGTTTTCCACTCATCCCCCTGTCTGATTCTGATTAAACGGTATGCGTTTCTAAGATCGAGCTTGGTGAAAATTTTTGCCTGTTGTAACTGGTCGAATACTGAGTTCATAAGCGGCAAGGGGTATCTGTTCTTGACTGTGATATCATTAAGAGGACTATAATCTATACATGGTCGTAAGGACTCATCCTTTTTCCGACAAAAAAGAAGCCTGCTCCCGCTGCGGATGATGAGGGTCTAATCAATACTGCCTTCAGGGAGGAATCAATATATTCTTTCATGGCCTCTTTCTTTGGCCCTGAAATGGAGTATAAACGCCCCTTTGGAATCGGGGCGCCAGGAATGAGATCGATGGGGCAGTCGTATGGTCGGTGGGGTGGTAGGGAGGTGGCTTTAACTTAGCTAAAAACCTCTCCAAGGTGATGGTAATCTGTGGGTACCGAGCTCAGGTCCGACGTCTGGGTTTCTGTAGTAGGAGGAACAGATACATGGTTAATGATGGGTTTCTGCTGATTTTCATTCACGGCCCCGTGGTTAGTACCGCTCTCCCTCCACCCCTGAATGTTGCTAGTTCTCCAATCCACCACTGGGTTGTGCTGCATGAGCCAGGGAAACCCTGCACAATGGGTTGAGATAGAGAGTCACATAGGAAAAAAAACATAGTCTCTTCATGTCCCTGAATTTCCCATTTTACGGGTTCGGTGCTGTGCATGATGAAAAATAGGTCCTGTCCGTTAAGAGCCTTGGCCCTCATGGCCTAGTGAATGCGATGGGTGGGTACTTTGAGTTCATGGGCTAATTTCCAGTTCATAAAGCTTTCATCTGCACCGGAGTCTATGAGGACGCCTACCGTCTTGGTAGAGGTCTGATAGGTCACTTGGCCCTGGATCTGACAACGTGAGGATTTCAAGTGCGCCCTTATTGCCGACTTTATGGCAAATACTTTGAGAAAACCGGGAAAGTCAGCGCTAGCTTACTGCAGCGTGTGGAGACTTCCGGTTTTCAAAATAAGACGTGGGTGTTAAATGTATTAAACGTTTATTTATAAAACATAAAGAATGGTAAAAATTTGATTTTTAAAAAGTGTCTCATAAGCCAAGTATGATCATGCACTGCTTCAATACTCATATGTACATTATGAAATATATTAAAAATTCATTAAAAAAAAATATGACAAGTGTTAAAATGCTATAAAGAGTGTGTGTTGTGAAGGCAGCTATTTTTGGTGCATACATTTCATCTTGTTACTTTTGAAAGAAAGGTTTTGTTTTTCAAGAGATGTGTTTGAATAAAATCTTGAAATATTAAGAAGACATGCTTTTGCTTTTTATTTAGGTAAATTCATTGTCATTATTTAAGTAATTTAAAATCATTGTTAGAATAATTGATAAAATAGTCGTTAGATTAATCGACTATTTGAAAAATAATCGTTAGATGCAGCCCTAGTGAGAATGTTGCAGACTCACCTTGGGTCTTTTGGCGGGACAGGATGCCACTCGGTGATTCACCTCCCCGCAGTAAAAACATCTGTCCTCCTGTTGTCGTCGTCGTTGCTCCTCTGGAGTCAACCGTGCTCTCCCCAGCTGCATGGGTTCTGTGGGGTGAACCTGAGTGGGTGGTGGAACGGAGACCGTCCGCGGTCGTCCCAGTCCCGGGTCTCCCTCAGGTCTGTTAGACCGTGGACTACTCACTTGGGGCTGTCGTAATTCCTGCACCCTGTATTCAGTATGTATCGCGAGAGCTACGAGAGCCTCTACGGTGGTGGGTAAATCCAAGGGGATCAAAAGTTTTTGGATCTGTGCCGACAGCCCCTTCAAAAACATGTCATATAAGGCAGTATCGTTCCAACCACTCCCTTCCGCCAACGTGCGAAAATGAATGGCGTAGTTACTCACAGTGTCTTGGCCTTGGACCAGGTAGCTCAGCTCTCTAGCTTTTTCTCGGTCGGTGAAAACAGGATCGAAAGTCTGCAACAGTGCCAATCTGAAGTCCTCAAACACCGAGCAAAGAGTGGCTTGTCTGGCCCATTCAGCTGTAGCCCAGGACCTCGCCCTCCCGGTGAGGTGTGAAATGACAAAAGCCACTTTCGCTCGATCTGTGGGAAAGGCCTGGGAAAAGAGCTCAAAATGAATGTAACAGGTCATGAGGAAAGGTCGACAGGGACCAGGTTCTCCGGAGTACGGTTCCGGAGATGCCAGACGAGGTACAACCGATGGTGTGCTGGGTTCGGGACTAGGAGCTGCAACGGCGGTGTTCACGGGAGCTGGGGGCTGAATGGCAGTTTGTCGCAGCTGCGTGGATAGCTCCGTTATCTGGCTTGTTAGGAGTGCCAGGTGCCCTGCCACGACTGCCTGAAACTCCTCCTGGCGAGAAAGCCGAGCCTCCTGAGCCTGAATGGCAGCAGCAAAACCTTCTTTTTCCACTGAGTCCATTCTGGCCGAAGTGTACTGTCAGGCCCAGAACAAAGCGGCAGACTCAGATGCAGAATTGGCAGGTTGGAAGAAACTTTTATTGTTTCTGAGCTGCTGGAACACGGACTACAAAAATTACAACAAAAAATGGCTACACTCACCAGAACTCTAATTAACTAAAACTCTGCTACTCTCAAACGCTAAACTAGAAAGAAAAAGCGCTTCACCAAAATGGGAAGGAATAACCTAATAAAATTTATCAAACAAAAACACTCACTCAAAATGAGGAGGAAACAGAACTATATATATCTATGACCTAATCTTCCTAAACCGACTAGAAACAAAAAGATCCTAAAGGATAAAAAAACTTTATCAAAAGGAAAGAAGCAATCAAACAGAAAACGATCCCGCAGGACGAAAACAGGCTACAAAAATCTTATCTATACTTAACGTAGGGCTGTGAAACTTACAGAGCAAAAACGTGGAACAGACTTGGAGACAAAGGCTTGGGTACGACGACAGAACGTACGAAGACACTTCGGCACGGGACAAGGGGAAACACAGACTATATATACACACATGAGAGAAATGGGGAACAGGAGGGGAAGACAATCAGACCGGTGACACATGAGGAAGAGCAAGTGACATGAAACGACAGGGGTTTTCTTTCAAAATGAAACAGGAAATGAGAAGACATAACAAAAACCCAGCTTGACCTCACCACGGTGTGACAGCGACACCCTTAACTTGACCAACAATCATATTTACCAGTGAGTTTTGGATGTAAAGGGCTTCTTGACACTTCCCCTTTGACAATTCCATAGTGTAACATGCTACCACTCCCCTCCTTAACAGGACAGTTAGCATGTCAATTAAGATCATGTGACATACTTGAGCAACACAGTTTAGTAAAACTCCAGAGTCGTTTTCTATTATCAGTTGTAATACTGTGGAATGTTCTTGTCAGATTCAACATCAGTTGCTACAACACCTGTGAACAGTACAACACCCACAATGTCACCAACAAGTAAGTGTTTAAAATAACATGTTACTTTACCCTTTCTTGTTATAACAAAGCAGTTATTGTCTTCACTTTTCAGTTGATCATACATCATTTTAAAATGGTTTTGTCAACTACAGATGCTACAACAGGTGTGAACACAACAGCACTTACCACAACACCAACAATGATCATAACAAGTGAGTGCTTAAAATGATATTTTACCTTATCTGAGAAGGCAGTTATTGAATTCATTGATTCATCAGAATTCACTTTTCAGTTTAACATACATATTTTAAAATGGTTTTGTCAGATTCAACTACAGATGCTACAACAGGTGTGAACACAACAGCAGTTACCACTACACCAACAACGATTATAACGAGTAAGTGCTTAAAATTACATCATACTTCATGTGACAAGGCATTATAACGAGTAAGCACCTAAATCAAGTTTCATTGTCACATACACACTCTACACAGTACAAAAAAAAAGGTAAGTGGACAATGTTGTTCTTGTCTGCTTTACAAGACTTGCCACCTTCACACACACATTCAAACACTGATGGTACAGCCTGCAATGCAAGGTGCCAACTGCTCATCAGGAGAGAGACAGTGCTTCCTTATCCAAAGTGCTTATAATATTATAAAGCTCAACCATACACACACAAGCTGGGTTTCAATATCTTGCCCAAGGACACCTCAGCAGACCTTCGGGAGCTGAGTATTAACCAGTGACTCCTTAGATTAATAGACAACCCACTTTAACACATGACTTGTGGGACTGAAAAATTCTGAGGTGCCTAGCTCCAGAACAAGTCTATCATGGAGGAAATACGTTGAACATGAATCTGAAAAACTATATACACATAGTTGTTTCCTTTTGCAAGCTGTATATTGTAAAAAGGTTCTTGTAGGAATAAACACCTTTTACTAGGCTGCATCTGAACACTGCGACACCCATAACTTGACCAATAATCATATTTACCAGTGAATTTTGGATGTAAAGGGTTTCTTGACACTTCCCCTTTGACAATTCCATAGTGTAACATGCTACCACTTTCTTCCCTAACAGGACAGTTAGCATATCAATTAAGATCATGTGACATACTTGAGCAACACAGTTTAGTAAAACTCCACAGTCGTTTTCTATTATCAGTTGTAATACTGTAAAATGTTCTTGTCAGATTCAACATCAGTTGCTACAACACCTGTGAACAGTACAACACCCACAATGTCACCAACAAGTAAGTGTTTAAAATAACATGTTACTTTACCCTTTCTTGTTATAACAAAGCAGTTATTGTCTTCACTTTTCAGTTGATCATACATCATTTTAAAATGGTTTTGTCAACTACAGATGCTACAACAGGTGTGAACACAACAGCACTTACCACAACACCAACAATGATCATAACAAGTGAGTGCTTAAAATGATATTTTACCTTATCTGAGAAGGCAGTTATTGAATTCATTGATTCATCAGATTTCACTTTTCAGTTTAACATACATATTTTAAAATGGTTTTGTCAGATTCAACTACAGATGCTACAACAGGTGTGAACACAACAGCAGTTACCACTACACCAACAACGATTATAACGAGTAATTGCTTAAAATTACATCTTACATTATCTGGCAAAACAGTTTTTGTCTTCATTGACTCACACACTTCACTTTTCAGTTTAACATAGATATTTTAAAATAGTTTTGTCAGATTCAACTACAGATGCTACAACAGGTGTGAACACAACAATAGTTACCACTACACCAACAACGACTGTAACGAGTAAGTGCTTAAAATTACACCATACTTCATCTGACAAGGCATTATAACGAGTAAGCGCCTAAATCAAGTTTCATTGTCACATACACACTCTACAAAGTACAAAAAAAATGGTAAGTGGACAATGTTGTTCTTGTCTGCTTTACAAGACTTGCCACCTTCACACACACATTCAAACACTGATGGTACAGCCTCCCATGCAAGGTGCCAACTGCTCATCAGGAGAGAGACAGTGCTTCCTTATCCAAAGTGCTTATAATAATATAAAGCTCAATGATACACACACAAGCTGGGTTTCAATATCTTGCCCAAGGACACCTCAGCAGACCTTCGGGAGCTGAGTATTAACCAGTGTCTCCTTAGATTAATAGACAACCCACTTTAACACATGACTCGTGGGACTGAAAAATTCTGAGGTGCCTAGCTCCAGAACAAGTCTATCATGGAGGAAATACGTTGAACATGAATCTGAAAAACTATATACACATGGATGTTTCCTTTTGCAAGCTGTATATTGTAAAAAGGTACTTGTAGGAATAAACACCTTTTACTAGGCTGCATCTGAACACTGCGACACCCTGACCAATAATCATATTTACCAGTGAGTTTTGGATCTAAAGGGCTTCTTGACACTTCCCCTTTGACAATTCCATAGTGTAACATGCTACCACTTCCTTCCCTAACAGGACAGTTAGCATGTCAATTAAGATCATGTGACATACTTGAGCAACACAGTTTAGTAAAACTCCACAGTCTTTTTCTATTATCAGTTGTAATACTGTAAAATGTTCTTGTCAGATTCAACATCAGTTGGTACAACACCTGTGAACAGTACAACACCCACAATGTCACCAACAAGTAAGTGTTTAAAATAACATGTTACTTTACTCTTTCTTGTTATAACAAAGCAGTTATTGTCTTCACTTTTAAGTTGATCATACATAATTTTAAAATGGTTTTGTCAACTACAGATGCTACAACAGGTGTGAACACAACAGCACTTACCACAACACCAACAATGATCATAACAAGTGAGTGCTTAAAATGATATGTTACCTTATCTGAGAAGGCAGTTATTGAATTCATTGATTCATCAGATTTCACTTTTCAGTTTAACATACATAATTTAAAAAATGGTTTTGTCAGATTCAACTACAGATGCTACAACAGGTGTGAACACAACAGCAGTTACCACTACACCAACAACGATTATAACAAGTAAGTGCTTAAAATGACATCTTACATTATCTGGCAAAACAGTTTTTGTCTTCATTGACTCACACACTTCACTTTTCAGTTTAACATAGATATTTTAAAATGGTTTTGTTAGATTCAACTACAGATGCTACAACAGGTGTGAACACAACAGCATTTACCACAACACCAACAATGATCATAACAAGTGAGTGCTTAAAATGATATTTTACCTTATCTGAGAAGGCAGTTATTGAATTCATTGATTCATCAGATTTCACTTTTCAGTTTAACGTAGATATTTTAAAATGGTTTTGTCAGATTCAACTACAGATGCTACAACAGGTGTGAACACAACAGCAGTTACCACTACACCAACAACGATTATAACAAGTAAGTGCTTAAAATGACATCTTACATTATCTGGCAAAACAGTTTTTGTCTTCATTGACTCACACACTTCACTTTTCAGTTTAACGTAGATATTTTAAAATGGTTTTGTCAGATTCAACTACAGATGCTACAACAGGTGTGAACACAACAATAGTTACCACTACACCAACAACGACTGTAACGAGTAAGTGCTTAAAATTACATCATACTTCATGTGACAAGGCATTATAACGAGTAAGCGCCTAAATCAAGTTTCATTGTCACATACACACTCTACACAGTACAAAAAAAATGGTAAGTGGACAATGTTCTTGTCTGCTTTACAAGACTTGCCACCTTCACACACACATTCAAACACTGATGGTACAGCCTCCCATGCAAGGTGCCAACTGCTCATCAGGAGAGAGACAGTGCTTCCTTATCCAAAGTGCTTATAATAATATAAAGCTCAACCATACACACACAAGCTGGGTTTCAATATCTTGCCCAAGGACACCTCAGCAGACCTTCGGGAGCTAACCAGTGACTCCTTAGATTAATAGACAACCCACTTTAACACATGACTTGTGGGACTGAAAAATTCTGAGGTGCCTAGCTCCAGAACAAGTCTATCATGGAGGAAATACGTTGAACATGAATCTGAAAAACTATATACACATGGATGTTTCCTTTTGCAAGCTGTATATTGTAAAAAGGTACTTGTAGGAATAAACACCTTTTACTAGGCTGCATCTGAACACTGCGACACCCATAACTTGACCAATAATCATATTTACCAGTGAATTTTGGATGTAAAGGGTTTCTTGACACTTCCCCTTTGACAATTCCATAGTATAACATGCTACCACTTCCTTCCCTAACAGGACAGTTAGCATGTCAATTAAGATCATGTGACATACTTGAGCAACACAGTTTAGTAAAACTCCACAGTCGTTTTCTATTATCAGTTGTAATACTGTAAAATGTTCTTGTCAGATTCAACATCAGTTGCTACAACACCTGTGAACAGTACAACACCCACAATGTCACCAACAAGTAAGTGTTTAAAATAACATGTTACTTTACTATTTCATGTTATAACAAAGCAGTTATTGTCTTCACTTTTCAGTTGATCATACATCATTTTAAAATGGTTTTGTCAACTACAGATGCTACAACAGGTGTGAACACAACAACCTTTACCACAACACCAACAATAATCATAACAAGTGAGTGCTTAAAATTATATTTTACCTTATCTGAGAAGGCAGTTATTGAATTCATTGATTCATCAGATTTCACTTTTCAGTTTAACATACATATTTTAAAATGGTTTTGTCAGATTCAACTACAGATGCTACAACAGGTGTGAACACAACAGCAGTTACCACTACACCAACAACGATTATAACGAGTAAGTGCTTAAAATTACATCTTACATTATCTGGCAAAACAGTTTTTGTCTTCATTGACTCACACACTTCACTTTTCAGTTTAACATAGATATTTTAAAATAGTTTTGTCAGATTCAACTACAGATGCTACAACAGGTGTGAACACAACAATAGTTACCACTACACCAACAACGACTGTAACGAGTAAGTGCTTAAAATTACACCATACTTCATCTGACAAGGCATTATAACGAGTAAGCGCCTAAATCAAGTTTCATTGTCACATACACACTCTACAAAGTACAAAAAAAATGGTAAGTGGACAATGTTGTTCTTGTCTGCTTTACAAGACTTGCCACCTTCACACACACATTCAAACACTGATGGTACAGCCTCCCATGCAAGGTGCCAACTGCTCATCAGGAGAGAGACAGTGCTTCCTTATCCAAAGTGCTTATAATAATATAAAGCTCAATGATACACACACAAGCTGGGTTTCAATATCTTGCCCAAGGACACCTCAGCAGACCTTCGGGAGCTGAGTATTAACCAGTGTCTCCTTAGATTAATAGACAACCCACTTTAACACATGACTCGTGGGACTGAAAAATTCTGAGGTGCCTAGCTCCAGAACAAGTCTATCATGGAGGAAATACGTTGAACATGAATCTGAAAAACTATATACACATGGATGTTTCCTTTTGCAAGCTGTATATTGTAAAAAGGTACTTGTAGGAATAAACACCTTTTACTAGGCTGCATCTGAACACTGCGACACCCTGACCAATAATCATATTTACCAGTGAGTTTTGGATCTAAAGGGCTTCTTGACACTTCCCCTTTGACAATTCCATAGTGTAACATGCTACCACTTCCTTCCCTAACAGGACAGTTAGCATGTCAATTAAGATCATGTGACATACTTGAGCAACACAGTTTAGTAAAACTCCACAGTCTTTTTCTATTATCAGTTGTAATACTGTAAAATGTTCTTGTCAGATTCAACATCAGTTGGTACAACACCTGTGAACAGTACAACACCCACAATGTCACCAACAAGTAAGTGTTTAAAATAACATGTTACTTTACTCTTTCTTGTTATAACAAAGCAGTTATTGTCTTCACTTTTAAGTTGATCATACATAATTTTAAAATGGTTTTGTCAACTACAGATGCTACAACAGGTGTGAACACAACAGCACTTACCACAACACCAACAATGATCATAACAAGTGAGTGCTTAAAATGATATGTTACCTTATCTGAGAAGGCAGTTATTGAATTCATTGATTCATCAGATTTCACTTTTCAGTTTAACATACATAATTTAAAAAATGGTTTTGTCAGATTCAACTACAGATGCTACAACAGGTGTGAACACAACAGCAGTTACCACTACACCAACAACGATTATAACAAGTAAGTGCTTAAAATGACATCTTACATTATCTGGCAAAACAGTTTTTGTCTTCATTGACTCACACACTTCACTTTTCAGTTTAACATAGATATTTTAAAATGGTTTTGTTAGATTCAACTACAGATGCTACAACAGGTGTGAACACAACAGCATTTACCACAACACCAACAATGATCATAACAAGTGAGTGCTTAAAATGATATTTTACCTTATCTGAGAAGGCAGTTATTGAATTCATTGATTCATCAGATTTCACTTTTCAGTTTAACGTAGATATTTTAAAATGGTTTTGTCAGATTCAACTACAGATGCTACAACAGGTGTGAACACAACAGCAGTTACCACTACACCAACAACGATTATAACAAGTAAGTGCTTAAAATGACATCTTACATTATCTGGCAAAACAGTTTTTGTCTTCATTGACTCACACACTTCACTTTTCAGTTTAACGTAGATATTTTAAAATGGTTTTGTCAGATTCAACTACAGATGCTACAACAGGTGTGAACACAACAATAGTTACCACTACACCAACAACGACTGTAACGAGTAAGTGCTTAAAATTACATCATACTTCATGTGACAAGGCATTATAACGAGTAAGCGCCTAAATCAAGTTTCATTGTCACATACACACTCTACACAGTACAAAAAAAATGGTAAGTGGACAATGTTCTTGTCTGCTTTACAAGACTTGCCACCTTCACACACACATTCAAACACTGATGGTACAGCCTCCCATGCAAGGTGCCAACTGCTCATCAGGAGAGAGACAGTGCTTCCTTATCCAAAGTGCTTATAATAATATAAAGCTCAACCATACACACACAAGCTGGGTTTCAATATCTTGCCCAAGGACACCTCAGCAGACCTTCGGGAGCTAACCAGTGACTCCTTAGATTAATAGACAACCCACTTTAACACATGACTTGTGGGACTGAAAAATTCTGAGGTGCCTAGCTCCAGAACAAGTCTATCATGGAGGAAATACGTTGAACATGAATCTGAAAAACTATATACACATGGATGTTTCCTTTTGCAAGCTGTATATTGTAAAAAGGTACTTGTAGGAATAAACACCTTTTACTAGGCTGCATCTGAACACTGCGACACCCTGACCAATAATCATATTTACCAGTGAGTTTTGGATGTAAAGGGCTTCTTGACACTTCCCCTTTGACAATTCCATAGTGTAACATGCTACCACTTCCTTCCCTAACAGGACAGTTAGCATGTCAATTAAGATCATGTGACATACTTGAGCAACACAGTTTAGTAAAACTCCACAGTCGTTTTCTATTATCAGTTGTAATACTGTAAAATGTTCTTGTCAGATTCAACATCAGTTGGTACAACACCTGTGAACAGTTCAACACCCACAATGTCACCAACAAGTAAGTGTTTAAAATAACATGTTACTTTACTCTTTCTTGTTATAACAAAGCAGTTATTGTCTTCACTTTTAAGTTGATCATACATCATTTTAAAATGGTTTTGTCAACTACAGATGCTACAACAGGTGTGAACACAACAGCACTTACCACAACACCAACAATGATCATAACAAGTGAGTGCTTAAAATGATATTTTACCTTATCTGAGAAGGCAGTTATTGAATTCATTGATTCATCAGATTTCACTTTTCAGTTTAACATACATAATTTAAAATGGTTTTGTCAGATTCAACTACAGATGCTACAACAGGTGTGAACACAACAGCAGTTACCACTACACCAACAACGATTATAACGAGTAAGTGCTTAAAATGACATCTTACATTATCTGGCAAAACAGTTTTTGTCTTCATTGACTCACACACTTCACTTTTCAGTTTAACATAGATATTTTAAAATAGTTTTGTCAGATTCAACTACAGATGCTACAACAGGTGTGAACACAACAATAGTTACCACTACACCAACAACGACTGTAACGAGTAAGTGCTTAAAATTACATCATACTTCATCTGACAAGGAATTATACTGAGTAAGCGCCTAAATCAAGTTTCATTGTCACATACACACTCTACACAGTACAAAAAATGGTAAGTGGACAATGTTGTTCTTGTCTGCTTTACAAGACTTGCCACCTTCACACACACATTCAAACACTGATGGTACAGCCTCCCATGCAAGGTGCCAACTGCTCATCAGGAGAGAGACAGTGCTTCCTTATCCAAAGTGCTTATAATAATATAAAGCTCAATGATACACACACAAGCTGGGTTTCAATATCTTGCCCAAGGACACCTCAGCAGACCTTCGGGAGCTGAGTATTAACCAGTGTCTCCTTAGATTAATAGACAACCCACTTTAACACATGACTCGTGGGACTGAAAAATTCTGAGGTGCCTAGCTCCAGAACAAGTCTATCATGGAGGAAATACGTTGAACATGAATCTAAAAAACTATATACACATGGATGTTTCCTTTTGCAAGCTGTATATTGTAAAAAGGTACTTGTAGGAATAAACACCTTTTACTAGGCTGCATCTGAACACTGCGACACCCTGACCAATAATCATATTTGCCAGTGAGTTTTGGATGTAAAGGGTTTCTTGACACTTCCCCTTTGACAATTCCATAGTGTAACATGCTACCACTTCCTTCCCTAACAGGACAGTTAGCATGTCAATTAAGATCATGTTACATACTTGAGCAACACAGTTTAGTAAAACTACACAGTCGTTTTATTATTATCAGTTGTAATACTGTAGAATGTTCTTGTCAGATTCAACATCAGTTGGTACAACACCTGTGAACAGTACAACACCCACAATGTCACCAACAAGTAAGTGTTTAAAATAACATGTTACTTTACTCTTTCTTGTTATAACAAAGCAGTTATTGTCTTCACTTTTAAGTTGATCATACATCATTTTAAAATGGTTTTGTCAACTACAGATGCTACAACAGGTGTGAACACAACAACCTTTACCACAACACCAACAATGATCATAACAAGTGAGTGCTTAAAATGATATTTTACCTTATCTGAGAAGGCAGTTATTGAATTCATTGATTCATCAGATTTCACTTTTCAGTTTAACATACATAATTTAAAATGGTTTTGTCAGATTCAACTACAGATGCTACAACAGGTGTGAACACAACAGCAGTTACCACTACACCAACAACGATTATAACAAGTAAGTGCTTAAAATGACATCTTACATTATCTGGCAAAACAGTTTTTGTCTTCATTGACTCACACACTTCACTTTTCAGTTTAACATAGATATTTTAAAATGGTTTTGTTAGATTCAACTACAGATGCTACAACAGGTGTGAACACAACAATAGTTACCACTACACCAACAACGACTGTAACGAGTAAGTGCTTAAAATTACATCATACTTCATCTGACAAGGCATTATAATGAGTAAGCACCTAAATCAAGTTTCATTGTCACATACACACTCTACACAGTACAAAAAAAATGGTAAGTGGACAATGTTGTTCTTGTCTGCTTTACAAGACTTGCCACCTTCACACACACATTCAAACACTGATGGTACAGCCTCCCATGCAAGGTGCCAACTGCTCATCAGGAGAGAGACAGTGCTTCCTTATCCAAAGTGCTTATAATAATATAAAGCTCAACCATACACACACAAGCTGGGTTTCAATATCTTGCCCAAGGACACCTCAGCAGACCTTCGGGAGCTAACCAGTGACTCCTTAGATTAATAGACAACCCACTTTAACACATGACTTGTGGGACTGAAAAATTCTGAGGTGCCTAGCTCCAGAACAAGTCTATCATGGAGGAAATACGTTGAACATGAATCTGAAAAAACTATATACACATGGATGTTTCCTTTTGCAAGCTGTATATTGTAAAAAGGTACTTGTAGGAATAAACACCTTTTACTAGGCTGCATCTGAACACTGCGACACCCTGACCAATAATCATATTTACCAGTGAGTTTTGGATCTAAAGGGCTTCTTGACACTTCCCCTTTGACAATTCCATAGTGTAACATGCTACCACTTCCTTCCCTAACAGGACAGTTAGCATGTCAATTAAGATCATGTGACATACTTGAGCAACACAGTTTAGTAAAACTCCACAGTCGTTTTCTATTATCAGTTGTAATACTGTAAAATGTTCTTGTCAGATTCAACATCAGTTGGTACAACACCTGTGAACAGTACAACACCCACAATGTCACCAACAAGTAAGTGTTTAAAATAACATGTTACTTTACTCTTTCTTGTTATAACAAAGCAGTTATTGTCTTCACTTTTAAGTTGATCATACATCATTTTAAAATGGTTTTGTCAACTACAGATGCTACAACAGGTGTGAACACAACAACCTTTACCACAACACCAACAATGATCATAACAAGTGAGTGCTTAAAATGATATTTTACCTTATCTGAGAAGGCAGTTATTGAATTCATTGATTCATCAGATTTCACTTTTCAGTTTAACATACATAATTTAAAATGGTTTTGTCAGATTCAACTACAGATGCTACAACAGGTGTGAACACAACAGCAGTTACCACTACACCAACAACGATTATAACAAGTAAGTGCTTAAAATGACATCTTACATTATCTGGCAAAACAGTTTTTGTCTTCATTGACTCACACACTTCACTTTTCAGTTTAACATAGATATTTTAAAATGGTTTTGTTAGATTCAACTACAGATGCTACAACAGGTGTGAACACAACAATAGTTACCACTACACCAACAACGACTGTAACGAGTAAGTTCTTAAAATTACATCATACTTCATCTGACAAGGCATTATAACGAGTAAGCACCTAAATCAAGTTTCATTGTCACGTACACACTCTACACAGTACAAAAAAAATGGTAAGTGGACAATGTTGTTCTTGTCTGCTTTACAAGACTTGCCACTAGGGATGTAACGATACATCGTGACACGATTAAAATCGGTACAAATGCGTGACGACTCGCACCGGTTCACAGAAAAAATGAATCGCGATTCTTGGCGAATGTGAGAGTAAGTTTTTTTTTTTATTAGAAATAGGTTACGTTGTGGCTGCAGCTTCCACTGCCGCGTCTGCCTTTCTGTGTCTCACACACACACACACACACACCCCTACACACATGCGCAGTAGTGGTAGTCGGCGTCAGGCCTGACTGTACAGTAAATGATACCATAACACAGACCCTCCAGAAAATTCACGATGTTGCGATTTGCAACTTCAACGCAACTTCAGTGAATCCCCGTGAATTCAGGGCGGTGTTGCAATTTTACCAATCACCGCAACTTCTCCGCAACTTCCGCGCAGTCTGCACGGGGGACTAAGCACGGGTCAGGGATGGCCGCACGGTGCGGGAGGATCCCCTCGTGGGACCTCTCCCCGGCGCCGGCTGGCCCCCGCCTCGCGCATTTCCTTCGCGGCGGTGCGCCGCGACCGGCTCTGCGTTTACAGCGCTCGGACTTCGCCGTTTCCCGGGGCCGTGGACTCTCATCAAAGGGTTAACGAGGTATCATCTTAATTGTTTTTATTTTCAGTTAGCTCATACTTCAAGCTGAAAGGTAATGGTCAGATCAGCTGCTTGCTGGCAGCCCTAATAAGAACACAAACAGTTTGAGAGTTTCTGTAAAGCGAGATTTTTTTCCTACAAATAAAAAGATAATTTTATTTTGTCAGAATTTGTCTGTAGCTCAATTTGGTTTTAAAAAAATCGTGAAAAAATCGTATCGTGAACAAAAAATCGTGACTCGAATCGAGTCGTGAGTTGAGTGTATCGTTACATCCCTACTTGCCACCTTCACGCACACATTCAAACACTGATGGTACAGCCTCCCATGCAAGGTGCCAACTGCTCATCAGGAGAGAGACAGTGCTTCCTTATCCAGAGTGCTTATAATAATATAAAGCTCAATGATACACACACAAGCTGGGTTTCAATATCTTGCCCAAGGACACCTCAGCAGACCTTCGGGAGCTGAGTATTAACCAGTGTCTCCTTAGATTAATAGACAACCCACTTTAACACATGACTCGTGGGACTGAAAAATTCTGAGGTGCCTAGCTCCAGAACAAGTCTATCATGGAGGAAATACGTTGAACATGAATCTGAAAAACTATATACACATGGATGTTTCCTTTTGCAAGCTGTATATTGTAAAAAGGTACTTGTAGGAATAAACACCTTTTACTAGGCTGCATCTGAACACTGCGACACCCTGACCAATAATCATATTTACCAGTGAGTTTTGGATGTAAAGGGCTTCTTGACACTTCCCCTTTGACAATTCCATAGTGTAACATGCTACCACTTCCTTCCCTAACAGGACAGTTAGCATGTCAATTAAGATCATGTGACATACTTGAGCAACACAGTTTAGTAAAACTACACAGTCGTTTTCTATTATCAGTTGTAATACTGTAAAATGTTCTTGTCAGATTCAACATCAGTTGGTACAACACCTGTGAACAGTACAACACCCACAATGTCACCAACAAGTAAGTGTTTAAAATTACATGTTACTTTACTCTTTCTTGTTATAACAAAGCAGTTATTGTCTTCACTTTTCAGTTGATCATACATCATTTTAAAATGGTTTTGTCAACTACAGATGCTACAACAGGTGTGAATACAACAGCACTTACCACAACACCAACAATGATCATAACAAGTGAGTACTTAAAATTATATTTTACCTTATCTGAGAAGGTAGTTAATGTCTTCATTGATTCATCATATTTCACTTTTCAATTTAACATGGATATTTTAAAATGGTTTTGTCAGATTCAACTACAGATGCTACAACAGGTGTGAACACAACAGCAGTTACCACTACACCAACAACGATTATAACAAGTAAGTGCTTAAAATGACATCTTACATTATCTGGCAAAACAGTTTTTGTCTTCATTGACTCACACACTTCACGTTTCAGTTTAACATAGATATTTTAAAATGGTTTTGTCAGATTCAACTACAGATGCTACAACAGGTGTGAACACAACAACAGTTACGACTACACCAACGACGACTGTAACGAGTAAGTGCTTAAAATTACATCATACTTCATGTGACAAGGCATTATAACGAGTAAGCGCCTAAATCAAGTTTCATTGTCACATACACAATCTACACAGTACAACAAAAAATGGTAAGTGGACAATGTTGTTCTTGTCTGCTTTACAAGACTTGCCACCTTCACACACACATTCAAACACTGATGGTACAGCCTGCCATGCAAGGTGCCAACTGCTCATCAGGAGAGATACAGTGCTTCCTTATCCAAAGTGCTTACAATAATATAAAGCTCAGTGATACACACACAAGCTGGGTTTCAATATCGTGCCCAAGGACACCTCAGCAGACCTTCAGGAGCTGAGTATCAACCAGTGACTCTAGCCTAGTGCCTAGCTCCAGAACAAGTCTATCATGGAGGAAATACGTTGATAATGATAATGAAATAGTTGTTTCCTTTTGCAAGCTGTATATTGTGAAAAGGTTCTTTTAGGAATAAACACCTTTTATTAGGCTGCATCTGAACACTGCGACACCCTGACCAACAATCATATTTACCAGTGAGTTTTGGATCTAAAGGGCTTCTTGACACTTCCCCTTTGACAATTCCATAGTGTTAGCATTAACTGTGATTGACCACTTTTTTTGAAAACTAAGTTTCAATTTAACTACCTATCAAGGCCTGATTACTACCAGCCCTGTTGAATCAAGAAATCACTTTAATAGAACTTGTCTGGCAAAGTGAAGTAGGTTAAAAGATCTCAAAAAGTAGCTCATCATGCCACAATGTAAAGACCTGCAGTTCTCACCTGACTCAGTCAGTGTTCACAATTCAACAATAAGAAAGAGACTAGGCAAAAATGGCATCCATGGGAGAGTTCCAAGGTGACCACTGCTGACCAAAAAGTACTCTCTTGCGTTTTCCAAAAAACATCTTTTGGGAAAATATCCTACAGACTGACGAGACAAAAGTTTACAACTGCTAGAAATGTTTGATTTGATGACAATTGTCAGAAGATAATTTTGCAATTGCATTTTAGATTCAACACCTGTTGCTACACCAAATATGAACACTACAGCAACTACAACTACAACGCCAACAACAACAGTTACAAGTCAGTGTTTTGAAATAATGGTTGCAGTGTTTTTCTTTGTTTAATGGGCATTTATTATTTATAATATGGTGAAAGTAATAAAATGGCTTCTTACATATTCTGAGCAATAACACTTTGTCATTAAATGGTCTCTACAGACTCAATACCTCATGTGATAATAAATCAGAACACTACCTCACAAACACCAACAACTATACCAACAACTCAACAGTAAATTTTTATATATATATGCATCTCCAGTGTTCACATCTCTCTTTTTTTTCCTACCCTGAATGTTTTTTTTTCAGTTATCATTCACAATTATACAGTATATATATTTTTTCCAGGGTTACTCCAACAGGTGTTACAATACTGGTCACAACACAAACATCCATTTCAACATGTAACTACTAAACTATTCATTATATAATTGTCACATTATAAAACTGTACTAAATACCAATGATTTGATAAATATTTTCTGTCAACAAGTATAAAATTACTATCATTACAAGCAGGTATTGAGAAATTGGTATTGGTTTACATTTGTTGAATACTTATCTGTAATTTACTTTTAGTGAAATAAGCAATGAGGTACTCTCCTGGTTGAGAAAATGTTAAATTTATTTTAACTTTCAGGACATTGACTTTAATTATAACATATTGTTTTAAAAACATATTTGAATACTGTTCTTGTTAAAATGTGGTTTGATAAAATATGTTGTAATAAAACACATTAAGATTTGTAATTATCTGCACTTTACACTTGAGGAAGTTTCTATTGTAATTTTACTTACTTTTAAACTCTTGCATTTTCAGCTACTAGAGTGACCAGCCACAATACCACATCCAGCTCCACAATCTCAGAAGTTACCTCTACTCCAGCTCAAACCACAGCCCTTACAACAACTACAAAGTATACTACCACTACCCCCACCACTACCACTGCTCTCACCACGACCACTACCACTACCCCTAGCCTTACTACTACCACTACCCCCACCATGACCACTACCACTGCTCTCACCACGACCACTACCACTACCCCTAGCCTTACTACAACCACTACCCCCACCATGACCACTACCACAGTTACTACCACTATCTCCACCACCACTATCAGCACATCTCCTACACCAGAAGTTCCAGGTATGTTTTGTCAAATGCAAAGTATGTCTTACATTGTGGATAACTCTATAATAGATATTTCGAATATTACTTGAGTTGTGCAATTTTGTGGTCATTAGAACTGAACTACCCACCGCTCCAGTGAATCTGGCATCTGTCAATTTGAGTGTGACCCTGTGCATGTGTGTGTTCCAACAGGTGCCAGTCTGGATAGGTTAAATGCCGAAAAGTAATTTCATGTTCAACATGATCAATAAAATTTCTAAAAAAAATTCAAAAAACATCTCAGTAACTGTTCACAGACGAAGACTAGACTAAAAGACCTCTAGAAGGGAGAAAAGGCACTAGAAAGCTGTGCATATATTCAAATACATTATTTAGAACTTTACATAATTTATGGCTTCAGTCTGCAATACTTAATAGCATAACGTTCATGTGTAGCCCTGTTAACTTGGAAATTGTTCTTAGATTTTTAGCTTGCTAAATGTTATTTTGTCACCTTTCCAACATGACCCACAGCTAATGATGCTCAAAATGTAACCAATTTAATGATGTCTGTCAAAATTTAACAGATAGTACCACTATAATAATGGGGACAGGCGGTACTGTATGTGCCATGGTCTGCAAACTTGGCTCTACGATGCAATTAAATGCTAATCTGAGACTTGAGACAAAAAGCACATAATAGGGTACATAATTAGTGATTATAATGGAATAATGCTGCTTGTGTTCTTGTGTCCTGTCTGCCATTTCTGTTGTGTATTTGTTTCTCTATATCACAAAAAAATAAATGTATTGTTCATAGTTTCCCTCGCTTTTCTTTTTTTTTCAAATAAACAGAATTTGATGTGGAAATGTCAATCAGATTAGTAAAGGAATTCACAGCAGAATTAAGCGATGCAACAAGTTCTGCATACAAGGACCTTGAATCACGTATTAATTCAGTGGTAAGTGTCTTAACACCTTATTCAATTCTAGATATAGAACTTTGTAACTGTTTTTAGTTTACGTGTTCTAATGTTTATCAATACCCCTATCTTCCCACAGTTAGAGAAGCAGTATATCAGAATAACAGGATTTACGCGTGTTTTTGTGAAGGCATTCAGGTATGCTAATTCTAACACTGTCACCATTCAAAGGCAGGAATCTGTACACATTTTTCATCAAAATGTTTTATTGTGTTTGTTCTTGCAGACAGGGAAGTGTAATTACAGACTTCGTTGTTAAAACATCACAAATTATTCCAGATGAATTTGCTGAAGCAAATGAAAAACTCCCAGAAGCAATGGAGCCTATTGCAGTAATCAATGGCCCAGTTACTTCAGTTTACAACAGTATGTTCAGAAAAGCTAATGTTTTGTAATTTTTTACTTAAATTTGATTGAATTCCTAATTAATCTCTCAATTTCTATCACTTTCTCCAAAGGTCCAACTCCAATCAGCTTTCCAGGCGTCACTTATACTGGCAAAAGCATGATGCTGACGTGTGGCCATGACAACATTAATGTGGGAATCTTTAATTCTGTGTGGAAATTTAATGGACGAGTAATTCAAAATAGAAATAGGTTTGAGATAACTGATTCTAGCACAAAGTCTAGTCTTACAGTTAACAACATCATCCTTGCTGATATTGGTAAGTGAAAGCTACTTGAACTTGTTAGAAAATAAGTAGCTACTGTATATACATATATGGCCATCAAAAAAGGAAAACAAAAACAAACATCAAATTGCAAGTCATTTTAAATTGGAACTTTAGGAATATTATATATATGTAAGAATATTGTCTTTTCTGTTAGCGTTAAATGAGTTTTTCTGAATTGACTTTTAAAGTTGATAGTAAAATTGTGATGCTTAAAATATCACAAAATGCAATGTTTAGCCACCACATTTTAACATTAATTGTACTGAAGACACATTACTCTATGTCAATGTATCAATACTTAAATATTTAGTTAGAGATAAATATAGCTAAAATTGAAATACAGACATACTGAAACAGACAACAAAAAAACAGTATACTGATGCAATCATTAATACTTACTTCTCTTACAGGACTTTATGAATGTACTCTGAGAGGCAGGGCAATGAATCTCTACCAAAATGGACGTGCAACAGGAGATATTATCAAACAGGCCCCCAATGTGAAACTACAGAATAATGTTAACGTTAAATGTGTAAAGGACAAAAAACAACTACTGCAGTGTTGCGTGCAGTCCCCATATAAAGTCAAGTGGTTTCAGAACACAGCTCCTTTACTTTCAGGTAAGTATGTTTCATGCAAAAAAATCCTATATTCCTTAGCCTTGTTTCCATCAACATATTTTGATTTTGATACAGACAAACAATGTTGTGACATTTTTTTCCTTTTTAAAAATTTGTTATGTGTTTAATGTGAGATGGAAACACTTTTTCCGAATAAGTTCTGACATAGTGAATATTTAACTCTTATAAGCTGTTTCTTCACAGTCTCCTCATCATTCCCATCACTTTATAATACTACAAAACATGGACACTGTATCTGTGATGTGACTCATAAGTTTGTGAAGCTCAGAGTGTGGTGGCTTCGTGATCAGACCTGCATCTGTTGGCTTCCCACTAATCTAAAAACAAACAGATGTGGATCGTGGGTGTAGCTGAGGCGGGCTGAATGCCTGGTTGCATAAATAAGCCACCTGTAATGGCATCCACCTCTGGCCATGCTCTTAGTTATGCAAAACTTTAAGCCATAATACTAGAAAAAATTCTAAAGAAATTTTGAGTGTGCCTGACTCTGGCCCCGTCGCCCCCATACATTATTATTGAGTCTGCTCAGCAAATTCAGTATTAATTCAACAAGCTGTGTTATCATTGCCTTTTTAATTGGCTCTTATTTTGAAGAGATTCTTATTCTGAAAGACTTTGGTCTTGTGAGAGAGAAGGATAAAATGCCAAGCAACCAGGGTCAGCTGCAGGCCAGAGCAATTAGGCACAGGTGCACGCATGCACTCTGTGTCTCTCCTCTGAGACACACAGAAAATCTCTAAATGAAGCCCTTCGAAGGTGGCCAAAAATACCAAAAAAGGTGTGCCGCAAACAAAAAGCCGAAATGACCATCAGCATCCTCATCTCGTGGAAATTTCTTTGCTGATTTTCAGGCGAAAATTGTATAGACTTTGGCCTTTGTCTCCATACTATAAAGCTTGAAAAGGCCATAAAAGCTATATCTAAAAAATGTGAAATCAGCTAAAAACAGTAGAATAGTAAAAGTGGTACTGTGCAATACTGTAGAAATAAGGTAGAATTGTAGAAAATAGGTATAAAGTTAGGTGTATGTGTGTACGAGTAGAATAGTATGAAGTGGTACAATGTTGTATAATACTGTAGAAATTTGTATGAAAAGGTAGAATTGTAGAAAATTGTAGAATAGTATAAGAAAGTGTGAAATTAGCTGAAAAAAGTTGGGTGTCTGTCTCTGTCTGTAAATGGCTATCCGCGTGTCTGTGTGTGCTTGTGTCTGTTAAGGAGAGACAGCCTTTTATTTTGAAGGAACTATTATTTTAAAAGTCTTTTGTGTTTCAGGCACATGCAATAATAATAATAAAGTTAAGTATGGGGAATATTAGATGGTGTGCTCTTTCAGGCACACTCAATAATTTAAATAGGTGAGTTATATAAAAAATCCCCCTGAAATGGTTGTTTGAGAAAGGCTGGCATGCTTATAAACCATCCATGATTGCTCCAGACAGATTTAATGCAACCTTCCGCACATTAATACATGAAAAAAAGAGAATTGTCATGTTTCCATCATATTTCTTGCATTGTTTTTCACTGGTTGACTTTCGTCATCTTGTTGCTACTTCTTTTCCTGGTTTTCTGACTGGAGAGTCGATGCCACTGACTTTTTATCTAAACCAATATTTTATACTCACATAACAATAGTAGGTAGAAACAACCATTCATTTGCATTTTCTTTTGCAATATTACTCAAAACCTGGTTCAAATTTCCAATATTTGGATGGAAACACAGCTAATACGACTATGCTAAGAAGCAGGACACAGCTAACATTCGTTATTAACTAACAAGCTGTTAAATGTTCACAGATCCCACTGGGGGCGAAGAAACCTATTGCATCCAGCATGAATACACGCTAAAAGACTGCAGTGGATTACCACGAACAGAGAGTTTTAAATGTAAGGTAGATGAACCAAAGGGTTATGAAAAGACAACAGAAATGACAATCTTCATGAATGGTAAGAGCAGTATTAGAAATGTGACTATACTGTCCCTGACATTTTTTGCCTCTTTGTGCAATACTAACTGAATATTTAACTCTTAAGATATTATATGTAATGATGCCCAGTACGGGCCTGGACGACTACAAGACATATCAACCATAGCATGTGGAAACGGTCAAGAAGGGAGCAAAACTGCGGTTTGTCAGAAAACAAGAGAGTGGAAACTTATAGAGAACACCTGCATCGTAATTGAAATTAAGGAATTATTAATTGAGTCACAGGTAGGTGATGGTGTTCCCATTAAAGACCAAATAATGCAAAACACCAAATCAGTTATGCTATACAGCCAAACTCCAGTGACACTTTATGTACAGTATATAACACTTTATAGTGTTTAGAAAGAAAGATCTTTGCATTTCTCATGAATAGTTTGCAATCTCATACTAAAAAAAAACTTGTGTCACAAGTTTTTTTGCTTCTACTGTTTCATTATTTCAGGATTTGGTTGTGGAGGAAGTGCCAGAATTTGCAGCAAATCTAAGTAAAGCTGCCCGGAAAGACAAGACAGAAATTGCAAATTCATCTGCAACTGTATCAGCTGTCGTGGACATTCTAGTTACCATTGCAAACGTTACCACCGCTATAGATCAATCTGTCATGGAGGTAAACCATGTCTGCATCGTCTTATCATCTGCATCCTCTTAGTAAATAATGTATGTGGGATGTTCCCCTAACACTGATATGTCTCAATCTGCAGAATGTACTTGAAACAGTTGATGTCATCATTGCTGAGGAATCAAGAGAGTCCTGGGCAGTTCTGAATGCAAATCAAACCCGCAATGCAAGCTCAGAATTGCTGGGTTCACTGGAAAAGCTATCTAATGGGTTGGCTGGAGAGTTTACCATTAAAACTTCTCGGATCCTGCTCAACAGAACCATTTTTAACAACTCCTTTAGTGCAGATCTGAACTCTAGCATTTTCATACAAATTCCAGAGACCAATGTTAACAACGTCTTTATAACCACCATAACCTTCTCCTCCCTAAATAATGTTATGCCAGTAAGAAACACCAGCTTTAATGCCAGCCTCTTCAACACCAACATTAATGAAACTGTCACTGATAATGCCATTAATGCTGCAGTGGTTCTAGTCCAAATAGGCAACACAATAATTGACAATGTCACTCTGAGTTATAAGAAGCTCAACAAGTCCCTGTCACAAAACCCACAGTGTGTCTTCTGGAATTTCAAACTCTTTGATAATCTGGGTGCTTGGGATAATGAGGGATGCAAGTTTGTTTTGGACGTAAATGATACAGTAACCTGCAGCTGCAACCATCTCACCTCCTTCTCACTTCTGATGGCAACAGACATCCCTCAAGAACTCAGAGATCTTCTGGATTATATAACTTATGTTGGAGTTGGGATATCTCTGGCAAGCTTAGTTATATGTCTCATTATTGAAGGATATGTTTGGAAGGCTGTTACCAGGAATAGCACAGCTTTCATGCGTCACGTTTCCATCATTAACACAGCCCTGTCCCTATTGATCGCTGACATCTGTTTCATCATTGGTGCCTCTATTGCTAAGAACCCCCTTGAAAACCCCGGGGAGGACTATCAAGTTCCAGTTGGACCATGCAGCACAGCAACTTTTTTTATGCACTTTTTCTACCTTGGTTTGTTTTTTTGGATGCTTGTATCTGGCCTTCTGCTCTTTTACCGAACAGTCATGGTCTTCTCCCACATGTCCAAGTCAACTATGTTGGCCATAGGCTTCAGTTTAGGCTATGGGTGCCCTCTGATTATAGCTGTTATTACTGTTGCTGTTACAGCACCAGGAAATGGATACATCAGGAGATATGATGCTTGTTGGCTCAACTGGATTGAAACAAAGGCCCTGCTGGCAATGGTGATACCTGCCTTGACCATAGTTTTTATCAACATTTTAATTGTAATCGTCGTCTTGTTCAAAATGCTGAGAAGAGGTGTAGGAGAAACAGCCCCAGCAGATGAAAAGCATACACTTGTAGTCATTGCAAGATGTGTGGTCATTTTGACACCTTTATTTGGACTAACCTGGTCTTTGGGAGTAGGAACCATGGTATCATCAACAAATAAAGGAATCCACATTGCCTTTGCATTCTTCAATTCACTACAGGTATTTGCATTCAATATGGTTGTAATTTGTATGTTTACAAGGCAGTATTCCTGTGTAGTAAAACATTGTGGGTTCTTTCCTTCTGATGAAATGTGCATGTTATCTGTCTTCCCTCAGGGTTTCTTCATTTTAGTGTTTGGGACACTATTTGATTCAAAGGTATGTTGACTTAAAATAATAACTTGACAATCTGGGAATTATACCTTTTACTTGGTTGCTGAGGGTTCAACATACATACATTGCATAATATCCTGAAAGTGTTACAGTCAGCTGAGGTGTGGCTCATTTTTGCCATTTGATATACTGTTGGGTGGTTTGACTGTCATTTAATCATATTCATGTGGGTTTTGTGTACAATCTGCAAAGTAACTGGTAACCACAGCTATCAAATAAATGTAGCTTTGTTCTGTGTATAACTACCGAACTTGAGTAAATTTATAGTAAAATTCAATTTTTTCCACCACTGCCATGCTCATGTCTGTGGAAGTGCAGTCCTAGAGACAGGTAGAAATTAATTTAGGCTAACTTGGCCCACCTGCCAGAAACTCTAAAACACAGTAATTAACACACTGTATCTGGTTTATTTAATCAAAACAACAAGTTGTAGTTTCATTGCGATTTATGTGGTGGATGCTTGACATCAAACAAGAATCAATGTTAAATAATATTTTACCTAAATACTGTTTATCTAATTGCCTAAGTGCACAGTGGTTGAATACTTCTGATTTTCATATTGACATTATTTTTGATTGTGCCTGTAGATCCGCTCTGTCCTCTCAAGGAACCTACCTACATCAAGCACAGGTTCTAATCCAACAACAGTGAGTGATTTTTTTTCTTTATAATCTCACAACTATAACATTCTTTGTTAATATATCCTACTTTTAGATTAATCTACAGGTTAAATGCTAAAGAAAATATTATATCTTGAAGAAAAGCAAACATTTTTGTTAAAATCATGACATTTTATATATATTTTTATTTGTCTAACAATAGAGTACAAGTCAGGGTATTTCCTCTCTCAGTGGACTAAACTGGATAAGTCGACTGCGTGGAAGAAGATGTAAGTTTTTACTTCAAAATTTATTAACTTATCTGTTTCCTTAAATGAGCTATCTTAGTAACAATTTATTTGTCTTTTCAGACATCTACCGTGTGTCAGAAGCCGCAAACTCAAACAGCAGCACTGGTGTATCAGAATCATTTGTTAATATATGAACAAACACAACGATCTGTAAACAAAAT
Organism: Collichthys lucidus; assembly: GCA_004119915.2. NCBI lineage: Eukaryota > Metazoa > Chordata > Actinopteri > Sciaenidae > Collichthys > Collichthys lucidus. The sequence goes on from CM014086.1 coordinate 17,458,369, forward strand.
TTATTTTTATTACTGATTCAAAAGAAAGAACAGTTATTCTGAGATTTTTCAGCGCATAACCTGAAACCATGCTTTCTATGACAAGTTCAATTGGATGATATAGTAAACGCTAGTGCAACAAACATGGTCAGTAAGGGGTTAGGAGTTGTGTGTGGTAGCATGGTACCAAACAAACAGCATCACAATGTGGTTGTATGACAATGTTACTGTAGCTGTTTTTATGATGAGAAGCCCTCAGAAAGCAATTGTGACATATCTGAATTGTAAAGTTTAATTAAACAATTTTGTGACTGAAACTATGACATGTAAATTGGGTTTTGGTAATGTATAGCTAATCAATAACACAAGTTTGTTGTTTGTTGACAGCAGTCAAAGTGCAATGTCACAAGCATATAGTAGCTCTGGCTTTGCCATTGTTTTTGTAGTACACAGGTTTTCTATCACCAACAGAGGGCTGTAATGTACTGTTTCATTTTGTTTTTTTATTGGCTTGTTTGACAGCTGGTCAAGAGCATGTGGGTAATCGTCAACTTAAGAAATGAATGAATGAAAATGAAATTTGATAAAGAACTAGAAATGCTGACTACTGTTCATTGTCCAAATGTGGTAGTGAACTTTGCTATTGAATGTGTATGGTAGTATGGTGAAATCATATATTTTTTTAAAAATAAAAAGCTCAGTTTGAGTTGAAACAGTTTGAGTTTGTGTGTGTGCGTGCACGAGAGAGAGAGAGAGAGAGAGAGAAAAAGAGAGAGAGTGAAAGAGAGAGAGAGGATTGCATTATGCTTTGTGTTGCTCCAACTTCCCATGCCCAACACATTATGAGATTTAGATTGCTCCTACTACTGTGCCTTTACGTCCAAAAGTTATTTTAATAACTTTGTTCAACACGTTAGAGCCTTCCTCTGGTGGGCAGGCAAACACCAGGAAGGGTTAAGACAGAGTTCGTGGTCGGAGACAGAAAGCTAAAGAGTTTACCCGGAGAATGACAGGGCAGGTTAGTCAGAGGCAGAACAGAACAGACCATAACCCTCCCAGTCGACCAAATATTGGAGACTACGACCCTGACGATGGTAGTGCAGCAGGCGCCAAACACAGTAGGCATGATCTCCATCAATAAGTTGGAGAGGTGGAGCTGGAGGCCCAAGGGGACTTTTCTTGACTGGCTTCACTCGGGACACATGGGATGTAAAATGGATCCACATTGATTGTGGGAGTGTCAGCCTCACTGCCATAGGATTGATGATTTTTTGGATGGCACGGGTCGATGAATCCTGGAGCCAATTTCTTGGGCTCCACTCTGAGCAGAATGTCCAGAGTGGAAAGCCACACCATTTGACTGGTAGGCGGGAGCGTGGGAGGTGGGCTCATGCTTAGATCCAGGTCTACACAGAAGTTGCTTGACCCAGGACAAGGGATTTTGGGAAACCAAGCAGCAGAGGACTGTCCCCATCTCATGGTTCATACGCTTGGTGAAACCCGGAGGACAGACTGACGGTGACGTGACGCATGACCAGTTGGGCTGTCTTTTTGGCCCGAGTGAAGCTTGGGTAAGGGCACAAAATGAGCCAGCTTACTAAATCAATCTACTATAGTCAGGATGGCCGTATTACCCTCAGAAGGACGGAGGCCAGTGACAAAGTCCAGGGAGATGTGAGACAAGGACAATGAGGAACAGGGAGGGGCTGCAGGAAACCAGCTGGAGTCAGCTTGTGTTGATTGCAGACCGGACAGGTATTGACAAACCCCTGGATGTCCTCATTGAGAGTGGCCTAACAAAAATGTTGCTGGACCACGTCTCTGGTTCTCTGGATTCCCAGATGACAAGAAAGCTTGGAGGATGTCAGACTGCAGAGCCGGGGAACAAACAGGTGATAGGGGGGAACGTTGCTGGGACTGGGCTGATCCTCCATTGTGGACCTCACTCTCTCCTTAATCTCACAGGTGAGCGTAGTGACCACGCAAAGGGCAGAGTGCGTGGTTGGAGACAGAAAGTTGAAGCATTTGTATAATTGATAAGCTGCAAAGTCGTCTATTATTTGATAGAAAAGAAATTATTAACAGTGCAGTTTATTTTGTTATAAATCATATAACATTATAATCAAATAATATTTCGTCTGTACCCTCCCTTAAACAATGTTGTTACTAACAATGTAGTAACATTTTACCTTTTCAACTAATCTAATTTTTAGCTTTATCACAAGTCATTTTATACATGTGTAGTAAGTAACAGCAGTAGCCCAGTAGAATATTCTAGTACTCTTATCCTTTTTACTTTTATCCAACTTATCAACTTTTTATTTATTTTGCTTTTGAAGGACACAAGCAAAATACAAGAACAACAGTAAGAAGATACAGACATTACACATAACCAAATCTGGTAGCGATCCCCATGTCTAGCTTGGGGTAGCTTGGGAAGATGAGTGGCAGCGTCTGATGGTATAGTTACTAAAATCAGTGGCAAGCAGATCTCTCTGCTGCTGACCCTGGTAGCGCAGCATCTTGCAGATCAGAGTGTGGGGTCTGCTAGTGGCACTGCACTTTAGTCCTATACAATGCCCCCTTATCATCTCCATCTTCTCTCTGGTAAGATAGGGAGGGAACCATTTGGAGGGCGAGGTTAAAACAAAGTGCACTGCATTGCCACCCTCAACGTTTTTTTGGCAGGTTAAGCTAGAGAACAGGTCCTTATGGGACCTGTTCTCTAGCTCTGCGATACGTGCTTCAAGTTTATAACATGTCGTTTGGGAAAACTGTTGTTTTTTTCAGCTGTGTGGAAAGCTCTTTATGGTCCACTTTCAGTTTCTTTGTGTTTTTCATTACCTCTGTATTTATGGTGTTCAGCAGGTCTTCAAAATTTGCAAACTGCATCTCAATTTAGGTTTTCTGCTCTTTCATTGTGGAAGCTAGCATGCATATTAGGGATAGCTTAAGTAACTCAAGTTTCTCACTGTCTTTCACAGGGTCATAACTGGTTTAGCTACTCAAACCTAAAGCCATCATGTACCAGGGACATACAGAGGTTCAGAATTCATGAGAGATGGATAATAACTAAAAGTTCAGGACCAATCAGACTAAGCAGCCATCTTGTCTACAGGTCTCATGTCTCTTTTTGCTCTTGTCTATTCATGATTTTAACACTGCTAAACTGTGCTCACAAAGGCAAGCTGAGTCTGCACTCACGAGTCACTGTTTTAAGTTACACAAAGTGCACTGTAGACACAGTAAATGCCCATGTTTATCTCATGCCACAAAACACAAGATACACAGGACATTTTCTCTGCTTAATCTTCTCGCTGTAAATTAAAAGATCATTTTCAGTATTTTATATTTGCCCTACTTTATTTGATGATGTTTAGTATGACAAATCTTTTATCTACAGGTATTTCCTAATTCCATAGCCTTCCTTCAGCCAAAATGTGATGAAGGTGCTAAATAAAAATTTGTGATGATCATTTCCCAAAAAATAACTTTCATGCCTTCAACTTGTTCAGAACACAGCAGCTAGGCTTCTAATCAGTATTGACAAACAACATCACATCTCACCAATTCTTCCTGTGCGTTTTAGGATTGATATTAGCATTTTACTGATCACATCTAAAGACTGTAGGAGTCTGGCACCTAAATATATTGCTAGCATGCTAACCCCCGTGAGCCAGCTCGTAGCCTTAGATCCTCAGGCGGCTCACTTCTGGTTGTGGCTAAAGGCTAAAAACCAGAGGTGATTGTGCCTTTTTGATCAGGGCCCCTCGACTCTGGAATGAACTGCCCAGGGAGATAAGGCTTGCTGAATCAATGAATTCTTTAAAATCATAATTTTTACAGACTTGCCCTTTTATGATGTCATCTGTTTATTTTTGCACATTTTTTTTTTATTTTTTTATTTTTATATTTACTTCTAATAATCTTCTGTTTGTTGATTGTCCTTTTATCATGTCTTTTATTATCTTTGAATCTGTCAACATGGAGTGTCACAGGTTCTTACACTGTGTGGCCTTCTGAACTGTAAAGCACTTTGTACTGTTAACTTGATGCTATATAAATAGTCATTTTTTAACATTTTTATTAATATTAATTGCTAAAGCTTTATTCGCAAAGACAAACATTCACAGATGTACTGTGCAGTGCTTGTTATGTACTGCTATCTGAACACCGTACAACATACAGATACACAATGCAAAGTAAAATGAGGAGTTATATAACTACTACTGCCTTTACTGACATTTCAGCACTTAAAATAACAAGTCAAATGAGTTTAGAATTTGTAAAATCACCTCAAAATAGAAAGGAGTCCAACAGAAGAACTAGTCCAAGTTTTGGTGGCCTTTCTCTCCATCTTTTGCTAAGACTTTTTTTTCTGACATGTTTTGGATGCTGCTTGCCTGTCTCTGTGCCACCGTCAGGGTGGTTAACACGAGTACATCCAGCAACATGATGAAAAAGAAATGCAATAATTCCAGCTCATCAGGATAATGATCACAACAACACAGACATTTAGCTCTGTACCACAGAGGCTGACACATAGCATAATATCTGTCATCAGAAATAAAGCACAAGTTCAAAATAGAAAATGTGCGCAAGGATATCAAAGGTGGTTTGTACCTTACAGAGTGAATCTTCATGATCCCAACATGAACTTATGGTGCTAAAAGGTTCTCTCAGCTTGTGACTATATTGTAAAACTCAATTTCTTCATTAACAGGAAAGATCAATGATATTGTATTTTTGGTAATATGTGGTTCAGGGGTTGCATGAATTGGTCAATAAAAGCAGACATTTTCTCTCTCTTTTCTCACCTTCACAAAAAGTACTTGTATCATTAAGGATGTTAATGTATTTATTATTAGAAAATGTACATACACAAAAGGCACTGTTTACTGTACAGTTTTACAGTACAGATACGCATAGTAAAGCGACAATACAGAATGACATGAAGTGGAACAGATGTAAATTTTCATTGCCAAACTACTGATGGATTTATGGCATTTCAGCATAATGAGTCAATTAAGCTTGGAGTTTGTAAAATCACCTTGAAATAGTTTCCCAGAAAGGATCATTCTGAAAGCTGAACGAAACCAGCTGTAAAAGAAGGCATAAATAAATGGATTGAGCATTGAATTTGACCATCCAAACCACTTAAATGCTGCTATTAGAGTAACTGGTATTGTAAAATTACTTATAGGGTTAAAGGTCCTACAAAGAAAGAAAGGAGTCCAACAGGTGAGAAAAACTCCCATTACAATAGCCAAAGTTTTGGTGGCCTTTCTCTCCATCTTACTTTCAGACTTTTTTCTCTGACGGGTTGTCTTCTGGATGCTGCGTGCCTGTCTCTGTGCCACCATTAAAATATTCAAGTAGATAGTTAACATTATGATAGCTGGAAGGTAAAAAGAAAGGACAGGTCCAGTACTTGCTGAATTCAGATTCTGAAATAAAACACATCTTCTGTTAGACTGGCCTTCGTGCACTCCAATACTTGCGTGGATAATTCCATTTAGTGTAGGAACAATCCAGCTCACCAGGATCATGATCACAACAACATGGACATTTATTTTAGCTCTGTACCTCAGAGGCTGACACACAGCATAATATCTGTCAACAGAAATAAAGCACAAGTTCAAAATAGAGGATGTGCACAGTAACATATCAAAGGTGGTTCGTACCTTACAGAGTAAATATTCAAGATCCCAACATGAACTTACAGCCAGTATGGTGCTAAAAGGCAAAACTAAAAGGCCAACAAGCAGGTCAGCTACAGCGAGAGACAGAATGAGGTAGTTTGTAGGAGTGTGGAGCTGTTTGAAGTAAATGATGGAGATTATTACAAGAAGGTTTCCAAACATTATAAGAACTGATAAACAGCCAACAGCAACACATAATAAATATGTGGTGGTGGTGAAGGTGCTCATGCCAGATACATTTGTTGATTGATTGCAGAAATGTTTGTCCTCAAAATCATCAGACCTGTTGACAAAGAAGTTAGGTTTCATGCATAAAAGATCATTAACAGTGAGATAACATTTGCAAAAACGTGCTTTAAATCATGAGAGAGGTTATCAGTTAACTTGTTTCATATCATACCTATTTCTGGGCATCTTTACCGATGGGAGTCCTGCACAGTCTCTGTGCCACTGAGCTGTATATTCTACTCTTATTGTTCTGGGCTCATTAGCATATCATGGTCAAGGGAGTGGCTTTTAAACGTAGCTCAATATGACGAGTAATTATACAACTTCTTGTGCATGCATGAGTTTAATCTCCTATCCATATACCATTTTTAATTAACAAGATTGTTATGGCGCAGGGGGCATGTTTGGTTGCTCTCTCTTTGTGTGTTTTGTTGCCTGGTACCATAATTGGTGACATGTCCGGAATCCCACTAGTTTTGGGTGAGTGGGCCTGTTGCCTGGTTGTCTGGTCTTGCTTTTGCTAAGTTGTAACAGTTTCCTCAGTTCAGGTAGGTGGGTGTCCAGCTAGTTTCCGCCTTTACAATCGGCACTCTTTTGTTATTTTTCCAAAGGGTTTGTGTCTCTGACGGGGAGAGTTGAGGATCAGGTTCCAGTCACAATATTAAGAGGTATGGGTGGTTCCCTGTCGTTCATCCTGGACAGTGCTTTGTCCCTGTGTAAGGAGTCGGCTTGTGATGTGAGCACCGTAGTCAGGGGCATCGGGATGAGTTTTGTACCAGCTCCTCTACATCGAGTCCATGTGCACTCAAAGTTGGTTACATGTATTTATTCTGTGGCTGTCCTTCCCTCATTTCGTATTTAAGTTGTGAGCTTCATCATGGGTAACGACATAGCTGGAGAGAAAGTGTATCCCCAGAGGTTGTTGACATCTCTATTCCTACATGTGAGTCTGACGTCTTGGCACAACAAACATGTTTCGAGTTAGTGTTCTGACCAACAGGGTAACAGGAGCAGGGTGTTGATCTGTCAGATTCCCTGTTAGCCTCAGTTTTGGCTGAGGACAAGCTGCCACCTACCGATGAGGCAGGGAAGTGTCCAGCTAATGTTCATGAGAAGGAAGCAGGAGCTCCGAGGAGGATGAAACTGCCATTGATGTGTGGTGTGCTATTCCAGGCTCAGAAGGATGATCCCTCTCTAGTCACGTGCTTTGCAGCTGTTGTCAACTGTGATGACACGTGTGCTAAGAAGCAGTCATATTTACTAGATGATGATTAATTGGTGTGCAAGTGGATCCTGCAGGAGGGAGTTCTCTTTCATAATATTTCGCTCGATTTCTTACTATGGGATGCACGCCCCTGCTGCAGACCTCAAAAGCATTAATCTCATTACGCCAATCCTGATTGGCTATTGAAACGTGTCCGTCCGCTCCCGGTAGTACCACCTACCTTAAACAGCCCATGCGGATGGCACCACGTCATTCAAACACCTCTTCTCACTCGGAGCGTTTCTCGTGTCCTTGGCTAGCTAGCTAAACTGTCCACAGACAGATCTTATTTACCTAGCCTTGGAGGTTTTCTGCTTCGGTCACACCTGATCGAACTCAGTGCTTTCCTTGCCCCACCCCGGCCAGGTCAGCACTGTTCTCGATGCCTCACCACGGCTCTTCGAGTACCGAGTGTTAGCACACCAGCTAATTTCTCGGCTTTTTCACAGTTAGCACACCAGCTAACCTCCTCGACGCCTCACCACGGCTGTTCGAGTACCGAGCATTAGCACACCAGCTAATCTCTCGGTTTCTTCAAAGTTAGCACACCAGTGAACTTCCTCGACTCCTTGCCTGCACAGGTGCCCGGCTAGCCATCCCCTGGCCCGCTATCATAGCTGAGCCCACCAGGTCCCGCTACGAGGGGAAGAAATTTCCCTTGGCCAAGAGCGCGACGAAGCAACTTCTCCCTGTCTTCCTAGAGATGCTGGATGAGGTGGCGCGCTCATGGAGAGACCGCCCTTACAGCAGCAGGAGCCCGATTCCTGGAGCTGCATCCCTCGACTGTGAGGCGATGGAGAGCCTGGGTGTTACGACCATATGAAAGGGTATGACAGAAGTAACATAAGAACCAGATTTTAAAGGTTGTTAACAAAAGTATTTTATTAAATGAAGTTTTTAGATTGTTTTTAACAAAAGGAGGTAAGGCAAAAGGGAACGAAGGGCGAGCGGGTGCTGTAAAAAGAACAAACAAATATAACAAAAGGAGAACTCTAAACAGAGCCTATTATAATCTAATGAGAAACCAAAACGAGAAAGAAAAGCCTCACTATCTAAAGTTAATTCCAAATAATAAAACACACATCCAAACAGCACCCCTGAACTAATGTCTCTAACAGAAATCGTCTCTAGTGTGATCAGTAACTATAACTAAAACTAATCCCTGCCCAGTCCCAAGCCAAAAGGTACAGAATCCTCACCAACTCCGAATACCAACAAACGAGGCAAGCTCACCAACACCACACACACAAGTGAAGCCACCACGATGCTCGGGCGGCTGCGGTTTAAATCCCTGATGATGCTGCTGCGGGGGCCCTCTCATTGGTAGCGTGGAAATCATGCCGCACTAATCCTGGCCCTGCACAGCTGCCGAACGTGTTGTCCCTGCCTCCTCCAGCCTGGGGCCAACCAGGGATCGGCAACCACACACCTGCATTTACCTATTGTGGGAAAACAAACACTACACACACATGTGCGCAGGGCGAAACGGTGACAGCCGTAATACTGGGTCTGCTCTGCATGCCTCCAATGGAGCCACTCGTTGCGGCCCACCTTCACCCGCGGCCGTCAGCGGTGTCCTCCAGGAGCCCCAGTCTGCCGTCCAAGTCTGACCATTTTCAGTCAGCCCTCACTGAAAAGGCGTATAAGACGGTGGATTTTGTGCAAACTCAGGACCCAGCTGCATAGGGGGGAGATACCGGTCGTCACCGACCTGTGTCTCTGTATCCAACGCTGCGCGGTCCAGGCCACGGAAAAAGCGCTGGGGATTATGGTTCTGCACGAACGAGCGAGCGTGGTGGCTCAACCTCGCCAACCTGTCAGACAGAGAAAAGGAGGATGTCCTGGACATGCCCATTGTCCCGGAGGGGATTTTTGGCTCCGCGTTGGACTCGATGCAACGACGGTGTGAAGCCAAAAAGAAGGAGGATGAAGCTCTCCGGCTTTGCCTCCCTCGAAAGCCCCCGGCGCCCTCTACACCTGCACGGCCGCCCAGAAATCCTCGGTCCTGGTTGCAGCTCCGCTCGTACTGCCCGCGCAAGCTGTCTACAACCAGGCCAGGAAGAAGAAGAGAGCGGCCTGACCACCCCTCTCTTCACCCGTTTGGCTTTCGAGCGTGCACCTGGAGGCCCACCACGCCCCCATCTCCCGGCTGCCACGGACCGTGCCAGAGCGAACCAGGGAGAAACGGACATTTGAAGGTGGAGAGTTCAGCAGTTCCCCCTCTCTCATGTCCACAAGCACGCACGTTCACACAGATTTTCAAAATGAAAATAAAATGTGTCCCGCTGTCGCATCCAGGCCGATGGCCGAGGGCGCAGCTAACAAAAGCCAAATGTGTCAAAATAAACAGCGCGGTGGCAGCACCCGCTGTCCCCCCTCGGCAGAAAGCCACAGCTTTGCCCGGCAGGGGCTGTGTGGGCTCCGTTGCTGCGCTGTCCTCCCGGGCAGAAATGCTCAGCGGCACCCGGGAGCCATATCACTATTCCGCCAAGAGATATATTCACAAGCATGATAATGTAAACAGCTGTACATAACTTGTAAACAATGTAAATAGTTCTAGTTCACTGTTAATTAAGCAGTAGCGACAGTTACATGCAAACAAACTAAACATCTATGCAACATATCAAATGCACCACATGAACACCTGTGTAACAACAGAGTTGACTGAAAATGTGAATATCACTCACAAGCGATCCTTTTCCTCGGCACAAACAACAGGAGGAAATGATGAAACCAGCTGGAGCTACAAGCTAACCGCATGGCATGTAGAAACTAATCCCTTTTCTGATCGGACTCTCTACCCTATGATCCGGCAGTGTCATGTGACCTTATCTACCTATCAGAACAAAGGCTGGAGGTGAACAAGAAAATAATGCATTACTCTTAAACGCCAGTAGGGGGAGGAAAGGTAATGCAAATACAGGCAATGCTTATAGAACATGACAATCCCACTGGGTGGTGGAGGCAATTGCTTTGGCTTATACAAGCCAGGGTTTGCAGCCACCTGTGGGTCTGCGGGCGCACGATTCGACTCGTGGCTTGGCCGCATCCTGGGCCTTACTCAGGGGAGTTTCTGTTCAGGACATCTGTGCTACGGCGAGTTGGTCTTCGCCACTCACTTTTGTCCGTTTCTATATGCTGTACATTTCCGCTTCGTGCGTGGCACAGACGGTTTTGCTGTCCTGATAGGAACAGAGTATTTTTCCCTGTGGGTTGGTGGACGCTAGATAAGCCTGTCTGGCAATATGGGAGCAACCACATCCCATAGTGAGACATCGAGCAAAATATTATGAAAGAAAACTTTAGGTTATCTGAGTAATATGAGTGAGATGTCTCACCAGACAACCCTTCTTGCTTGGGTGAGTGAGAAGAGGTGCTTATCTTGAATGACGTTTAACCAGCCAATCAGGATTAGTGTAATGAGATTAATGCTTCTGAGGTCTGCAGCAGGGGCGTGCATCCCATAGTGAGACATCTCACTCATATTACTCAGAGAACTGGGGTTATGTAAATAACCTAAAGTTCCTGTTGGTGTCACTGGTGAGGACTGGAAATCAGTTCACCAGATAGTCGTTCCAGCTGGTTGTCGGAAACATATGCTAGCTTTAGCACATGAGCATATATGGTCTGGTCATCCTGGTGTCACTAAAATATACGACAATATCTTAATACATTTATTTTGGCCAGGAATGAAGCGTGATATTGCATGTTACTGCCACACTTGCCACCTAGCTGGGAAGCCCAATCTGAAGGTGCCCCCTTTCCCACTGCATCCTTTTCCAGCTGTAGGTGTCCCCTTTGAACATGTCATAGTTGACTGCATCGGTCCCCTGCCAAGAACTTAGGCTGGAATCCATTTCCTCTGACTACAATGTTTTCCTGAAGCAATCCTCTAAAGATTATTTGTTTTGGCCAGGAATGAAGTGTGATATTGCACGTTACTGCAGAACGTGCCACATTTGCCACCTAGCTGGGAAGCCAAATTAGAAGGCTGGAAACCAGTTCCTCCTGACTACAATGTGCGTTGCTAGTTAGTATAGCTCTGATTTACCACTTTTGGGTTGCTGCGTGTTGTGCAGACTGATGGGGGTACAAATTTCATGTGTCTGGACGTTTCACACTGTGAGTAGTGCGTACCATCCAGAATTACAGGGTGTGCTCAAGCACTGGCATCAGACTTTGAAGGCTATGCTGCAGAAGTATTGTTGTGAAACAGGACTAGACTGGGATGAAGGACTGCATTTCATGCTCTTTGTAATACGTGATGCAAAACAGGCTCCCAGGGGAGCATGAAGAAGTGGTTTGATTGAAAAGCTGTGGTACGTGAGTTTGAGCTGGGTGATCAGGGGCCTCATGTACAAAGCTTGCGTACGCCTAAAAAAGTGGCGTACGTCCTTTTCCACGCTCACGTTCAGATGTATCAAACGTGAAATGATCGTAGAAATGTGCGTGCCCCACGCCAATTTCATAGCTGGCGTACGCACCTTTCTACAGCTATTGTTCCTTTGGCGACACTTTGAGGTGACGCTGGGAAACTATTAATAATGTGAAAACAAGTAGTCATCAGAGTGATGTGCACATCAGAGACACACTTATGAACAATTAACACACCCACATGTTTGCAATTATATAGGTGGTTATAAAAGCATGCGTAATGTGATGAAGAAAATGATATTAACAAAGGCAGCGTTAGCGTTGTTAGAGGACCGTGCAAACGTGAGCGATTTAAGGAACGCGAGGATTTACCTGCAAACCATGATAATTGGCTCATGAGCCGATTTCGGTTACCAAGGCCAGTGTTACTGGACCTGTGCGCAGAGCTGCGGCCGGCCCGAGAGCGCAACGGGGGCCGGCGAGTAGCTCGGGGTTGTGCTGACTATACGCTGGGGTTCCTGGCAACAGGGCATTCCAGCGGGAGCTGTTTATCTAAGCAGGAAACATTTTTATTCCATCAATGTTCAAATCATATGTGATGCGCAAATGCAGCTAACTAACATCGTGGCAAGGTGGCCTGGTTCAACGCACGACTCATTCATTATGACTGACAGCATGGCTGGGAACAGGTTGGAGGCTGTACGGTGCGCGATGGGTGGCTTCTATTCGTTTAACAATTAAATGAATAAACTCTTTACTTACCCAGAAGCCGTGCCAGTGTGCCAGTGTGCCAAAGCATATTTGGGCATGTGCGCATTCAAATATCATGTTTTTGTTTTTTTTTATTTCTTTATTTTCCGCTTGTGAAATAAGAGCTACAGAGCTTTCTAACAAGCCCCTGATTGTCTTCCTGTGTTCAGTATTCCTGTCAGTAAAAGCGGGCGTAAAATGTCAGCTGCAGCGCCACACCTGTCCACACCTGTGTGTGCGCTGCTCGGATCCCACGGCATTTACAGCCTCACACACACGCTCCCACTGACGTCTTTTTTTTGGTCATATTTATCCCTGTTGACAGGGAACCAAACAGAATCTCCACTTCAGTCACTAGAATATCTAGCTCAGACTCTGTGAAATTCATTTTCTTTCCTTTGTTCGTCGTTCATCTCAGGTCCAGGGCCCATTTAAATAGATTTGCATATGTAAATATGGGCGTGGACAGGGAGGAGGTGCATGTGCGCTGAATTCCACGTTGATTGGGATGTACAAAAGAAACGTGCTTGGATCCGTGCGTACGCACACTTTGATACATCTGAATTTTTTTGTGCGTACGACAGTTTCCGGGTTCTGGCGTACGCCAAGTTTTAGTAGGAAATCCACGCAAGTATTCGTACATGAGGCCCCGGGTGTTGTTGCCAGTACCAGGTTCCACCCTTACATTATCACTGTATTTCTCCAGAGGCACTTCCGCGAAAAAAGTGACCTCCTGAGGTGTCTGCTTCTTTCGACTCTTTGGTTTGCTCAAATAGTGTTCCTGATGATGGTCTCAACATGCCCTCTAGTGGGCAACAGAATGACAGAATGGTTGACTATGAGTTTTTGTCTGATGTAGGCTGTCGTCTGTCCTACCTTCCTGATGACCAGCGGACTGATGTGATCGAGTTGCTCCAGTCATTTCCCACATTGTTTAGTGATGTGCCATATTGTACAAATGTGTTGCATTATATTTGACATTGATGTGTCGGGTGCTGCTCCCATCAAGCAGCACACGTACCATTGCTTATAAGATAAACGTCAGATCATGAAAGCTGAGGTTAACTATCTAGTGGAGAATGGGTTAGCCATCCCTAGTAACAGCCCCTGGAGTTCTCCGTGCCTGATGCCTCCCAAGACTGATGGGACCCTCGCTTCTGCACTGAATTCAGTAAAGTGAACAGAGTTACAGTGACAGACTCTTTCCCTTTGCCTCAGGTGGAAGACTGTCTGGATAGCATAGGTCCTGCTACTGTCATTACCAAACTTGATCTGCTGAAAGGGTACTGGCAGGTTCCATTAACGTCTAGGGCTTCAGACATAGGCTTTGTGATCCCTGACTATTTCATGCAGTACACAGTGTTAGATCGTGAGTTACCCCTGTACAGGTGGTACTGGACCAGCTCTCCGTCTAACGGGTCCGATCCTCAAGCCTGTGGGTCGTACCCTACCGGGACAGTTTAGAGGACTGTTTAAGCTGGTGGTGAGGAGATTCGCCTAGCTTCTAACTGCCTTCATCCGCACGTCTACTCTGCTTACTCTAGTATAGCACCTGACCGAATAGCCCCTAGGGCCAAATACTACCCTAGCCACGTACGTTCACGGCAGCTCTCCTCTCATTGAGCTCAGCACTTGGTATGGTTACTACGATAGTTTTTAGTGGCTCAGCCAGTAAGCCCCAAGGGTCAGTTAATTTCTTGGGCTAGAGTAACCTGTTAAAACCTTTAAAGAAGTTCAACACAACGTACCTGATAATTACAACCTTAGGAGATGCTATAAATTTGAGGTCCACAACTTAGTCTTTAACTGCAGTAGTTATATTTGTTGCAAATTTGTTGAAAAAGTTCAATTCCATGATTTCCATCATCAGTGAAGGGGTTGATGGGCCTTAACGCTTCATTCAACTGGTGTTCATAAGGGGGTTGCACAGGCACACGATTGATTGCCCTTTGATGCTGAGGACGTTGGCGCATTCCAATTGTCCACAGTTGCAGTGGGGACCGACTTTCCATTGTCCTCAAGCTGTGGTTGTTCCACTGGCTCACAAACTCATCCACAGATCTGTTAATTCTTGGATGATAAACATGATGAAGAGCTGTAATGTGAAGAGGGTCAGTGCTGTCTAAAAGTCCGACATTTTCCATAAAGAGAAAAAGGTCTTTATAGTATCCTGACACAACCCTGTTTACTTCTGCCCACAATCTTTTAATTCTTTGATTATGGACACTACGTCCAACCATGAAACTTCCTCTGTTTGTTCCTCGATTCTCAATCATGAACCGTGCAACATCAATGTTCTCGCTACCAGCATCACCCCTGACACGATGTGGCAGTCCAAATACACCAACAGCACCCTGAAAAAGATGCAAGGCAGTCGATGCTCGGTTGTCTGTGCAACATCTCAGGAAGGTAATGCAGCGACTGTAGCCATCAACTGCTCCATGATACACAAATCTCCATGGATTTAACTTGTGGTTTGTGTCAATGTGCCTGAAATAAAAAGAAATTAGTTATTACTATTATTATCATCTTTATCATCATCATCATCTTTATTATCATCATCATCATCATCATCATCATTATTATTATTATTATTATTATTATTATTATTATTATTATTATTATTATTATTATTATTATTATTATTATTATTATTATTATTATACTTTTTGCCTCCCATGTGCTGAGGCTGCAAGTACAAGTACTACCCCTGCAGCGGCCGCAGGTTCGACTCCCGCCTGCGGCCCTTTGCTGCGCGTCTTCCTCTCTCTCTACCCCCCTTTCCTGTCTCCTCTACAGCTCCTCAAAAATGTCTTTAAAAAAGTTTTAAATCTTTAAGACTTACTGCATTATCTCATCACATTTTTTTGTATTTTGCAGACAGTTTTGGCCCTCCTAAATCAATATTTTTAATGAGTCAGTGGTCAATGCATTGCGTCATTGACCAGCTGGGGAGAAATAACTAATGTTAATCAAATTTATAAAACAGCACATACCACACTTGATTTGGGGCAGAGACATTGTAGACCCTCCGTTGAATTGCCCTTCGTCCTCTCAAGGCTCGCCCCACTGGATCTACTGTTCTTAAACGCTCCCGTACCCGCCAACGCTGAACTCTGATTCTTCTTGCTCTCAAACTACCAGTGACATAGGTCTCTCCGGAACCGGGGGTTTGCCTGAGAATCTCAGCAATAAGTCGATCCAGATCGGCGTTTGCAGTGTCAGTAAAACTCCCATAGTCCACCAGACCGAGTTGTGTCCTGTGGTTGTACAGTGTTCGTATGTTTACAGACAGCATCCGAGATATGGCCATCCAGCTAAATCCTAAATCTCGCATGTGAATCAGCTGATCAGCTGGTATGTTGTACCTTTAAAGAGAAAAAATAAAATAAAAAACAGTGTGAATAAATTGTTGTATTACCTTGCGGCCTATAATCATTTTATGTAATAAGAAATTATAACAAATTTGTAACTTCTTTACTGTACCATGTATTAATTAGAGATTACTTCGCCTTCATCCCATACCCTTATTTAAATATTACTTACTTAGGCCTTCCTCTCTGAGATGCAGAATGTGTTTCCATGCCATGCGCTTGTACATCACCTTCCAGTTGGAATGTTATTTCCGCCAACATCTCCCTGAGAGATTCATAAATTCCTTCAAGATTGACGCATAATGTTCTTTCAGCAATGTTTTCTTGAACATTACTCATAAGTACTGTGAATGTCGCAATAATGGAGATATGATCCTCAAGGTGACGCGATATAGTCTCCAAACTGTTAGTGTCGTTTGGAGTACAACCTGTGGCAAAAAAGTTTTCCAGTTCAAGAAAGTATTGGAATATTTCAACTGATGCCATTTTGTAAAACCAGCAAATTCAGAACGCTATCACTTTGATGAAAAGTATACAACTAGGTTTTGGATGTCATTCAAGTATTATCACGTTTTTTCAATATAATAATTCAATATATTCAAAGTTTCATTCCATATATTCAAAGTTTCATTCCATATTTTCAAAAGTTTCATTCCATATATTCAAAAGTTTCATTCCATATATTCAAAGTTCATTCCATATATTCAAAAGTTTCATTCCATATATTCGGCATGATCTCATTATGCCTTTGCCTGTCTGTCCGCAGTCCGCTGTGTGAGTAACGTGCCCAAAGCTGACAATGTGTTGCGGATCATAAAATACGTTCAATCAATAATAAACTAAATATTCACCCTGCATTGGTCTATGAATGTGGGTGATTCTTATTGTATCTAAACAATATATGAAGAGCTTCTCTTTCAGTTCACGAAAACCCTGTAGCCGCAGCAGCTTCTCCAGTCCCGGAGAAGTGTCGCGTCAGAGAGCAGTGCCATTACGCACGACCATTCACTGTTTTATCTTCATTAAATCACCTGTTTTATGTCTGCCACGATTAAAAGAAAAAACGGTATTGATCAGGGGTATCGGGGGGATTTTGGCCCGTACACGCAGTGTAAATGATGTCCTCATAGTTTAATATTGCTGCAACGAGATTGTGAGCGGACTGACTCGTTGTCACTCACTTTTAGCTATAGCATCCACACGTTACACAAGACGCCGTGAAGTCTGACGTCAGTCAAGTTTCATTCAATATATTCGAAGTTTCATTCCATATATTCAAGGTTTTGTTCAATATATTCAGACTTCATTCAATATATTATACATTTTATATATACATTTTATTTCATAGGCGCCTTTCTGCCACCCAAGGACACCGGACAATAAATAAAAGTAGACAGCAAATAACAGAACAACATTAAAAACAGGTTAAAATAGGACAATGCAATTGCAATGTGTGTGTATATGTGTGTGTGTGTGTGTATATATATATATATATATATATATATATATATTATGGCATGCCGTTCAGGAAATAAACCTTTGAATATATTGAATGAAACTTTAAATATATGGAATGAAACTTTGAATATATGGAATGAAACTTTGAATATATGGAGTGAACTTTGAATATATTGAGTGAAACTTTGAATATATGGAGTGAACCTTGAATATATTGAACGAAACTTTGAATATATGGAGTGAACTTTGAATATATTGAATGAAACTTTGAATATATGGAGTGAACTTTGAATATATGGAGTGAACCTTGAATATATTGAATGAAACTCTGAATATATGGAGTGAACTTTGAATATATTGAGTGAAACTTTGAATATATTGAGTGGAACTTTGAATATATGGAGTGAACCTTGAATATATTGAATGAAGTCTGAATATATTGAACGAAACCTTGAATATATTGATTGAAACTTCACTGACCTAGACCTAGTCAGACCTAGCGGCAGTGCCTGCAGCCATCTTGTGTAACAGTCTGTAAAAGCGAAAGACAATGAGTCCGGCCGCCCGCAATCTAGTTGCAGCGATATTAAGCAATGAGGACTATGATAAATACACTGGCGAATGCGTGTTGAAATCCTCCCGAAACAGTTCGCTCAGTTTTTAACTGTTTTGTTTAAAGTTTCGCCATAATCTCATTATTCATCATTCCATATATTCAAGGTTTCATTCAATATATTCAGAGTTTCATTCCATATATTCAGACTTCATTCAATATATTCAAGGTTTTGTTCAATATATTCAGACTTCATTCAATATATTCACGGTTTCATTCAATATATTCAAAGTTTCATTCCATATATTCAGACTTAATTCAATATATTCAAGGTTTTATTCCATATATTCAGACTTCATTCAATATATTATATATAGTGCCTTTTTGAGCTTTATTTGATAGAGACAGGAATGTGGGGAGAGAGAGAGGCAGGGAATGACATGCGAGAAAGAGCCACATATTGGATTCGAACCCTGGGCTGCTGCGGCAAGGACTGATCCTTTGTACGTGGAGTGGTTGCTCTACCAACTGAGCTAAACAACACCGCATTACTCAGTTTTAATATAACAAAATTCAAAAGTTGTGACAAATATATTTGAGAGTGAGGTATGCCTTTCAAAGTGACACATATACGCACAGAAGAGAAGATGTCAGTAAAGAAAGACAGCTATCTATTAGTTCATTTTTGCAAGCCCACTGAAAGCCGCTAAAACTATCTCTCTTCCATATTAAAAAAGACACAACTTCCTGCAGAGTAAGATATATATTTTATGCTTTAGTGATGGATTCACAGTCTGACTTTTCAGATTTTAATGAGTCAGTTATATCATTATTGAACTAAATTGCTTAACCTTGTGTGTATCTGTGTGTGACAGTGTGTGAAGGCCACCACTGGCTGTGTGGGGAGTAATGAGCATGTCCTGAGTTAACTGTTCTCAGCCTGGTGGTGGAAACCAGATGAGACAGCGTCTACAGGAAGGACCTGAGCTGGCTCTCTTAAAGCAAAGTGAACTCTGTAACCCCTCAACCTAGACAGACTAACAGCCAGCTATGATTGTCAAGTAAAAGCATGAGTCAAGCGACAGCGAAGGAGATGACATAAAAGACAAAGAGAGGGAGGGAGAGTGATGAAGAGGTGAGCGGCGGTGGCCAGTTTTAGAAGACAAAAAAAAAGGGATAAGGAGAAATCTGGAGTGAAACCACAGATGGAAGAGAAACAAAGAAGAAAAAAAAGAAGAAAAAAAAGACGGCAGAAGACAGACAAATGGCAGAAGAAAAGCAGAGGAAATAGAGAGAGTTAGACAGGAAAAGGAGTGAATAAGAGAGCGATAAAGGAGACAGAAGAGACAACACACCGTGCAGCCTGTGTTTGGCAACCTTCCAATTGCCATGCAGGAAGTGTAAAGACGGGATGACTGAGTAGTTTTTGGACTAACAACATTCTGCCTTCAGATGAGCCGAACCCTCATCCCTCACCCCCCCAAGACAGTCAGTTATTGGAGCTGTTATGAGCGATGATGTTAATTATGTATCTGACTATTTTTACACCAAGAAACAAGGGCAGATTAGATCATTACCGGAGCTCTGGTTGCAGACAGGTTGGCAGGTAGATGGTGTGATTTGAAAGTAGAGCAGACAGATGGGCAAGTGAGACCGTGATTACCAGAGGATGAGAGATGATTGGAGTAGAGATAGCCACTGTCATTAATCAAACAATGGTCGATATGTTGCACCGTGGCAATGGCCTTGATGCATAGGCAATATTTTGAAGCTGAACACTGCTGATACAAGAGTTAGCAGCAATCATCAACATATTTCACAAAAGATTCAGTTCATGGAAAAAGAACAGGTACGTCTTAAAGTAGACTATATTTAAATAAGCATATAATTAGATTTGGTTAAAGGGAAATTCTCCCATGGGGGATTTCCTCAAGTATGCATATAAACACAGCAGGGAACCTGGCTGGTAGTTTTATATTCTGTTTCATTTTCTAGACCAGGAGTTTGCCTGTGTGATTGCAGCTGAACACAGTCTAATAAAAAAGTCCCTGGGTATCCATGGTGGGCCACTAGAAGTCCTCTTTAAGCAGGGCTATGGTACACATCGCCCCAGGATAGCAAGAAAACCAGGATGAACCCACTGCAGAACCTGAGAATGAAGTTCAGTTCTTTTGCTGTGCAGTTTGTTTGCCCAAACCCAACAGTGAAAATCAATGCATCATTTTGAGTTTATTAGTACTATGACATAAATCTTATTACTTCTTCTTTATTAATTAATTTATATTAAAACAATGTAATTCAAATGGATGGAAATTTTCTATGTAATTGAAATGCATAGGTGCCTGAAATATTTTTCAGTGTCAAAGAAGACAGAATGAAAACTTTCACAAAAAGTACTTGATACACTTGTATCATGAATTTATTATTAGAAAATGTACATACACTTAACAGGACAGCAAGAGACTTTTGTTTATTAAATATTATAAATAGTGAACGGTATAACTACTATCTACATTAAAAACAAAGTGCTGAGACCTTAGAATTACTATAATCACCTTGAAATGTTTTTTTCCTGACGATGTAGTAGGTTGTGTTTTTCATCATCTTCTCCACTCCAAGTAAGTATTTAACACTCCTTTTTTGCACTTTTTGACTGTGAAATTTGTTTATAAAGCTTCAAAGAATAGTCAAGCCAAAGAAACTGACTCAGAAAACCCTCGTCTCCTTCAGAGATCAAAGGCAATCTGCCGACCAAGCCTGCTAACACTAGCTCACCTGGCTCGACCAGCCCTGTGCATGGTCAAAGAGATACACCAGAGGAGGACGCCTTCCCGTCGCCCAGTCTGGTGGCCATTAGTTGGATAGAGAACATGAAGTTTGACAACTTGGAGACAACTCTCACTGGGGTTAAAAATACTGTCACCTCCAAGACCTCCCGCATTATAAACCTAGAAGAATGGCACAGAGAGTTTCACGGGCACCTGGCCGAGCTAGAAAAAAGTTACGATGACCTGCGTGTACAAAATAAGCTGCAACTACATTTGTGTCCGACTTGCTACCTAAACTCCTGGAAGCTGAGCATTTCCCCCGGGGAATTAAAGTGGACTGTGCCCACCACATCGGCACGGACATGAATCATGATTACTAGGATACACCACAATGCTGTGAAAGAGAACATGATCCAGGTGGCTCACAACGAAGGTCTGCTAAATTAACAATGGGCGGTAGAGTTGCACGATACCCATGGTATACACGGTGCCAAATCACAACAGTTCCTACTTTTTTTTTACCTACTATACTAGAAATTGGCGCTACATAGCGGCCGCCTCTGCTTACCTCCTGGCTTCTCACTGCATGCTACTCCCTTGTGACGAACGAACTAACATGGCAACTACTGCAACCAAACTACACAACTGCTGAATGATTGGCTGTTTGCCTGTTACTGGTGACGTCCGGGGATATGACGGGGTTATTTCCGCACGTTTGTGTGTTTCTGCCGGCAAGAATGAACTCTGCTTCGATAGAAACTCGCTTCAAAACAAACATCAAGCTAAAGTTCTGTCTTGCACAGATGCAGCGCACGGCTTACAGTCACAAGCACGAGACAACACACTCATCACGGCAGAAACACCGGGCCAGAGCGGAGAGTCTGCCGCAGCCTCGTTGTCAGTGGCAACACTAATTTGTTCAAAAGAAAACAAACTTGTTGTTTCAAACTTGTTTCAGTCTGATTCCTACTTCAGCAGTATTATGTTTATAATGCACCAAACAACATTAAAAATAATTAATAGTATTTATATCTTGTACAAATACATTGCAGTTCATTAAAATAATAATAATAAAAAAAGGCTGCAGTATCGCGATAATACCCGGAACCGTGATACTTTTTCTGGTATAGTATCATGGTTACTCATTTTGGTATCGTGACAACTCTAATGGCAGTGCATTAGCATCTTACAGCAGAGGTGATGACGGACCACAAAGAATTTAATGCAGTTTGACTGAAGCTTAAGGAGGCCGGCATCTGGCATGGGTTTCTATTGCCTGCGTGTCTGATTCTTACTGGTCAAACCAAAATATTTGAATCATTGAAAGATGCAGCCACCTATGCTGACATACAGCAGCTCAAGGCACCTAATGACCCAGGTACCACCAACGTGACGGGACATGGTATGAGTCACACAGGCTTGTATATAACAACATCTTAATTTGAGACCACAGCTCGGTTTCTTTAGGTATGGACTTTGGGTAGAAAAAAAACAGTATAATTGGCGATTTAATCCAAGTCTTCTTAATGACAAAATATTTTTGAAAAAAATGCTCATTTTCGATAAAGGACTATTTGGCTTTTAACCAACACAGGCAATGTCTCAGACTCAACTTTAAGGTTGTGATTAGAGGTTTTGTTTTGCCCTATGAAGCTGCACAAAAAAACAGGGAGACAAAGGTCTTCAGTTATAGATCCACAGCTTGCCCTCCTTGAAAAACAGTATTGAAAGGTTCCATCTTCATCTTTATTTATAAGGAGACTGTGTCGCGGAAATTCGATAAAGACTGAGAACATGATCAGTATTAAATGAGAATTTTATTCTTGGCCAAGGAGAGACAACAGTACGAGTACAAGAGTCACAAAGTTCTCTCTGCTGATAATACATTCAACTGCTCTTTTGTAGACATTTCTCCCCCTCCCTCTCCTCAGAGCGGGGGGGGGGGGGTTCATTAGTTTTCGAGTACATATAGGTCGTCCAAAATGCGATTTTCTTTTTAGAAAGAAAAATAAAAACTAATATATATATATATACATATATTTGAAATTCAATAGGCCCTAACTATGAAACACAATCTAGACACACAATCCACACATAACACAAACATCAACCCATTGGCATTAAAAGCTTGCATATTTTAAAACATAAATGTTGACAGCTATGCCGGTGCTATTGGTACACTGAGTTGTACATACAGGTACGTACATGCATAGTAAAGCAGGCATGTAGTGGAAGATGTAATTTCTGAACCAAAGTACAGATGAATTTACATTTCAGCACAGAATCAAAAGAGCTTTGACTTAGTAAAATTACCCAGAAATAGTTTCCCAGAAATAATCATTCTGAAAGCTGATCGAAACCAGCTGTAAAAGAAGGCATAGATCAATGGATTGAGCATTGAATTTGACCATCCAAACCACTTAAATATAGCAATCACAGCATCTGGAATTATAAAATTAGTGAAAGGTTTAAAGGTCCTACATAGAAAGAAAGGACTCCAACAGGTGAGAAAAACTCCCATTACAATAGCCAAAGTTTTGGTGGCCTTTCTCTCCATCTTCCTTTCAGACTTTTTACTCTGACAGGTCGTGTTTTGGATGCTGCGTGCCTGTCTTTGTGCCACCATTAAAATCTTTAAGTAGGTGATTAACATGATGATAGCTGGAATGTAAAAAGAAAGGACAGGTCCTGTACTTGCTGAATTCATATTTTGAATTAAAACACATTTTCTGTTAGACTGACCTTCGTGTACTCCAATAATTGCGTGGATAATTCCATTTAGAGTAGGAACAATCCAGCTCACCAGGATCATGATCACAACAACACGGACATTTATTTTAGCGCTGTACATCAGAGGCTGACACACAGCATAATATCTGTCAACAGAAATAAAGCACAAGTTCAAAATAGAGGATGTGCACAGAAAGATGTCAAAGGTGGTTCGTACCTCACAGAGTAAATCTTGGTGTTCCCAACATGAACTTACAGCCAGTATGGTGCTAAAAGGCAAAACTAAAAGGCCAACAAGCAGGTCAGCTACAGCGAGAGACAGAATGAGGTAGTTTGTAGGAGTGTGGAGCTGTTTGAAGTAAATGATGGAGGTTATTACAAGAAGGTTTCCAAACATTATAAGAACTGATAAACAGCCAACAGAAACACATAATAAATATGTGGTGGTGGTGAAGGTGCTTATGCCAGATACATTTGTTGATTGATTGCAGAAATGTTTGTCCTCAAAAACATCATCAGATCTGTTGACAAAGAAGTTAGGATCCATGCATAAAAGATCATTAATAATGAGATAACATTTGTAATTATATGCTTTAAATCATGAGAGAGGTTATCAGTTAATTTTAGTACTTTTTGTAAATATGTACACTTGTGTTTCTCTCCTTGGTTTCTATTTTTCGCTGCTGTTAACAAGTGAATTTCCCCATTGTGGGATCAATAAAGTATTATCTTATCTTATTTTATCTTATCTTATCTTATCTTAATGCTCTGTATGTTTCATATCATACCTGTTTGGTCCGTGCATCTTTACTAATGGGAGTCCTGCACAGTCTCTGTGCCACTGAGCTGTATATTCTACTCTTATTGTTCTGGGCTCATTAGCATATCATGGTCAAGGGAGTGGCTTTTAAACGTAGCTCAATGTGATGAGTAATTATACAACTTATTGTGCATGCATGAGTTTAATCTCCTATCTATATACCATTTTTAACAACATCCCCTCTACCTCGTCAACCCCCCGCCCACGGGGGCGCCCGCTCCGCTGTCTTAATGACCGGTATCGAAAATTCGCGAGGTTATTGTCGGGCGCACGTGGCGCCCCCCACGAAATGGCGCCCCGGGCGGCTGCCCTGTCTGCCCGTACCTAAAACCCGCTACTGGCACAGACCTCAGTAAACCAAATATTATGTTCATTCATATTTTGGTTTCCTCGTGATGCTTGAATCAGAAGATTTGAAGAAGACAAAGTTTAAAAACAAAACAAACAAAAAAAAAAAAACTTAAGCTACATAAAAGTGGGTGGGACGGATCTACGGTCATTCAAAAGTGGGTGTGTCATGACACACCTGACACACCCACTAATTGCGCCCCTGCACGCCTGTGAAGATAGGCAGGTTAGATTTGGATCAGGCAGGATCTGAGGAAGTTTGTTTTGAAAGGGGACCTGTTTGTGGGTGACAACAGGCATTAGCTCGGTGAACGTGTGTAACCTTGGTTCAGTGTGTGCACTCTTTGCTGCAGTGGGGCTATTGTTTTTAGACATCTCCGCTTGTAGCTCAGCTTAGTTTAGCCAAACTTAATTTAGCTTTGTCGAGTTTTGTGGACGCCGTGCTGGTGTGGTGGTATTTTGTGGCTTAGCTTAGTTTAGCTTGACTTGGTGGACGCCTTTGGTTTTATTATGGCATTAATGTTGAACCCTGCTCTGGCAGGCCGAGGTTCCCCAACCTTTGACAGCTACTGAGCCTGATAAATGTTTTAAACCATTTGTGTTTCAAACCATATGTTTCCCAAGGGTTTGTGTCTCTGACGGGGAGAATTGAGGATCAGGTTCCAGTCACAATATTAAGAGGTATGGGTGGTTCCCTGTCGTTCAACCTGGATAGTGCTTTGTCCCTGTGTAAGGAGTCAGCTTGTGATGTGAGCACCGTAGTCAGGGGCATCGGGATGAGTTTTGTACCAGCTCCTCTACATCGAGTCCATGTGCACTCAAAGTTGGTTATATGTATTTATTCTGTGGCTGTTCTTCTTCCTCATTTCTAGGGGTGGCACGGTACACAAAAGTCACGGTTTGGTACGTACCTTAGTTCAGACCTTTACGGTTCGGTACATTTTCGGTACAGTCCAGGAAAAAAAAAACATAAAAAGGCTATCCTCAAAGGCTGTTTTTATTGTGCAAATCTCAAGCTGAGGTAGCTGCAAATTCCTTAAGTAAAACAACAAGAACACAATGTTTCCATATGCTGGTATCAGTGTTAATTTTGTCACCCATTTTTTAATTTAGTCTCAGTCTAAGTCTAGTCTCAAAATTTTAGTCTAGTTTTAGTCAAATGTGAACAGAGGGTATTTTAGTCCAGTTTTAGTCAAAACATTTTTGTCTTTTTTTTAAATTTATTTCAGGAATATTTTTTTTGTTTATTAATTCCAGTTCACTTGTGTTCAACAGCTAACATATTGATTAAATGTCTTGATTGAATTAATTTCAATGAATTCATCTTCAATGCAACTTTGCAAAGTGTCTTGTTTGTTGTTTCAGTACACACTTAATATGACTTGATTTCATTTTTTAATCAATAGCAGGTACACCCTATTATGACATGTTCTGTCATCTTCTACATGCAATTGTAAATTTCAATATAAATACATTGATTTTATGCCAGCTGCATCTACTAAAATGTTAAAATTAAGATGAGTCCATCACTGTTAGTGTTTAGCACAAATGGGGAGGCTAGACTCATTCTTAACTGTTATGACATATGCGCACATTTTAATAATGTCGGGATGCAAACGGGTTGGGGCTCTATACAGCTGTCAATCAAAACGGGCCAGGCTGGGATCGGGTTGAATTCTATCCGGGCCTGACTTCTAAGGTCTGTTTTCATGCTCTAGATTGCGCTGTCCGTACACTGTGTTTCTCCTGCATGCTGTTTATTTTCCAGCCACAGGTGCGAGAGCAGCCAGAGGATTTCAAACGTGTGGCCGTGACGTTGCCTACATTAAAAGACATGCTGGCACAAACACATGACAGCAGGACTAGAATTTCTAGACGAAAACAAGGAGGACGTTTTTGTTTATATTTTATATTTGACGAACATATTTCGTCTCGTCTCGTCTGACGAAATTAACTGATCCCACACCACTGACTTAAATGATGCAGGAGAGTCGTTTAACTCCTGTGCGCCCGAGTCACTCGCCATTCTCAGTGTTAGCATACTCACAACCACAACGGCGGAGGTGGAGTTCGAAGAGCTACAGTAGACCAATCAGAGTTTGCATGTGCAAGGTTAAATATGTCCTAAAAGAACTCCCTCGTTAAACGATAGTTCCGTGTTCAGTTCAACATCAAACTTTTGCACCATGTATTTGTCACGATGGCAGTCGTGACTGTTGTTGTTGTTTTTCTGTGTTTCCCCTTGTTTTCCCCCATCCTTGTGTTTTGTTTACTTGTCTCTGTCTGTGTTGTGGGCGTGGCACATTTCCCTGGGCCTCCTAGATAATCATCAGATGAAGCACACCTGCCGTCCCTCAGCCTTCCATCAACTCATCACTCCAACTGCATATAAACCCTGGCCTTCCTCCCACTCCTTGTCAGATCGTTTGAGAGTTTTCGGTAAGGGAGATGTGACTACATCTTTAACCAATACCGTGCCTGGCTAGGCATAACCCTGGGGGGTGGAGTCCCCCGGCAGTCTAATCCTATGGCAGCATAAATAAGGTATGACCTGAGCCAGCTCTAACTATAAGCTTTATCAAAAAGGAAAGTCTTAAGTCTACTCTTAAAAGTGTTGATCGTGTCTGCCTCCCGAACCTAGATTGGTAGTTTGTTCCACAGAAGAGGAGCCTGATAGCTGAAAGCTCTGGCTCCCATCTACTTTTGGAGACTATAGGAACCACAAGGAACCCAGGGTCCTGAGAGCGCAGTGTTCTAGAGGGGTAGTAAGGTACTATGAGCTCTTTTAGATATGATGGTGCCTGACCATGAAGAGCTTTGTAAGTAAGGAGAAGAATTTTAAATTCTATTCTAGATTTAATAGGTAGCCAATGCAAGGAAGCCAAAATGGGAGAGATGTGATCTCTGATCTTGGTTCCTGTCAGGACGCGTGCAGCCACATTCTGAATTAACTGCAAAGTCCTAAGAGACTTATTAGAGCAGCCTGATAACAAAGAGTTACAATAGTCCAGCCTTGAAGTAACAAATGCGTGGACTAGTTTTTCTGCATCCGCTTGAGAGACAATGCGTCTGATTTTAGTGATGTTATGTAAGTGGAAGAATGCAGTCCTCGAAATTTATTTTATATGGACATTAAAGGACAAATCCTGATCAAAAACAACTCCAAGATTCTTTACAGTGGAGCTGGAGGCCAGGGTGATCCCATCTGAGGTATCTAAGTCTCTAGAAAGAGAGTTTCTGAGGTGTCTGGGTCCAATTACAAGAACTTCAGTTTTGTCTGAATTTAACATCAGAAAATTATAGGTCATCCAATTATTATTTTTATATCATTAAGGCATGCTTGGAGTTTAGTTAAGTGATTGGTTGCATCAGGCTTGATCGATAAATTTAATTGGGTGTCGTCAGCATAACAATGATAATTGATCAAGTGATTCCTAATAATGTTCCCTAAAGGAAGCATATATATAAACTAAATAAAAGTGGTCCTAGTACAGAACCTTGTGGGACTCCATGACCTCAGCCATTCTCTCCACCTCGTATCGGACCCTCTCCTTCCCCTCTTCTCCCACATCACAATAAATCCCCTTCTCTCACCAACAGTTGCCTGAGCCTGCATTCTGGGTCAGTACCTGTGCTACCATGACAGTATTCTCCGTGAAAATGCGCATACCAAACTGTGACCCCCGTACCATGACGGTTCAATACGAATACATGTACCGTGCCACCCCTACTCATTTCGTATTCAAGATATGAGCTTTATCATGGGTAACGACATAGTTGGAGGGAAAGTGTATCCCCAGAGGTTGTTGACATCTCTATTTCTACATCTGAGTCTGATGGCTTGGCACAGGAACATCCAAACATGTTTCAAGTTAGTGTTCTGACCAGGGCTCAAGCCCGGAAACAGGAACAGGGTGTTGATCTGTCAGATTCCCTGTTAGCCTCAGTTTCAAGCTGCCACCTGACGATGAGGCAGGGAAGTGTCCAGCTATTGTTCATGAGAAGGAAGCAGGAGCTGCTCCGAGGAGGATGACACTGCCATTGAAGTGTGGTGCACTATTCCAGGCTCAAAAGGATGATCCCTCCCTAGTCACGTGCTTTGCGGCTGTTGTTGACTGTGATGACACGTGTGCTGAGAAGCAGTCATATTTACTGGACAATGGTTTGTTGGTGTGCAAGTGGATCCGGCAGGCAGGAGTTCCTGTTGGCGACATTGGTGAGGACTGGAGGTCAGTTCACCGAATAGTCTTTCCAGCTGTTTGTCGGCAAAATGTGCTAGCTTTAGCACATGAGAATTTATGGTCTGGTCATCTTGGTGTCACTAATAAATACGACTGTATCTTAATACATTTATTTTCGCCAGGAATGAAGCGTGATATTGCACATTACAGCCACACTTGCCACCTAGTTGGGAAGCCCAATCAGAAGGTGCCCCCTTTCCCACTGCATCCTGTTCCAGCTGTTGGTGTCCCCTTTGAACATGTCATAGTTGACTGTCTCGGTCCCCTGTCAAGAACTAAGGCTGGAAACCAGTTCCTCCTGCCTACAATGTGCGTTGCAACCTGTTTTCCTGAAGCAATCCAAACGTCAGTTTGAGCCGGGTGATCAGCTTATTTCGTCTATTTGGTTTGCTCAGATAGTGTTCCTGATGATGGTCTCAACATGCCCTCTGGTGGTCAACAGAATGGTAGGCTGTATGAGCTGTTCTATGAGTTTTTGTCTGATGTAGGCTGTCGTCTGTCCTACCTTCCTGATGACCAGCAGAGTAATTTGATCCAGTTGCTCCAGCCATTTCCCACTTTGTTTAGCTGCCAAGTCTTTCCTTTGTAGTGCCCCTGTCTTAGCTGCACCTAACTTTTCCAAACCTTTCAAGTTGGAGGTTGATGCCAGTGACTTGTAGCCAATGCAGTGTTGCTGCAAGATGATGCAGAATCTGTGTCTCACCTTGTGTGTTTCTTCTCCACCAAGTTAGGTCTCCAGCCGGTTTGCTCTTGAGGAAAAAAAAGGAAAAAAGACTCTTCACGTTTCTTATTCCTAATTCTTTTGGAGACTTAAAAATAGGTTATAGAATGCTAATTGCTTGATTCAAAAACAGTGCCGACAATTCACTTACAGGAGTGTGGTGAGGGGCTGAGACAGGGAATAGGGTGTTTGTTTTTTGCTTTTGTGCTTCTTTACTGCATGTATAGGCTGCTTTCTCAGCAGCTCAGCTGCTATGTGGGGTTTACATTAGCCCTTTTTCTTTAGGGAAGGCAAAACAGGGAGTTTGGGGGGGTATTTTCTTTCAGTTTGATTCATGCTGTACTCACCATATTTTGTTTGTATACAATGCCATCTTGCATTTCTATGTTGGTGGGGTGTCATGAGTGACCCAAAGAATGATTGTATGGTAAATAACATTAATTTAACTTCTTGGAATGTCAGAGTTTTAAATAACCCATCCAAAAGAGCCAACATTTTCTCCCACTTATGTAGTTTGCATGCTGATATCTTGTTTTTGCAAGAAAGTCATATTAAACAGACGGAGGCCTTAAAACTTGGGTGTAGCTGGATAGGAAAAATCTTTCAGTCAACTTTTTCAGCCAAAGCATGTGGTGTAGCAATTCTAATTAAAAAGAATATTCCCTTCAACATATCTCAGCTAAAATGGATCCAAAAGGTCATTTTATGATTAATGACTCGTACTATTTTGACTGTTCACATTACCCTTCTTAATTTATAGGCACCAAAATTTGACAATCTTGTTTTTTTCCTGTGGTGTTTTTACTGTCTAATACCTGACCTAGTGTCGCGGAAATTCGATAAAGACTGAGAACACGATCAGTATTAAATGACGACTTTATTCTTGGCCAAGGAGAGACAACAGTACGAGTACAAGAGTCGCAAAGTTTTCTCTGCTGATAATACATTCAACTGCTCTTTTGTAGACATTTCTCCCCCTCCTTCTCCTCCGAGGTAATAAAAGAGAGACTCTAAATGCAAAGGGGGGGTTACCCTTGTAAATATCTGCTTTACTCCCCTTCTACACCGTGGCTGGTACCAACATCTTTAGGACAGAGAGAAAAGTCTACAATCAAACATATATCAACCCATCAGGAGGCACTCTCCTAGATAGGACAAAGTTTATACAAAGTTAAACACAAAAATATAATTGTAAAGTAAGCATAAAAAAGGAAAACAAAGGTTAAAAGAATTTTTCCACTACACCTACCAACAACCAACTTGATTGCAGGTGGTCATTTCAATTGCGTTAAATAATCTGAAGTTGCTTAATATGGTTGATATCTGGAGGATTCAGAATCCCACAGAGAAAGAATATTCTTTCTTCTCACAAGTTCACAATACATACACAAGGAATGACTAGTTTTTTATTGATTCTAAGCTAATAGAAATGACTATAGAAATGATTAATTAATCTAAATATCACAACAGCTTAATTTCAGACCACAGCTCGGTTTCTACAGGTATGGACATTGGGTAGAAAAAAAACACTATAATTGGTGATTTAATCCAAGTCTTCTTAATGACAAAATATTTTTGAAAAAATGCTCATTTTCAATAAAGGACTATTTGGCTTTTAACCAGCAATGTCTCAGACTCAACTTTGTGGGAGGCCTTTAAGGTTGTGATAAGAGGTTTTGTTTTGCCCTATGAAGCTGCACAAAAAAAAAACAACAAAAAACACGGGAGGCAAAGGTTTTCAGTTATAGATCCACAGCTTGCCCTCCTTAAACAGCATCGAAAGGTTCCATCTTCATCTTTACTGAAGGAGACTGAAATCATGAATATCACATTATTCTCTCTCAACAAATCAATACTTTAGTGAGGCACAAACAATTTTAGTTGCGGGATAAACCTTACCCTCTGCCTTCACGACAGCTATGAGGGGCGCAGGCTAGCAGGGCTATCCATGAAATTAAAAGTCAGGCGAGCTCTATTGTTACACATCCTGGTGAAATAAACAAGTGCTTCAGGGACTTTTATGAAAATGTATATAAATCCCAAAGCTCTGCAGCAAAATCCTGCTTCCTAAAATAGACTGCAATGCGCAAAATGAACTTAATGCTGAATTTACATTACATCAGGTTGTCACGGCCATAAAGGGATTCCTGAGTGAATTTTTTTTAATTTGGACCAAATTAAATATTTTGAAAGCTATCAGGATATACTATAAACTGGCAAAAATGTGAATTTATGCCTCTGAGTGAGGACTTAAACCCCAACTTTCTCAGGAATCTACCGGTAAAAGTGACCACCCATATTAAATATCTTGGAACTGCAATGCCCAAACTATCTGATCAGATTTATACATTGAACTACAAAGCTCTGACTAATTAAGAGTTATATTGAACTCTGGTGAACACTCCCTATGTCAATGATTGGCAGAATTAATGCTATAAAAATGGTGACCTTATACATATTCCGTACATATTTCAGAATATACCATTTTTTCGGTCAAAAAAGTTTTTTAAAACATTGGACTCAATATTAGACTCTTTCAATTGGCGATATAAACCACATCGCATAAGTAAGAAGCACCTTTGCAAGCCAAAAGAACTGGGAAGACTAGTGCTCCCTCTATTCCAACATTATTATTATAGCTAATGCATGAGCACGTATATTGGTAGCAAGCTTACCCTGTAGAACCTAATGACCCCATCATGGCTGGCCATAGAACAGGTAGACATTACTGGTACCTCCCTCCCGGCACTACTCCAAAGAGAAGTCCTGGACCATTTAAAGCAATTGGACTTATAGAAGAACACTCATTAAAGGTGTGGTACCAAATTTAAAAAGAAACATTTAATCTAACACACACTTCTATGTTTGCCCCCATTTGTCACAATCATGCATTTCATCCCTCTCAGTCAGATCCTGTTTTCTCTAGCTGGAAAGGAAAAGGCCTGGTTACTGTGAAAGCCTTCTACAATGACAATGTTTTCGCCTCATTTGACTAACTTAAAGGCAAATTTGATTTACAACCATCTCACTTTTTTAGGTACTTGCAAGTCAGGAACTATACTAGAGCAAACATTTTTACATTTGAAATTCATAACACACCAGACAAAGTCTCCAAGTACACAACATCTGTGAGAGTGTTGGGAGAGGGAAATAGGAACCGTCATCTCAGAGGATGCATGGTGTAAATGTCTTTATAGTATACACACATGTTCAAATAAGTCAAGAGGTAGTTTGTAGGAGTGTGGAGATGTTTGGAGTAAATGATGGAAATTATTACAAGAAGGTTTCCAAACATTATAAGAACTGATAAACAACCAACAGAAACACATAATAAATATGTGTTGGTGGTGAAGGTGCTCATGCCAGATACATTTGTTGATTGATCGCAGAAATGTTTGTCCACGTACATGCATAGTAAAGCAGGCATGTAGTGGAAGATGTAATTTCTGAACCAAAGTACAGATGAATTTATATTTCAGCACAGAGTCAAAAGAGCTTTGACTTAGTAAAATTACCCAAAAATAGTTTCCCTGAAATAATCATTCTGAAAGCTGATCGAAACCAGCTGTAAAAGAAGGCATAGATCAATGGATTGAGCATTGAATTTGACCATCCAAGCCACTTAAATATAGCAATCACAGCATCTGGAATTATAAAATTAGTGAAAGGGTTAAAGGTCCTACAAAGAAAGAAAGGACTCCAACAGGTGAGAAAAACTCCCATTACAATAGCCAAAGTTTTGGTGGCCTTTCTCTCCATCTTCCTTTCAGACTTTTTACTCTGACAGGTCGTGTTTTGGATGCTGCGTGCCTGTCTCTGTGCCACCATTAAAATCTTTAAATAGGTGATTAACATGATGATAGCTGGAAGGCAAAATAAAAGAACAAGTCCTGTACTTGCTGAATTCATATTTTGAATTAAAACACATTTTCTGTTAGACTGGCCTTCGTGTACTCCAATACTTGCGTGGATAATTCCATTTAGTGTAGGAACAATCCAACTCACCAGGATCATGATCACAACAACATGGACATTTATTTTAGCTCTGTACCTCAGAGGCTGACACACAGCATAATATCTGTCAACAGAAATAAAGCACAAGTTCAAAATAGAGGATGTGCACAGAAGGATGTCAAAGGTAGTTCGTACCTCACAGAGTAAATCTTGGTGTTCCCAACATGAACTTACAGCCAGTATGGTGCTAAAAGGCAAAACTAAAAGGCCAACAAGCAGGTCAGCTACAGCGAGAGACAGAATGAGGTAGTTTGTAGGAGTGTGGAGCTGTTTGAAGTAAATGATGGAGATTATTACAAGAAGGTTTCCAAACATTATAAGAATTGATAAACAGCCAACAGAAACACATAATAAATATGTGGTGGTGGTGAAGGTGCTCATGCCAGATACATTTGTTGATTGATTGCAGAAATGTTTGTCCTCAAAAACATCATCAGAGCGGCTGACAAAGAAGTTAGGATCCATGCATAAAAGATCATTAATAATGAGATAACATTTGTAATTATATGCTTTAAATCATGAGAGAGGTTATCAGTTAATTTTAGTACTTTTTGTAAATGTGTACACTTGTGTTTCTCTCCTTGGTTTCTATTTTTCGCTGCTGTTAACAAGTGAATTTCCCCATTGTGGGATCAATAAAGTATTATCTTATCTTATATTATCTTATCTTATTTTATGTTATCTTATCTTAGTGCTCTGTATGTTTCATATCATACCTGTTTGGTCCGTGCATCTTTACTAATGGGAGTCCTGCACAGTCTCTGTGCCACTGAGCTGTATATTCTACTCTTATTGTTCTGGGCTTATTAACATATCATGGTCAAGGGAGTGGCTTTTAAACGTAGCTCAATATGATGAGTAATTATACAACTTCTTGTGCATGCATGAGTTTAATCTCCTATCTATGTACCATTTTTAACAACATTGTTACGGCCCACGGGGCGTGTGTTTGGTTGCTCTCTCTTAGTGTGTTTTGTTGTCTGGTAACATAATTGGTGACTCGTCCGGAATCCCACTAGTTTTGGGTGAGTGGGCCTGTTGCCTGGTTGTCTAGTCTTGCTTTTGCTAAGTTGTAACAGTTTCCTCAGTTCAGGTAGGTGGGTGTTCAGCCTAGCCCTTTTCCATCGGCACTCTTGTTATTTTTCTCTTTTTATTTTTTAAGGTAATCCTGGGCAGGAACATAGATCCCTGATGGGGGTAGGCGTTTCGTGGCCTCGGCCGCTGATGTGTGCCTTTCAAGCTGCCTCGAGCCCAGCACGCCTCTGAAGATAGGCAGGTTAGATTTGGATCAGGCAGGATCTGAGGAAGTTTGTTTGGAAAGGGGACCTGTTTGTGGGTGACAACAGGCATTAGCTTGGTGAATGTGTGTAACCTTGGTTCAGTGTGTGCACTCTTTGCTGCAGTGGGGCTATTGTTTTTAGACATCTCAGCTTGTAGCTCAGCTTAGCTTGGCCGAGCTTAATTTAGCTTTGTCGAGTTTTGGTGGTGTGGTGGTATTTTGTGGCTTAGCTTAGTTTAGTTTAGCTTGACTTGGTGGACGCCTTTGGTTTTATTATGGCATTCATGTGCTCTGGCCGGCCCAGGTTCCCCAACCTTTGACAGCAACTGAGCCTGATGAGTGTTTTAAACCATTCGTGTTTCAAACCATATGTCTCCCAAGGGTATGTGTCTCTGACGGGGAGTGAGGATCAGGTTCCAGTCACAATATTATAAGGTATGGGTGGTTCCCTGTAATTTATCCTGAATAGTGCTTTGTCCCTGTGTAAGGTGATTCAGGCTACAGTCATCTCCAGCCTTGATTACTGCAACTCGCTCTTGGCTGGCCTACCTGCTTGCGCGATCAAACCTTTGCAAATGGTCCAGAATGCCGCAGCGCGACTGGTTTTCAATCAACCTAAAAGGTCACATGTCACCCCACTCTTCAGCGACCTGCACTGGCTGCCTGTAGCTGCCAGAGTTAAACACAAAGCTCTGACGCTAGCCTACAAAACCACCTCAGGATCTGCCCCTGCCTATCTCAGCGTCTTAATCAAGGCTCACGTCTCGACCAGGGCGTTACGCTCAGCTCATACAAACCGTCTAGTTGTACCCTCGCCTCTCACAAAGCGAGGTCACTCTAAACTCTTCTCTGTGGTCGTCCCCAAATGGTGGAATGACCTACCAACGGCTACAAGAACTGCAACATCTCTTTCTACCTTTAAAAAACTTCTAAAAACCTTTCTGTTTCGAGAATGCTTCCCTGCCTAACAAAACTAACAAACTACTCTGTGCTCCTTTACACCTTTTCAGCTTATGTCCTCCTCTGTAAGTCGCTTTGGATAAAAGCGTCTGCTAAATGCAATGTAATGTAATGTAAGGAGTCAGCTTGTGATGTGAGCACCGTAGTCAGGGGCATCGGGATGAGTTTTGTACCAGCTCCTCTACATCGAGTCCATGTGCACTCAAAGTTGGTTACATGTATTTATTCTGTGGCTGTCCTTCTCTCATTTCTAGGGGTGGCATGCTACACAAAAGTCACGGTTCGGTACCTACCTTGGTTCAGACCTTATGGTTTGGTACAGTCCAGGAAAAAAAAACATAACCAAAAAGGCTATCTTCAAAGGCTGTTTTTATTGTGAAAATCTCAAGCTGAGATAGCTGCAAATTCCTGAAGTAAAACAACAAGAACTAATTAATTCCAGTTCACTTGTGTTCAACAGCTAACATATTAATTAAATGTCTTGATTGAATTGATTTGAATGAATTCATCTTCAATGCAACTTTGCAAAGTGTCTTGTTTGTTGTTTCAGTACACACTTAATATGACTTCATTACATTTTTTAATCTACTAATAGCAGGTACACCCTATTATGACATGTTCTGTCATCTTCTACATGCAATTGTATATGTTGTATTGTATGTTAAAATTAAGATGAGTCCATCACTGTTAGTGTTTAGCACAAATGGGGAGGCTAGACTCATTCTTGACTGTTATGCCATATGCGCACATTTTAACAATGTCGGGCTGCAAACGGGTTCGGGCTCTATAAAGCTGTCAATCAAAACAGGCCGGGCTGGGCTCGGGGTGAATTCTATCCGGGCCTGACTTCTAAGGTCTGTTTTCATGCTCTAGATTGCGCTGTCCGTACACCGTGTTTCTCCTGCATGCTGTTTGTTTTCCAGCCACAGGTGCGAGAGCAGCCAGAGGATTTCAAACGTGTGGCTGTGACGTTGCCTACAGTAAAAGACATGCTGGCACAAACACATGACAGCAGGACTAGAATTTCTAGACGAAAACAAGGAGGACGTTTTTGTTAATTTTTTATTTCTTGCATGACCTTTTCGTCTCGTTTTTATTCGTCAACAAAAATGCACATTGGCACTTTTTTCTTCAGTGTTTTTTGATCATTGTGTTGTCATCCTCTCGTCTTCGTCAATGGAAAAAGGCTCGTTGACGAACATATTTCATCTCGTCTGACGAAATTAACACTGATCCCACACCATTGACTTAAATGATGCAGGTACATCGTCTAACTCCTGTGTGCCCGAGTCACTCGCCATTCTCAGTGTTAGCCTACTCACAACCACAACGACGGAGTTCAAAGAGCTAGAGTAGACCAATCAGAGTTTGCATGTGCAAGGTTAAATATGTCCTGAAAGAACTCCCTTGTGAAACGATAGTTCCGCGTTCAGTTCAACATCAAACTTTTGCACCATGTATTTGACACGATGGCAGTCGTGACTGTTGTTGTTGTTTCCCTGTGTTTCCCCTTGTTTTCCCCCATCCTTGTGTTTTGTTTACTTGTCTCTGTCTGTGTTGTGGGCGTGGCACATTTCCCTGGGCCTCCTGGATAATCATCAGATGAAGCAAACCTGCCGTCCCTCAGCTCACCTGCCTTCCATCAACTCATCACTCCAACTGCATATAAACCCTGGCCTTCCTCCAACTCCTTGTCAGATCGTTTGTTCAGCCTCCGTGGTAGTTCACGTTCGGACCGTCTTAAAATACTTGTTCCTTGTGCTCCCTGTTGATTTCTTGACTTCTAAGCACCGATCTCTTGTGCTCAGGTCCACCACCATCTTCACCTCCTGCCACCTGCTTGCCTGCTCTCCATTGTGGAAATATACATTCAATGCCTATATGAATCTTAAAGTATGGGCAGTTTGACTACTGATGCTTAAAGCTTGCTTAGAATATTGTTTAAACAAAAGGTGTTATTTTAAACTGTGCTTTGTAATGATAACAGGATGCGGCAACAGCTGCCTGGTGTTAGATAAGCTCTGTGCAGAATAGCAGTTATTGCACCACAGTGTGAAGCAAACAGGAGGTGTCACTAGGCCTTTCTCTGAGAAAGGAGAAGTAGTCACAGGAAACAGGTGGGTCTGCTAGCCTGTTTTCTGAGACAACAAAGTATAAAAGTGCTAGAGACGTCCTATGTGTGACTTGGTCTTAATGACAAAGTAATTATGTGCTATGTAACCATTGGGTGAAGAACGGGGATGTGTGACGCTTACATGTAAGACTGCCCACTTGTGTGTGTTACTAAAAAAAAGAGCTGCGGGGGGCAGAACTCAGCAGACCGGAGTAGAGGCAGACTGCGGAGTCTGTATATGCTTGGTTCTCTCTTTGCAAAGGCGAAACTGAATTGTGTCTTCTTTAAACTGAATATCTCTCTGTAGTCCACTAGGTCAGCAGAACTTGGGGTGGTTAGGATACCACAACACCATCCACCATCTTCAGACAGTCCAGACTCCGTGCCACCTCCATCCATTCCCACCACTGCTGCACCTCAGCCATTCCCTCCACCTCGTATCGGACCCTCTCCTTCCCCTCTTCTCCCACATCACAATAAATCCCCTTTTCTCACCAACAGTTGTCTGAGCCTGCATTCTGGGTCAGTACCTGTGCTACCATGACCCATGACAGTATTCTCTGTGAAAATGCGCATACCGAACCATAACCCCCGTACTGTGACGGTTCAATACGAATACATGTACCGTGCCACCCCTACTCATTTCGTATTTAAGATATGAGCTTTATCATGGGTAACGACATTACTGGAGGGAAAGTGTATCCCCAGAGGTTGTTGACATCTCTATTCCTACATCTGAGAAGTGTCCAGCTAATGTTCATGAGAAGGAAGCAGGAGCTGCTCCGAGGAGGATGACACTGCCATTGATGTGTGGTGCGCTATTCCAGGCTCAGAAGGATGATCCCTCCCTCACGTGCTTTGCGGCTGTTGTCGACTGTGATGACACGTGTGCTAAGAGGCAGTCATATTTACTGGACAATGGTTTGTTGATGTGCAAGTGGATCCTGCGTTCGGTAGTTCCTGTCCCGTCACTGGTGAGGACTGGAGGTCAGTTCACCGGATAGTCGTTCCAGCTGGTTGTCGGCAACATGTGCTAGCTTTAGTACATGAACATTTATGGTCTGGTCATCTTGGTGTCACTAAAACATACGACCGTATCTTAATACATTTATTTTGGCCAGG
This sequence comes from Collichthys lucidus, assembly GCA_004119915.2. Lineage (NCBI taxonomy): Eukaryota > Metazoa > Chordata > Actinopteri > Sciaenidae > Collichthys > Collichthys lucidus. Next base: position 17,497,167 of record CM014086.1, read on the forward strand.
AATGAAGCGTGATATTGCACATTACAGCCACACTTGCCACCTAGCTGGGAAGCCCAATCAGAAGGTGCCCCCTTTTCCACTGCATCCTGTTCCAGCTGTTAGTGTCTCCTTTGAACATGTCATAGTTGACTGTCTCGGTCCCCTGCCAAGAACTAAGGCTGGAAACCAGTTCCTCCTGACTACAATGTGCGTTGCAACCTGTTTTCCTGAAGCAATCCAAACGTCAGTTTGAGCCGGGTGATCAGCTTCTTTCGTCTATTTGGTTTGCTCAGATAGTGTTCCTGATGATGGTCTCAACATGCCATCTGGTGGTCAACAGAATGGTAGGCTGTATGAGCTGTTCTATGAGTTTTTGTCTGTCTGATTTGTCTATCGCCTGTGTGTCTGATTTTTACTCATGCTCATCAAACCAAAATATTTGAATCATTAAAAGATGCAGCCACCTATCCTGACATACAGCAGCTGAAGGCACCTAATGACCCAGGTACCACCAACGTGACGGGAAATGGTAGAATATACATATATATATTCTTTTTCATTATGGAGAAATTGACCAAATGAATGGTGAAGCAAATGCCGACATGTTTTCATGTTTTTGCATAACTATAGAACTCAGAGTTTATGTTCAGTTATGATGCCTTAACGTTATGATGTCTGCGTAATAGGGATGTAACGATGCATCGTGACACGATTAAAATCGGTACGACTCGCACCGGTTGACAGAAAAAATGAATCGCGATTCTTGGCGAATGCAAGAGAAGTATGATGTTGTTTTTCGTCTTTTTTAATTAGAAATAGGTCACGTTGTGGCTGCAGCTTCCACTGCCGCGTCTGCCTTTCTGTGTCACACACACACACACACACCTACACACATGCGCAGTAGTGGTGGTCGGCGTCAGGCCTGACTGTACCGTAATGATACCATAACACAGACCCTCCAGGAATTCACGATGTTGCGATTTGCAACTTCAACGCAACTTCGGTGAATCCCCGTGAATTCAAGGCGGTGTTGCAATTTTAACCAATCACTGCAACTTCTGCGCAGTCTGCACGGGGGATTAAACTCGGGTCAGGTTCGGCCGCACGGTGCGGGAGGATCCCCTCGTGGGACCTTTCCCCGGCGCTGGCGGCGGTGAGCAGCGACCGGCTCCGCGTTTACAGCGCCCGGACCTCGCCGTTTCCCGGGGCCGTGGACTCTCATCAAAGGGTTAATGAGCTATCATCTTAATTGTTTTTATTTTCAGTTAGCTCATACTTTAAGCTGAAAGGTAATGGTCAGATCAGCTGCTTGCTGGCAGCCCTAATAAGAACACAAACTGTTTGAGACTTTCTGTAAAGAGAGATTTTTTCCCTACAAATAAAAAGATAATTTTATTTTGTCAGAATTTGTCTGTAGCTCATTTTTATTTTAAAAAAATCGTGAAAAAATCGTATCGTGAACAAAAAAATCGTGACTCGAGTCGTGAGTTGAGTGTATCGTTACATCCCTACTGCGTAACGTCCTGTTAGTTACATAGGATTGTTGTCGATTGGCTTATTCCTAATTCTTTTGGAAACTTAAAAATAGGTTATAGAATGCTAATTGCTTGATTCAAAAACAGTGCTGACAATTCACTTACAGGAGTGTGGTGAGGGGCTGAGACAGGGGATAAGGTGTTTGTTTTTTGCTTTTGTGCTTCTTTACTGCATGTATAGGCTGCTTTCTCAGCAGCTCAGCTGCTATGTGGGGTCTACATTAGCCCTTTTCTTTAGGGAAGGAAAAACAGGGAGTTTGGGGGGTATTTTCTTTCAGTTTGATTCATGCTGTACTCGCCATATTTTGTTTGTATACAATGCCATCTTGCATTTCTATGTTGGTGGGGTGTCATGAGTGACCCAAAGAATGATTGTATGGTAAATAACATTATTAATTTAACTTCTTGGAATGTCAGAGTTTTAAATAACCCATCCAAAAGAGCCAAGATTTTCTCCCACTTATGTGATTTGCATGCTGATATCTTGTTTTTGCAAGAAAGTCATATTAAACACACGGAGGCCTTAAAACTTGGGTGTAGCTGGAAAGGAAAAATCTTTCAGTCAACTTTTTCAGCCAAAGCATGTGGTGTAGCAACTCTAATTAAAAAGAATATTCCCTTCAACATATCTCAGCTAAAATGGATCCAAAAGGTCATTTTATGATTAATGACTCGTACTATTTTGACTGTTCACATTACCCTTCTTAATTTATAGGCACCAAAATTTGACAATCTTGTTTTTTTCCCGTGGTGTTTTTACTGTCTAATACCTGACCTAGTGTCGCGGAAATTCGATAAAGACTGAGAACACGATTAGTATTAAATGACGACTTTATTCTTGGCCAAGGAGAGACAACAGTACGAGTACAAGAGTCGCAAAGTTTTCTCTGCTGATAATACATTCAACTGCTCTTTTGTAGACATTTCTCCCCCTCCCTCTCCTCTGAGGTAATAAAAGAGAGACTCTAAATGCAAAGGGGGGGTTACCCTTGTAAATATCTGCTTTACTCCCCTTTTACACCGTGGCTGGTACCAACATCTTTAGGACAGAGAGAAAAGTCTACAATCAAACATATATCAACCCATCAGGAGGCAGTCTCCTAGATAGGAAAAAGTTTATACAAAGTTAAACACAAAAATATAATTGTAAAGTAAGCATAAAAAAGGAAAACAAAGGTTAAAAGAATTTTTCCACTACACCTACCAACAACCAACTTGATTGCAGGTGGTCATTTCAATTGCGTTAAATAATCTGAAGTTGCTTAATATTCATATATATATATATAAAAGTTCACAATACATACACAAGGAATAACTAGTTTTTTATTGATTCTAAGCTAATAGAAATGACTATAGAAATGATTAATTAATCTAAATATCACAACAGCTTAATTTCAGACCACAGCTCGGTTTCTACAGGTATGGACATTGGGTAGAAAAAAAACACTATAATTGGTGATTTAATCCAAGTCTTCCTAATGACAAAATATTTTTGAAAAAATGCACATTTTCGATAAAGGACTATTTGGCTTTTAACCAGCAATGTCTCAGACTCAACTTTGTGGGAGGCCTTTAAGGTTGTGATAAAAGGTTTTGTTTTGCCCTATGAAGCTGCACAAAAAAACAACAAAAAAAAAACACGGGAGGCAAAGGTTTTCAGTTATAGATCCACAGCTTGACCTCCTTAAACAGCATCGAAAGGTTCCATCTTCATCTTTACTGAAGGAGACTGAAACCATGAATATCACAGTATTCTCTCTCAACAAATCAATACTTTAGTGAGGCACAAACAATTTTAGTTGCGGGATAAACCTTACCCTCTGCCTTCACGACAGCTATGAGGGGCGCAGGCTAGCAGGGCTATCCATGAAATTAAAAGTCAGGCGAGCTCTATTGTTACACATCCTGGTGAAATAAACAAGTGCTTCAAGGACTTTTATGAAAATGTATATAAATCCCAAAGCTCTGCAGCAAAATCCTGCTTCCTAAAATAGACTGCAATGCGCAAAATGAACTTAATGCTGAATTTACATTACATCAGGTTGTCACGGCCATAAAGGGATTCCTGAGTGAAATTTTTTTAATTTGGACCAAATTAAATATTTTGAAAGCTATCAGGATATACTATAAACTGGCAAAAATGTGAATTTATACCTCTGAGTGAGGACTTACACCCCAACTTTCTCAGGAATCTACCGGTAAAAGTGACCACCCATATTAAATATCTTGGAACTGCAATGCCCAAACTATCCGATCAGATGTATACATTGAACTACAAAGCTCTGACTGATTAAGAGTTATATTGAACTCTGGTGAACACTCCCTATGTCAATGATTGGCAGAATTAATGCTATAAAAATGGTGACCTTATACATTATACACATCCGTACATATTTCAGAATATACCATTTTTTCGGTCAAAAAAGTTTTTTAAAACATTGGACTCAATATTGGACTCTTTCATTTGGCGATATAAACCACATCGCATAAGTAAGAAGCACCGTTGCAAGTCAAAAGAAGTGGGTAGACTAGTGCTCCCTCTATTCCAACATTATTATTATAGCTAATGCATGAGCACGTATATTGGTAGCAAGCTTACCCTGTAGAACCTAATCACCCCATCATGGCTGGCCATAGAACAGGTAGACATCACTGGTACCTCCCTCCCGGCACTACTCCAAAGAGAAGTCCTGGACCATTTAAAGGAATTGGACTTATAGAAGAACACTCATTAAAGGTGTGGTACCAAATTCAAAAAGAAACATTTAATCTAACACACACTTCTATGTTTGCCCCCATTTGTCACAATCATGCATTTCATCCCTCTCAGTCAGATCCTGTTTTCTCTAGCTGGAAAGGGAAAGGCCTGGTTACTGTGAAAGCCTTCTACAATGACAATGTTTTCGCCTCATTTGACTAACTTAAAGGCAAATTTGATTTACAACCGTCTCACTTTTTTAGGTACTTGCAAGACAGGAACTATACTAGAGCAAACATTTTTACATTTGAAATTTATAACTCACCAGACAAAGTCTCCAAGTACACAACATCTGAGAGAGTGTTGGGAGAGGGAAATAGGAACCGTCATCTCAGATGATGCATGGTGTAAATGTCTTTATAGTATACACACATGTTCAAATAAGTCAAGAGGTAGTTTGTAGGAGTGTGGAGATGTTTGAAGTAAATGATGGAGATTATTACAAGAAGGTTTCCAAACATTATAAGAACTGATAAACAACCAACAGAAACACATAATAAATATGTGTTGGTGGTGAAGGTGCTCATGCCAGATACATTTGTTGATTGATCGCAGAAATGTTTGTCCACGTACATGCATAGTAAAGCAGGCATGTAGTGGAAGATGTAATTTCTGAACCAAAGTACAGATGAATTTGAGTCAAAAGAGCTTTGACTTAGTAAAATTACCCAAAAATAGTTTCCCTGAAATAATCATTCTGAAAGCTGATCGAAACCAGCTGTAAAAGAAGGCATAGATCAATGGATTGAGCATTGAATTTGACCACCCAAGCCACTTAAATATAGCAATCACAGCATCTGGAATTACAAAATTAGTGAAAGGGTTAAAGGTCCTACAAAGAAAGAAAGGACTCCAACAAGTGAGAAAAACTCCCATTACAATAGCCAAAGTTTTGGTGGCCTTTCTCTCCATCTTACTTTCAGACTTTTTTCTCTGACAGGTCGTGTTTTGGATGCTGCGTGCCTGTCTCTGTGCCACCAATAAAATATTTAAGTAGGTGATTAACATGATGATAGCTGGAAGGTAAAATAAAAGAACAAGTCCTGTACTTGCTGAATTAATATTTTGAATTAAAACACATTTTCTGTTAGACTGGCCTTCGTGTACTCCAATACTTGCGTGGATAATTCCATTTAGAGTAGGAACAATCCAGCTCACCAGGATCATGATCACAACAACATGGACATTTATTTTAGCTCTGTACCTCAGAGGCTGACACACAGCATAATATCTGTCAACAGAAATAAAGCACAAGTTCAAAATAGAGGATGTGCACAGAAAGATGTCAAAGGTAGTTCGTACCTCACAGAGTAAATCTTGGTGATCCCAACATGAACTTACAGCCAGTATGGTGCTAAAAGGCAAAACTAAAAAGCCAACAAGCAGGTCAGCTACAGCGAGAGACAGAATGAGGTAGTTTGTAGGAGTGTGGAGCTGTTTAAAGTAAATGATGGAGATTATTACAAGAAGGTTTCCAAACATTATAAGAACTGATAAACAGAAACACATAATAAATATGTGGTGGTGGTGAAGGTGCTCATGCCAGATACATTTGTTGATTGATTGCAGAAATGTTTGTCCTCAAAAACATCATCAGAGCTGTTGACAAAGAAGTTAGGATCCATGCATAAAAGATCATTAATAGTAAGAAAACATTTGCAATAATGTGCTTTAAATCATGAGAGAGATTATCAGTTAATTTCAGTGCTCTTTATGTTTCATATCATACCTGTTTGGTCCGTGCATCTTTACTGATGGGAGTCCTGCACAGTCTCTGTGCCACTGAGCTGTATATTCCACTCCTATTGTTCAGGGCTCATTAGCATATCATGGTCAAGGGAGTGGCTTCAAGGGAGTTTAATCACCGGAGGTGTGGGCACAGGGAGGAAGCATTTGCGCTGTCCCACCCAGCCCTGAAAGGTTCCGACCTGCAGGGCCTGCCTGAATACTGGCGCTGGGCCAACCAGCAGGGGCCCCTCTGATGGCGGGCCCCTTCGTGGACTATTCCAAGGTGTGGGAGCTCCAAGCATCGAGACCCAACACAACAACAGCTAATACAGCTAGCGTTAGCTAACATGTTAACTATTGTTGGCTAAAGCTAAAGTGCTCGCTGAACATAGCTTAAAGGGTAACATTCTGGCAATGGTATCCTTGTCATGGTATAACTTTGGTCCAATTTGTGTTCTTGCCTCTAGTTCTAGACAACACAGTACACAGTTAATGTTAAATGTTCGTCCTTACCTTTAAGCAGACATATGTGTGCTTTGTTATCTTTGACACATTTAGCCAAGTACCCCTGGCTGCTGCCTGCAGATGTCCACATTGAGCTGGGAGAGCTTGTCCTGGAGCAGGGCCGGGATGATGGTGTTGAAGGCAGAGCTAAAGCCCACAAACAGAATTCTAGCGTAGAAGTTTGGGGAGTCCAGATGCTGGAGGGTGAAGTGGAGGGCCATGTTAACTGCGTCGTCCACAGATCTGTTGGCTCTGTAAGGCAAGAAAGGCAAGGCAAGTATAGCACAATTCGTACACAAGGCAATTGATAGTGCTTTACAGAGGCAAGGAAAAACAGTTGACATTAAGACAAGCAATAGCAATAGAAATAAAAAATAAATAAAAAGAAGAAAATGTAATTAAAAACATCAGAATGTCATTTAAAACAGCAAATTTGAAAAACAGTTTAAAACATTAAACAAATCACTGGATTATGATTAAAAATTATTAAAAAAATTATTTAAAAAAGCTCAGCCATAAGCACGTGAAAAGAGAAAAGTTTTTAACCTGGATTTAAAGGTGCTAAGAGTTGCAGTTGATTTCAGTCCTGCTGGTAGTTTGTTCCAGTTGTGAGCAGCATAACTGCTACGTGGTTCTCTGACTACTCGTGCACAGCGCATGCGCAAGTTTTCAAACTGCCGTTAAACCGGGAAACGAGCAACGAGGAACAACAACAACAAACAACGAGTAAGAACAACAACAACACCCTGTCAGAGAGCTACATAAGTCTCAGCAAACAACTTACACATCAACAGCATTGTCCTGGTACTACCACTAAACTCCCGCTTGAAGAGCTACATTCATGGCTAACACTACGCTCCATGACAACAAAGTCCTTCTACGAAACACAAATAAAACCATCACCAACCTGAGGGAAGACAACTGTCGGCTGTCTGATGAGCTGAAGAACAAAACTACCCTCTTGACTACCTGTGTTGAAGTGGCTCATGAGCAGTCCCTTAGGATTTCCTCGCTCATCGCGGCCCTCCAGGACACATGGCACTGGGACCCCACCACCTGTCCACGGCCATCGTTGTGCTCAACACCGGTCCGCCCACCGCCTTAGACCAAGGTGGTCTGTGGCGGAGGGAAACCCTTGGCTGCCACTCTCCCATCACGCTGCCTTGAACTTTCCAACCGCTATGAGCCTCTGTTTCATATGGGATTAGACACGGACCCTAGTCCGTCCCTCGCAGCGGCTTCATCTGCACTGGCCAGCGGCGTCTCTACGGCTTCTCGCTCTGGTGTTTGGAGCAGGAAACACGGCAGCACAGCGGCTTACCTGCGCCAGCCAGCGGCGTCTCGACGGCTTCTCGCTCTGGTGGTCAGAGCAGGAAACACTCCAGCACAGCAGCTTCACCTGTGCCGTCTCTCCGGCCTCTCGCTCTGGTGGCTGCCTGGCGCCCTCCCCTCCGGCTTCTCGCGCTGGTGGTCCAAACCGGAAGCACGGCAGCGCAGCGGCTTCATCTGCCCCGGCCAGCGGTGTCCCTACGGTCGCCTGCTGTGGTGATTGCCCGGCGTTATCCCCACGGGCGACTTATGGCATCTGTAGTTGCTCTACCGCGGGACCAGAACAACAGAGACCGCGCCAGGTGGCGACCTCTGCAACGCGACAGAGACTCCTGAGGGAGGCAGTGCTCCACCGCTCCGGCAACCGCCATCACCCAAATTGCACACCTGGCTCTCCACCCATGGCTGCGTCTGCCACCCTGCTGCCGACCAACCCACTCCACCGATCCTCACCTCCTCCTCCCCTTTTCCCTCCAACTACCCTGATAGTGGGCGATTCAATAATAAGAAACATCCCTTTTTTCAATGCCACTACAAAATGTTTCCCTGGAGCCACAACATCAAAAATTATCGATATGCTCCCAAACCTACTCCAAGCACTCCTATCCTCCGTAGAGCGGGCCGTTCTTCATGTCGGCACAAATGATGTGGCTCACGGAAATTCGGAGCAGGTCAAGGAACATTTCAACGACCTATTCAGTATGCTAAAAGACATCTTCATTAGTGGCCCTCTACCCACGTTCCAACGCAGAACCGAACGGTTCAGCAGACTCCTTTCTCTCCACTTCTGGCTCCAGGCAGCCTGCAGGATTCACGGTTTTATGTACATAGATAACTTCAATCTATTTGTTCCTTTTACAGGAACGACGGTCTCCATCCTAACAGGCTGGGAAACCGCATGCTCACGGACAGCATACTGCAATACGCCAGGTATGCATGACTATGTACATCTCATGCCCCCCTGTGTTCCTCTCTGGTGTCATCTCAACCCATGTTACCTAGCACGTGTTTCAAAGCCACTGGTCTCACCATCCATAGACTGGCTTTCCGGGAACATTAGAAGGCCTACTCAAAGTCGCTTAGGGAGGCGCGTTCCCTCCATTTTTCCAAAATTATTAATAACAACCCTGGACACTCAAAGCCGCTTTTTCAACCATCTCCTCAATCCACAGCCTCCCTTACGGCCAGAAATAACTGAAGTTGCAACTGCAACTGCAACAAATTCATGGTCTTTTTCAAAAATAAAATGACTCCATTCGCTCTGGCCTCTCCGGCTCCTACACTCTGCCTGCCATGACCACTGAACCACAAATTGTAATCTCCCAGCCCCTAAATTCCTTCTCTTATGTCGGCCTCCCCGAGGTTGAGAATATCATTCGGAGAATGAAACCCTCCACCTGCACTCTGGACCCCCTCCCAACATCCTTGGTTAAAGATAACCTCTCTGCAATCAGCCCTCTGATAACCACAGTAAGACTGGATTTGTCCCTGCTGCCCTTAAATCTGCCATAATTAGACCACGTCTCAAAAAACCCACACTCGACCCAGAAGATTTTGCAAACTATAGACCTATCTCAAATCTCCCAATTACTTTCCAAAGTTCTTGAAAAAGTAGTTTCTGCAAATCTTCAGGACCATCTTAAAAACAACAACATCTTTGAAAAATTCCAGTTTGGTTTCCGCGCACAGCACAGAAACAGCCTTGGTTAGAGTCACAAATGACCTTCTGATGGCAGCAGACTCCGGCTCACCTTCGCTCCTAGTCCTCCTCGATCTGTCTGCTGCATTTGACACTGTGGACCATACCATACTCCTCAACCGGCTAGATCACTCCATTGGACACAATGACACTGCCTTAAACTGGTTTCACTCCTACCTCACTGACAGAACTGAATACATCTCTTTTGGTAATGCAAAATCCCAGACACACACGGTTACCTGTGGGGTCCCTCAGGGCTCAGTCCTGGGCCCTATCCTCATTCATTTACAATGCTCCCACTCTCCACCCATGGCTGCGTCTGCCACCCTGCTGCCGACCAACCCACTCCACCGATCCTCACCTCCTCCTCCCCTTTTCCCTCCAACTACCCTGATAGTGGGCGATTCAATAATAAGAAACATCCCTTTTTTCAATGCCACTACAAAATGTTTCCCTGGAGCCACAACATCAAAAATTATCGATATGCTCCCAAACCTACTCCAAGCACTCCTATCCTCCGTAGAGCGGGCCGTTCTTCATGTCGGCACAAATGATGTGGCTCACGGAAATTCGGAGCAGGTCAAGGAACATTTCAACGACCTATTCAGTATGCTAAAAGACATCTTCATTAGTGGCCCTCTACCCACGTTCCAACGCAGAACCGAACGGTTCAGCAGACTCCTTTCTCTCCACTTCTGGCTCCAGGCAGCCTGCAGGATTCACGGTTTTATGTACATAGATAACTTCAATCTATTTGTTCCTTTTACAGGAACGACGGTCTCCATCCTAACAGGCTGGGAAACCGCATGCTCACGGACAGCATACTGCAATACGCCAGGTATGCATGACTATGTACATCTCATGCCCCCCTGTGTTCCTCTCTGGTGTCATCTCAACCCATGTTACCTAGCACGTGTTTCAAAGCCACTGGTCTCACCATCCATAGACTGGCTTTCCGGGAACATTAGAAGGCCTACTCAAAGTCGCTTAGGGAGGCGCGTTCCCTCCATTTTTCCAAAATTATTAATAACAACCCTGGACACTCAAAGCCGCTTTTTCAACCATCTCCTCAATCCACAGCCTCCCTTACGGCCAGAAATAACTGAAGTTGCAACTGCAACTGCAACAAATTCATGGTCTTTTTCAAAAATAAAATGACTCCATTCGCTCTGGCCTCTCCGGCTCCTACACTCTGCCTGCCATGACCACTGAACCACAAATTGTAATCTCCCAGCCCCTAAATTCCTTCTCTTATGTCGGCCTCCCCGAGGTTGAGAATATCATTCGGAGAATGAAACCCTCCACCTGCACTCTGGACCCCCTCCCAACATCCTTGGTTAAAGATAACCTCTCTGCAATCAGCCCTCTGATAACCACAGTAAGACTGGATTTGTCCCTGCTGCCCTTAAATCTGCCATAATTAGACCACGTCTCAAAAAACCCACACTCGACCCAGAAGATTTTGCAAACTATAGACCTATCTCAAATCTCCCAATTACTTTCCAAAGTTCTTGAAAAAGTAGTTTCTGCAAATCTTCAGGACCATCTTAAAAACAACAACATCTTTGAAAAATTCCAGTTTGGTTTCCGCGCACAGCACAGAAACAGCCTTGGTTAGAGTCACAAATGACCTTCTGATGGCAGCAGACTCCGGCTCACCTTCGCTCCTAGTCCTCCTCGATCTGTCTGCTGCATTTGACACTGTGGACCATACCATACTCCTCAACCGGCTAGATCACTCCATTGGACACAATGACACTGCCTTAAACTGGTTTCACTCCTACCTCACTGACAGAACTGAATACATCTCTTTTGGTAATGCAAAATCCCAGACACACACGGTTACCTGTGGGGTCCCTCAGGGCTCAGTCCTGGGCCCTATCCTCTTTCATTTACAATGCTCCCACTCGGCCGTGTTATAAATCGCCATGGAATTTCATCTACGGCAACGCTCCCACCTACCTCAAAGAACTGCTCATCCCTCAAACCCCCACACGATCCATTTGCTCCAAAGACTCTAACAATCTCTTTTTTCCTCAACTTATTGTATTTAACGTGATTTCTTCTGTTGTGATTTTTTTTTTTTTGCTGCTTTGTGTGGATATACTTTGTGTGTGTATTGTAGCACTTTGTGGAAATTTGATTCAAATGTAAAGTGCATTATAAATTAAACTTATTTTAAATGCTGCTTTACCGTGTCTGGTTTGAACTCTGTGTTCCACTATCTGACCTGAGTCAGTAGATCTCAGAGCCCTACTGGGTCTATATTCTACTAACATGTCATTTATGCATTGTGGGCCTAAGCCATTCAGTGATTTGTAAACTAGTAGAAGAACTTTAAAATCTATTCTGTGGCTAACTGGGAGCCAGTGTAAAGACTTAAGAACTAGGGTGATGTGTTTTGATCTCTTTGTTCTGGTCAAAACTCGAGCTGATGCGTTCTAAATGAGCTGCAGTTGTTTGATACTTTTTTGGGGGAGTCCAGTCAAAAGACCATTACAGTAGTCAAGTCTACTGGAGATGAAAGCATGGATCAGCTTCTCCTGATCTGTTTGGGACATAAAGCCCTTAACTCTGGATATGTTCTTAAGTTGGTAGAAGGCTGTTTTGGTGACTGATTTTATGTGACTGTTAAAGGTCAGGTCTGAGTCTATCAACACACCAAGGTTTCGGACTTGGTCTTAAGTTTCTAGAGACAGTAACTCAAGGTGTTTACTGACAGCAACCCTCTTCTCTTTATTCCCCAAAACAATGACCTCAGTTGATTTAATTGGTTCATCCAATTTTTGACTTGCTCTAGACAGTTACACAATGACTATATAGGACTGCAGTCATCTGGGGACAGCGCAAGATATATCTGTGTGTCATCTGCATAACTATGATAGTTGACATTAGAATTCTGCAGAATTTGACCCAAAGGCAGCATATATATAGGCTGAAGGTCCAAGAACTGACCCCTGAGGAACCCCACATGTCATAGCCACTCTATCTGATTGATTACTTTCAATGGTCACAAAATAACTCCAAGTAGGACCTGAACCATTCCATGACTGTTCCACGGAGTCCTGCCCATGTTTCCAATTTGTTCAGCAGTGTGCTGTGATCCACAGTGTCAAACGCAGCACTGAGATCCAGCAGGACCAGAACTGATACTTTGCGTGAGTCAGTTTTCAACCTTATGTCATTTAACACTCTAATAAGAGCTGTTTCTGTACTGTGGTGAGCTCGAAACCTGATTGAAATGTGTCAAAAAGTCCACTGGAGTTTAAGAAATTGCTGAGTTGAGTAAAAACAACTTTCTCAACAATCTTGGCTATAAAAGAAAGATTTGAGACAGGTCTGTAGTTGGTTAACTCGGAAGTATCCAGCGTTCGCTTTTTTAAGAGTGGCTTGAAGGCAGCTACTTTTAGGGGTTTAGGAAATGGGCCTGATTAAAGTGAGCAATTTATTATTTGCTGCAGATCTGTTTGGACAGATTTTACAATAGCTTTAAAAAAGTCCGATGGCATTGTGTCAAGACAGCATGTCGATGATTTAAGATATTGAACTGTTTCTTCTATGTTTTTTTGATCAACTGTATTTAATTTCGACATCACAGTTGATTCATTTTAGGCAGTTTTAGGGATTGCATCACTTTATCAGTTTGTAGATTTGTGTTGATATTTAACCTTATAGATTTGAGTTTTTCATCAAAAAAGTGAGCAAATTCATTGCATTTTTCTTTTGAAGAGAGTTCTGAAACTATCTGTTTTGGGGGGTTTGTAAGCTTATCAACTATAGCAAACAGACTGCGAGGGTTGTTGATGTTCTTATTAATAATTTTAGAGAAGTGTTGCTGTCTAGCCTTGATTAACTCATGGTTGAAATTACAGAGACTTTGTTTGTAGTGGTCGTGGTGAATTTGGAGTTTAGTTTTTCTCCATTTACGCTCTGCTTTCCTACATTCATGCATTCATTTTCAATGCTTTTACCGTCATAGTGTTCCTCCATGGTGATCTCTGTCTACTCAAGGTCATCTTAGTTTTAATAGGTGCAACAGCATCTATGAGATTTGCGATTTTCCAGTTGAAATTATCCAGGAGTTCATCAACTGTATCTGCGCTCACAGTTGGTAACATTGCTATAGCATCCATAAACTTAGCACTAGTATTCTCATTTATGTACCTTTTCCTAACAGACCCAGAGGTTATCTGAATGTTTGGAATTATCTGTAAGTCAAAGAACAGACAGAAATGATCAGAAAGAGCCAAGTCCTTAACAACAACAGAAGAAATGTCAACACCTTTAGAGATAGATCTAGAGTGTGTCCCCGAGTGTGTGTGGGCCCTTTCACATGTTGGACAAGGCCAAAGGTGTCAAGTAGAGAACAGAAGTCGTTGTCTATGTGAATGTTATCTGAATATTAAAAAGTACCTTGGCATCCCACAGGCTAATGGAAACTATGAAGAGGCCACAAGAAAGTCAACCACAGCCAAATACCTCCAGAGAGTAAGGCAGGTCCTGAAAAGTCAGTTAAATGGGAAGAACAAGGTCCGAGCCATCAACATGTTCACACTACTGGTCATCAGATACCCCGCTGGCATCATAAACTGGCCAAAGGAGGAGCTAGAAGCCACAGATATCAAGACTAGAAAGCTCCTCACCATGCATGGAGGATTCCACCCCGAGTCCAGCACCCTGAGGCTATACTAAGCGGAAAGAGGGAGGCCGAGGGCTATTGAGTGTTGTTACGGCCGCCACCGTTTCGCCCCGGCGTAGATGTGTGTTTGGGGGTGTCTCCCTTATGTAAATGCAGGACGGCGGGCGCTGGTGAGGGATTGGGTCCTGACGGCGCCGATCTCCGAGCTGAGTGGACCAGGATTGGTTGCAGCGCCCTCCGCATCCTCTACCAGTGGACCAATGCTCGAGCCCCAAGAGGACTTTTAAACAGCCGCAGCGAGAGCATCGTGGCGGCTTATTGTGTGTGTGGTGGTAATGAGCTCGCCTCGTTCTTGGTGGAAAGTCGTTTGACAAATTGTGAGGAGTTTGGTAACTTTGGTTTGGGACTGGGCAGGGATTAGATTAACGGTAGCACTGATCGCTTTGAGAGGATTTGTCTGTTAGTGACATTAGTTCAGGGGTGCTGTTTTGACGTGTGTTTTGTTATTAGGAACTTAGTATTAGATAGTGAGGCTTTTCTTTTTTCGTTTTGGTTCTGGTTAGAAAGTAATAGGCTCTGTTAGAGTTCTCCTTTTGTTATACTTATTTGTTCTTTTGACAGCACCCGCTCGCCCTTCGTTCCCTTTTTTGCCTCTCCCCCCTTTGTTAAAAAGACAATCTGAAATTTCATTTAATAAACTATTCTTGTTTAACCTTCTAAAATCTGGGTTTTGTGTTACTACTTTCATACCCTTTAATGGTCGTAACATAAATGGGGGCTCGTCCGGGATAAATTTAATTACCCGAGGAACAAGAAGTGAATATTATTTGAATTTTTCAGATCGTTTTGTGGTTTTTTTGTGTTTGTTAAAAATGGCAACATTTAGTTTGGAGGCATTTCTGACCAACCCGTCGCTCGATCAAATTAATAGCTGTAAAAAGTGTGAGTTGGCACAAATTGCGCTCCATTTTGGTCTCCCTTACGAGAGACAATTAGTTAAAAAAGAGCTGAAGGCTCTATTAGTCGGTAAATTGGTGGAGTTGGGTGTCCTGGTGGCAACCGAAACAGACGGACGTGCTGTGTCTGAAGAGGGCGCCCTCAGTGACGAGGGTGGCCCGAAGCCTGAGGTTGAGCCTCGGGGTGCTGTAGCTGCGGGAGGAGGAGAGACGGGGGCAGGTGCGCGGCTTAAGACACCGTTTACTCTGCCCCGCTATGATCCTCTCTCCTCAGTTAGCTCAGGGTCTAGAGACGAGGCAAGGGTGAAAGTCCGCATTGCCCGACTCCAGCTAGAGGCCCAGGAGCGACAAGCACAGCGGCAATACCAGCTGGAAATACGAAAGCTGGAGATCGAGGCTGACAAAGCCGTGAGGCTGCGTCAGCTGGAGCTCGAGACGCACGCGCTGCGTGACTCCGCCGGTGCTGTGCCAGGTACGTTCCCTTCCACATCCAGTTCACCGAGGCAATTTGATATAAGTAAAAATATTGCTTTAGTGCCTCTTTTTCGGGAAACAGAAGTGGACAGCTATTTCGGTGCATTCGAGCGGATAGCCTCTGCGCTGCAGTGGCCTGTTGATGTGTGGCCACTGTTGCTTCAATGTAAGTTACACGGCAAAGCGCAGGAGGTTATGTCGGCGCTCTCCTTAGAGGAGAGCTTGAGTTATGAATCGGTAAAGGCTGCGATACTTAGAGCCTACGAGTTGGTCCCTGAAGCCTACCGACAGCGTTTCAGAAACCTCCAGAAATCAAAGCAGAGCACATTTGTGGAGTTTGCCCGGGAGAAGGGCACGCTCTTTGATAAGTGGATTGCCTCCTGTAAAGCTAACGACTTCGCTTCCTTGCGAGAGTTACTGCTAGTAGAGGAGTTTAAGAAGTGCCTGCCGGAGCGCATCATTACATATCTAAACGAACAAAAGGTGATTTCGTTATCCTCCGCTGCTGTACTAGCGGAAGAGTTTGTGTTGACTCATAAGACAGTATTCCCGTCGATCCCTGTGGAGCAGCCTAACTCTGCACCAACACGGCGGAATGGTGTGCCAACGGTGCAGAGTCCTAAGAAAGAGGACCGAGAGTGTTTTTACTGTCACCGATCGGGACACATAATTGCGAACTGTTTATTGCTAAAGCGTAAGGAGCAACTGCAGTCCCAAGGTGAGCCGCAAACCCAAAGTGTCGGCTTGATTCAGACCGTGCCGGACACCTGCACTGAGGAGGTTAATGTTAAGAGTGGTGATGATGGCTTCAAACCGTTCATTTTTGACGGCTTGGTGTCGCTGACGGGTGAACCTGCAGACCAGCGCTCGGTGCGCATTTTAAGAGATACTGGTGCTTCCCAATCTGTAATCCTTTCCTCTGTGTTACCGTTTTCGAAGCAGTCCGCCTGTGGGTATGGCACGGTGTTACGTGGCGTTGAGATGGGTCGTGTACCAAGAGCTGTACACCGTGTCCATGTAGCCAGTAAATTGGTAAATGGTTTCTTCCCCATAGCTGTGTGCTCTGAACTACCTATTAAAGATGTGGTGTTTATAGTGGGAAATGACATGGCAGGAGAGAAGGTAACTCCTGCGTTAGAATTGGAGTCCTCAGATCGTGAGTCACAGACAGGGAGAGGCGAGGATAATGATTTCGCTCATTGGGACGATGTATTGCTCGGAATCATATTGCCCCAGTGTGCTGTAATGGGTTATTTTGTGTTGGCTCTAATTCTCCTGGCGTGGGTAATGTTGAGGGCGGTAGAGGCGCACAACGTTGGGTCAGGCATACGGGTAGGCCGGGCTGAGTTAAACGGCTACCTGACGTCCTTATGTTTTTGTTGGCACCTCTATCCTCTGTCATCGGTAGTTTCTTTTGTGATTTGTCTGTCTGTGCGGGTCGCTTCGTGCGCGTTTCGTTTATATGATACCTGACTAACACGTTGACATGTCCTGTCGATAATAAGGTTTAGAAAATGATGACAAGTGTCGTCTCGTTTCCGGTGTGGAAAAAAAAGATGTGATTTTGTGTTTACCAAAAAAAATGTGTATATTTTGGTCTTAAGGGGAGGGGTGTTACGGCCGCCACCGTTTCGCCCCGGCGTAGATGTGTGTTTGGGGGTGTCTCCCTTATGTAAATGCAGGACGGCGGGCGCTGGTGAGGGATTGGGTCCTGACGGCGCCGATCTCCGAGCTGAGTGGACCAGGATTGGTTGCAGCGCCCTCCGCATCCTCTACCAGTGGACCAATGCTCGAGCCCCAAGAGGACTTTTAAACAGCCGCAGCGAGAGCATCGTGGCGGCTTATTGTGTGTGTGGTGGTAATGAGCTCGCCTCGTTCTTGGTGGAAAGTCGTTTGACAAATTGTGAGGAGTTTGGTAACTTTGGTTTGGGACTGGGCAGGGATTAGATTAACGGTAGCACTGATCGCTTTGAGAGGATTTGTCTGTTAGTGACATTAGTTCAGGGGTGCTGTTTTGACGTGTGTTTTGTTATTAGGAACTTAGTATTAGATAGTGAGGCTTTTCTTTTTTCGTTTTGGTTCTGGTTAGAAAGTAATAGGCTCTGTTAGAGTTCTCCTTTTGTTATACTTATTTGTTCTTTTGACAGCACCCGCTCGCCCTTCGTTCCCTTTTTTGCCTCTCCCCCCTTTGTTAAAAAGACAATCTGAAATTTCATTTAATAAACTATTCTTGTTTAACCTTCTAAAATCTGGGTTTTGTGTTACTACTTTCATACCCTTTAATGGTCGTAACAAGTGTCAAGGCCACGGTCCAGGATGAAACATCAAAAATACGAGAATACATCAGAAAGATGTATGCAGACTGTGTAAAGAAGCCCCTGAGACAATCCAGCACATAGTAGCAGGGTGTAAGATGCTAGCTGGATCAGCGTACATGGGGAGGCAGAACCAAGTGGCTGGGATAGTATACAGGAACATCTGTAACCAGGAATTGAGGTACCTAAATCCCAATGGGCCATACCAGAGAAGGTAGCTGAGAACAACACGGCCAAGGTTCTGTGGGACTTCAGCTTCCAGACTGACAAACAGGTCCTGGCTAACCAACCAGACATAGTGGTGGTGGACAAAGAGCAGAAGAGGGTAGTGGTGATAGATGTGGCGATCCCAGCTGACGCCAACATCAGGAAGAAGGAACATGAGAAACTTTAGAAGTATCAAGGGTTGAAAGAGCAGCTGGAACAGATGTGGAAGGTCAAGGGTAGCATGGTCCCCATGGTGGTGGGGGCACTTGAGCAGTAACTCCCAAACTGGGAGAGTGGGACCAGCAAATCCCAGGAACAACATCTGAAGCCTCAGTCCAGAAGAGTGGCCTCTGGTAGAGGACCCGAGCTTGAGGATGACACGGATACCACCCTGCCTTGGTGAGGAGATTTTTTATTGTTTTTTTATATATATGTTACAACTTATTGTTATTCTATATGGAAATTTTTTTTATTTTAATATGAAATTACTGTAGATGGACTAGGCCGTTTCCTTAAATGAATAATGTATACTGCGTAATTTCAGAGATTAATCTGAAAATTATCATATCTTAATGTTTTTCCACATGATATGTATGTTATTTACAGTATGATAGGCATTTATCAACTATAATATATGAATTAATTTTTGACTTTTTTTTAGTTTTTTTTACAGTGTATATAAAGATTATTCAAGAAACATTGCTCTTAATGTCTCATCATTACCACTGAAGTATATACTTCAAGGTGGGGAGTCAGGGCACTTTTAAACCACTATGCTATGATTTCAGATGCAACACAGCAGATCAACAGCAAACTTTAAAAACGGTCTGTCAAGAGATTTGAGGGCAATGAAACTCTGCTTTTCCACCTGTGACTTTCATTCATCCATCTGTGGTTGTGAATATGCTACTAAAAAACAAGACTTAATTGATTTCACAGCAATCTCCTTTAATTTGACTTTAGAACATGACCACAAAAATCTGCTAAATTTATAGACAGGGCATTGTGTTGATTTGGAAAATGGTACAGAACACAAATGAAGAGGTAGTTGGTATTATCAGTGTTTGGGGTAAGGTGTAATATATAGAAACATCTTTTGTTTTTCTCACCTAGACATGAACACCTACACGTGAAGAGAAAAGCAATGTTGCCAGCAGATCACCACCTGGTCGTAAGTTGGATCAGATGGCATGGGAGGATGCCAGACAGACCTTGTAAACTAAACATGTCTGATGGATGCCCCTGTCCATGTGGTCTTCATCTCAAACCTCTGAAAAAATTGTGCATCCTGGGGAATGTTTCATGATACCAGAACAAAGGCCATGGTTTCTGACAGAAATTGCAGAATGCTCTCTCTAAGTTGGGAGTGAGCTGCTGCCCCAAGGGTGTTGAAGTTTCTCATGGTCTTTTTCATGAGTGATGAGAAAATATTTTGGTGGATTTGTACAGTGTCAGCACCAAGGACAACTTTGTATTGAACCACAGTGGGGAAGAGGGAGTTGGGCCACAAGGCAAAGTGTCTCAACCCTCACCTATGGTCATTAGCTTTCAGTAGTTCCCAAAAAACTAAAATCATGGATACAAGCAGCCAAAATGATTTCTCTGTGGGTTGCTTGGCTCAGACTTGAGACTGAGGAGCTCAGACATCTGGAGGAAGCTTGTTGTAGAGAGGAGTAGTGCCGTTGCTCCCCGTGCCAAAAGGATCTGACTGAAGTAGTTTGAGTATCTGAGTAATATGCCTCCTGGGCACTTTATTTTAGAGGTGTTCTGGGCATGTCAATTGGCAGGAGACCCAGGGGCAGAGGACATAGCACACATGAAATGCGATCCTGGGCAAAACCTACTGTCACTGCAACCTGACACTGAATATGCAATCGAATTAATTATTAGAGGAAGTTAATTTAGGCTCGAAATAGTGAATCTTGAACATGCTGTCTAAGTTATTTTGAACAATACAGGCACAGGTTAGCATGTAAACCAAGCCCCTATGCCCTTTTTGGGGTTTGATAATGTGTTCTCCACTAGTTTTTCAATGGTATTAAGAATAGAACTTTTCAATCAACAAACAATGTGGTTAAGCTTGTGAACATAATGTGAAACTCATTCCTCCATTAAGAAATATTAATGATATTGTATAGATATGTTAGGTGAGATGTAGTCCAGGGGTTGCATAAATTGGTCATAGTTTATACCAAACCAAAAGAATGAGAATTGTGATGGGTCATAAAAGCAGATTTTTTTTCTTTTAAGTCTTGGAGTCATAGCTGCTTCAACAGTGTCAAAGCAGAGACAGTATTATTACACAATTATCAATATGAACAAGAATGCTTGTACGATTAAGGATGTTAATGTATTTTTTGGAAATTGTGTATACACTTTAACAGGATAGCAAGTGACAAAAGACACTGTTTACTGTAGATGTTTCTGTACAGTGAAACCGAGAAGTAATCCTTCCCTGTAAACTGCAATGTAATGTAATGCAACATGTATCACTAAGATATATGGATATATGGAGCATTTATCTAGAGAGACTGACAAAGAGATTATCATACATACTTTTTACTATGCACTGCTTTCACTACACTGAGTTGTATGTACAGATACACATAGTAAAGCGACAAAACATGAAGTGGAACAGATGTAAATTTTCATTGCCAAACTACTGATGGATTCATGGCATTTCAGCCTAATGAGTCAATTGAGCTTGGAGTTTGTAAAATCACCTTGAAATATTTTCCCAGAAAGGATCATTCTGAAAGCTGAACGAAACCAGCTGTAAAAGAAGGCATAAATAAATGGATTGAGCATTGAATTTGACCATCCAAGCCACTTAAATGCTGCCATTAGTGCATCTGGTATTGTAAAATTACTTATAGGGTTAAAGGTCATACAAACAAAGAAAGGAGTCCAACAGGTGAGAAAAACTCCCATTACAATAGCTAAAGTTTTGGTGGCCTTTCTCTCCATCTTACTTTCAGACTTTTTGCTCTGACAGGTCGTCTTCTGGATGATGCGTGCCTGTCTCTGTGCCACCGTCAGAATCTTTAAGTAGATAGTTAACATTATGATAGCTGGAAGGTAAAAAGAAAAGACAGGTCCTGTACTTGCTGAATTCAGATTCTGAAATAAAACACATCTTCTGTTAGACTGGCCTTGGTTTACTCCCAAAATTGTGATTGTGATTCCATTCAGAGCAGGAACAGTCCAACTCACCAGGATCATGATCACAACAACATGGACATTTATTTTAGCTTTGTACCTCAGAGGCTGACACACAGCATAATATCTGTCAACAGAAATAAAGCACAAGTTCAAAATAGAGGATGTGCTCAGAAAGATATCAAACGTGCTTCGTACCTTACAGAGTAAATATTCAAGATCCCAACATGAACTTACTGCCAGTATGGTGCTAAAAGGCAAAACTAAAAAGCCAACAAGCAGGTCAGCTACAGCGAGTGACTGAATGAGGTAGTTTGTAGGAGTGTGGAGCTGTTTGAAGTAAATAATGGAGGTTATTAAAAGAAGGTTTCCAAACATTATAAGAACTGATAAACAGCCAACAGCAGCACATAATAAATATGTGGTGGTGGTGAAGGTGCTCATGCCAGATACATTTGTTGATTGATTGCAGAAATGTTTGTCCTCAAAAACATCATCAGAGCTGTTGACAAAGAAGTTAGGATCCATGCATAAAAGATCATTAATAGTAAGAAAACATTTGCATGAGAGAGGTTATCAGTTAACTTTAATGCTCTGTATGTTTCATATCATACCTGTTTGGTCCGTGCATCTTTACTGATGGGAGTCCTGCACAGTCTCTGTGCCACTGAGCTGTATATTCTACTCTTATTGTTCTGGGCTCATTAGCATATCATGGTCAAGGGAGTGGCTTTTAAACGTAGCTCAATATGATGAGTAATTATACAACTTCTTGTGCATGCATGAGTTTAATCTCCTATCTATGTACCATTTTTAACAACATTGTTACGGCCCACGGGGCGTGTGTTTGGTTGCTCTCTCTTTGTGTGTTTTGTTGCCTGGTAACATAATTGGTGACTCGTCCGGAATCCCACTAGTTTTGGGTGAGTGGGCCTGTTGCCTGGTTGTCTGGTCTTGCTTTTGCCAAGTTGTAACAGTTTCCTCAGTTCAGGTAGGTGGGTGTTCAGCCTAGCCCTTTTCCATCGGCACTCTTGTTATTTTTCCTTTTTTATTTTTGAGGTAATCCTGGGCGGGAACATGGTAGGCGTTTCGTGGCCTCGGCCGCTGATGTGTGCCTTTCAAGCTGCCTCGAGCCCAGCACACCGCTGAAGATAGGCAGGTTAGATTTGGATCAGGCAGGATCTGAGGAAGTTTGTTTGGAAAGGTGACCTGTTTGTGGGTGACAACAGGCATTAGCTTGGTGAATGTGTGTAACCTTGGTTCAGTGTGTGCACTCTTTGCTGCAGTGGGGCTATTGTTTTTTTAGACATCTCAGCTTGTGGCTCAGCTTAGCTTAGCCAAGCTTAATTTAGCTTTGTCGAGTTTTGTGGACGCCGTGGTGGTGTTAAGTGGCGTGATGGTATTTTGTGGCTTAGCTTAGTTTAGTTTAGCTTGATGTGGTGGCCGCATTTGGTTTTATTATGGCATTCATGTGCTCTGGCAGGCCCAGGTTCCCCAACCTTTGACAGCTACTGAGCCTGATAAATGTTTTAAACCATTCGTGTTTCAAACCATATGTCTCCCAAGGGTTTGTGTCTCTGATGGGGAGAATTGAGGATCAGGTTCCAGTCACAATATTAAGAGGTATGGGTTCCCTGTCGTTCATCCTGTGCTTTGTCCCTGTGTAAGGAGTCGGCTTGTGATGTGAGCATCGTAGTCAGGGGCATCGGGATGAGTTTTGTACCAGCTCCTCTACATCAAGTCTATGTGCACTCACTCATTTATTCTGTGGCTGTCCTTCCCTCATTTCGTATTTAAAGTGTGAGCTTCATCATGGGTATCGACATAGCTGGAGGGAAAGTGTATCCCCAGAGGTTGTTGACATCTTTATTCCTACATCTGGGTCTGACGTCTTGGCACAGGAACATCCAAACATGTTTCGAGTTAGTGTTCTGACCAGGGCTCAAGCCCGGAAACAGGAACAGGGTGTCGATCTGTCAGATTCCCTGTTAGCCTCAGTTTTGGCTGAGGACAAGCTGCCACCTGCCAATGAAGCAGGGAAGTGTCCAGCTAATGTTCATCAGAAGGAAGCAGGTGCTGCTCCGAGGAGGATGAAACTGCCATTAAAGTGTGGTGCGCTATTCCAGGCTCAGAAGGATGATCCCTCCCTAGTCACGTGCTTTGTGGCTGTTGTTGACTGTGATGACACGTGTGCTAAGAAGAAGTCATATTTACTGGACAATGGTTTGTTAGTGTGCAAGTGGATCCCGCAGGCGGTAGTTCCTGTTGGTGAGGACTGGAAGTCAGTTCACTGGGTAGTAGTTCCAGCTGGTTTGTCGGCAACATGTGCTATCTTTAGCACATGAACATTTATGGTCTGGTCATCTTGGTGTCACTAAAACATACGACCATATTTTAATGCATTTATTTTTGCCAGGAATTAAGCGTGATATTGCACGTTGCAGCCACACTTGGCATCTAGCTGAGAAGCCCAATCAGAGGGTGCCCCCTTTCCCACTGCATCCTGTTCCAGCTGTTAGTGTCCCCTTTGAACATGTCATAGTTGACTGCATCGGCCCCCTAGTTTTTCGAGGTGTCAAGCAAGTTGAGATCCCTGATCCGCTAACACGACGAAGGAGTTAATGTAATAGTCATGGGGACTTTCTGGTATGCCCAGCAATAGCATAAACCCTTGGACATTTCGGGACTTTCTATTTCTAAATGGACAATCAGGGACTTTCTGTCTGAGTGTGAGTAATACATAAAGTTAAAAATGAGCTAAACTGAAGTGTGATCAATAATGATTCTATAATAAAACCATGTAAGGAATGAAATGTAACCATAACAGAATCCTTCTGAGAGGTTGGGCCAATAAATATTGAGTAACTAGACTAGAGGGATGGGAGGAATGAAGCAACCAGGAAACATCTGGAAGGATGAGCAGGAGGAATGAACTACTACCTTATATGGTTGGACTCATATAACCCAAGTTCGAGACATGCTGGACGACAGACCAAAACGGGAGCATTGAATCTACGGACTTAGACTCTAAACCACAGAGATAGAACAGACGAACAGCCTTACCTTGCAAGAGAGGAATCTGGGGAGCCACAGCCGGCAAGAGGGAGCCAAGCGTGGGAGGACAACCACCCCCAAAGTGGCTGTAGGTCTCGACTGGACCAACCAGAGTTCTTTTTGTGTTTATCCTGCCAATGAGACTGTGGACTTTAGGGACTTTCTGGGCTTTGGACAAAGCCAGGGACTTTTGATGAAATCCAACAGTACGGCAGTCGTGAAAGGATTGGATCGACTGATCACCGCTTCACCCTTTCCCTCCCTCTCTCCAAATTGGACCAACCTCAGTAATTCAGCAACAGCCTTCGTATAAGGTTATCAAATTTATTAATATAGGGATAGTGATTATAGGGAATAGAATTATTCATATTTGAATGAATTAAACTGTATGCTCGCCCTTGCTAAACTTTGCAATAAATATATCCACTGCAGTTAAGTTTAAGTGGACCTCACATTTATAACATCTCCTACAGGGTGTAATCATGAGGTATAGTGTGTTCAACATCTAATGGTTCTAACAGGTTACTCTAGCCTACTGAAATTAACAGACCCTTGAGGCTCACTGTCCGAGCCACTAAAAAATATCCTAGCAACCATACCAAGTGCACAGATTAACGAGAAGAGAGCTGCCGTGAACTCACGCGGCTAGTGTATTTGGCCCACAGGGGCTTTTCGGTCAGGTGCTATACTAGAGTAAGCAGGGTAGACGTGCGGATGAAGGCAGTTAGAAGCTAGGCGAATCTCCTCGCCACCAGCTTAAACAGTCCTCTAAACTGTCCCAATAGGGTAAGACCCACGGGCTTGAGGATCGGACCCGTGAGACCGAGAGCTGGACCGGTACCACCTGTACAGGGGTTAACTCGGGATCTAACAGTGGGATGTAACAAACATCAAGCAAGTTTCAACAACACAAGACATTGTCACACCGTGGTGATGTCAAGCTGGGGTTTTGTTATGTCTTGTCATTTTCTGTTTTATTTTGAAAGTTAACTCTCCTCTCGTTTCAGGTCACTTGCCCTTCCTCATGTGTCACCAGTCTGATTGTCTTCCCCGCCCTGATTGTTTCCACCTGTTCCCTATTTCCCTAATGTGTATATATAGTCTGTGTTTCCCCTTGTGCCGTGCCGAAGTGTCTTCGTTCGTTCTGTTCGTCGCACCCAAGCCGTTCCTTGTTTCCAAGCCTGTTTCACATTTCTTGTCTAGTAAGTTTCATAGCCTTAAGTTTCAGAGAAGATAGTATTTTGTAGCCTGTTTTCATCCTACGGGATCGTTTTCTGTTTGATTGTCTTTTCTTTTGATTAAGTTTTTCATCCTCCGGGATCGTTTTCGTTTTTTAGCCAGTTTAGGAGTATAGGTCGTAGCTATAGATAGTTCTGTTTCCTCCTCATTTTGAGTGAGTGTTTTGTTTGATAATCTTCTTAGTTTTCCTTCCCATTTTGGTGAAGCGTTTTTCTTTCTAGTTTAGTGTTGTCTTTTTCAGTGAGCGTAGAGTTTTTAGTTATAGTTAGAGTGGTCAGAGCAGCCATTTTTTGTTGTCATTTTTGTAGACTGTGTTCAGCAGCTCGGGAACAAATAAAGTTTCTTCCAAACCTGCCAATTCCGCATCTGAGTCTGCCACTTTGTTCTGGGCCTGACAGACATAGCAGCAAGCTAATATTACTAACTAGTCCAACAGCAAAGAGCCCAGCTCTGTCTTTCAGCCTTTTATTTCACAAAGCTCTCACCAACGACTAAAAGTCTGTCCCAAATTTACTCCTGGCGAGTATGGTGGTGTTCCCTTGCAATGGTGGCAGATACAGTAGGTGACAAAGTCCAAGACAATGTCAGACTATGACTATTGGTACTGATAAAGGTCAAGAAAGTGCCAGTGGAGGGCATGAGATGCTTTATTTTAAGCACAGAGAGTACAAGCAACCACAAAGTCCCGGGGTATCCATGGTGGGCCATTAGAAGTCCTCTTTAAGTAGGGCTATAGTACACACCGTCCTAGGATAGCAGGGAAAGGATGAACCCACTGCAGAACCTGAAAATTGAGTCAAGTTCTTCTGCTGTGTATTGGTGCGAGAGCATTGGGTGTAACATTTCTTATATCAGGATAGCAAGTGAGAGTGATTGAAATAACCAAAAGATGGAGCTCAACAAAAAGAAAAGTCCATAAAATGAACAATGAACCCTAACTTTCTCATCATCATCATCATCATCATCATCTTCTTCCGCTTGTCCGTGAGTCGGGTCACGGGGGCAGCAGCTTCAGCAGGGTGGCCCAGACTTCCCTCTCCCCGGCCACTTCGTCCAGCTCTCCCAGGGGGACCCCAAGGCGTTCCCAGGCCAGCCGAGAGACATAGTCCCTCCAGCGTGTCCTGGGTCTTCCCCGGGGCCGCCTCCCGGAGGGACGTGCCCGGAACGTCTCACCAGGAAGACGTCCAGGAGGCATCCTCACGAGATGCCCGAGCCACCTCAACTGGCTCCTCTCGATGCGGAGGAGCAGCGGCTCTACTCTGAGCTCCTCGCGAATGGCCGAGCTTCTCACCCTATCTCTAAGGGAGAGCCCAGCCACCCTGCGAAGGAAGCTCATTTCGGCCGCTTGTATTCGCGATCTCGTTCTTTCGGTCACTACCCAGAGCTCGTGACCATAGGTGAGGGTAGGAACGTAGATCGACTGGTAAATCGAGAGCTTCGCCTTTCGACTCAGCTCCTTCTTTACCACGACAGACCGGTGCAGAGTCCGCATCACTGCAGAAGCAGCACCGATCCGCCGGTCGATCTCCCGTTCCATCCTTCCCTCACTCGTGAACAAGACCCCGAGATACTTGAACTCCTCCACTTGAGGCAGGATCTCATCCCCGACCCGGAGGCTGCACTCCACCCTTTTCCGGCTGAGCACCATGGTCTCGGATTTGGAGATGCTGATTCTCATTCCGGCCGCTTCACACTCAGCTGCGAACTGCTCCAGAGAGAGCTGAAGGTCACGTTCCGATGAAGCCAACAGGACTAGATCATCCGCAAAGAGCAGCGACCCAATCCTGAGGCCACCGAAACGCAGCCCCTCAACGCCCTGGCTGCGCCTAGAAATTCTGTCCATAAAGGTTATGAACAGAACCGGTGACAAAGGGCAGCCCTGGCGGAGTCCAACTCTCACAGGAAACAGATCCGACTTACTGCTGGCGATGCGGACCAAGCTCTGGCACCGAGAGTACAGGGACCGGATAGCCCGAATTAATGGGTCCGAAACCCCATACTCCCGGAGCACCCCCCACAGGACTCCCCGAGGGACACTGTCGAACGCCTTCTCCAGGTCCACAAAGCACATGTAGACTGGTTGAGCAAACTCCCATGCACCCTCTAGGACCGCGCTAAGGGTATAGAGCTGGTCCACAGTTCCACGACCAGGACGAAAACCACATTGCTCCTCCTGGATCCGAGGTTCGACAATCTTGTGGACCCTCCTCTCCAGGACCCCCGAAAAGACCTTCCCGGGGAGGCTGAGGAGTGTGATCCCCCTATAGTTGGAGCACATCCTCCGGTCCCCCTTTTTGAAGAGGGGAACCACCACCCCGGTCTGCCAATCCAGGGGCACTGCCCCCGATGTCCACGCGATGTTGCAGAGACGTGTCAACCAAGACAGCCCCACAACATCCAGGGCCTTGAGGAACTCCGGGCGGACCTCATCCACCCCCGGGGCCTTGCCACCGAAGAGCTTTTTGACTACCTCAGCGACCTCAGCCCCAGAGATTGGTGAGACCACCACGGGGTCCCCAGGCTCTGCCTCCTCAAGGGAAGACGTGCTGATGGGATTGAGGAGGTCTTCGAAGTATTCCTTCCACCGACCCAAGACGTCCCGAGTCGAGGTCAGCAGCACCCCGCCCCCACTGAACACAGTGTTGACAGTGCACTGCTTCCCCCGCCTGAGCCGCCAGATGGTGGTCCAGAACCTCCTCGAAGCCGTTTGAAAGTCGTTCTCCATGGCCTCACCGAACTCCTCCCACGCCCGAGTTTTTGCCTCCGCAACCACCGAGGCCGCACTCCGCTTGGCACGCCGATACCCGTCAGCTGCTTCAGGAGTCCCACAGGCCAAAAAGGTTCTGTAGTACTCCATCTTCAGCTTGACGGCATCCCTCACCGCCGGTGTCCACCACAGGTTCGGGGGCCGCCGCCACGACAGGCACCGACCACCTTACGGCCGCAGCTCCGGTCAGCCGCCTCGACAATGGAGGAACGGAACAAGGTCCACTCGGACTCAATGTCCCCCGCCTCCCCCGGGACGTGAGGTGGCCAGCAAACCCGCACAGAACGTTTGGGCCTGCCAGGTCTGACCGCCATCCTCCCCCACCATCGGAGCCAACTCACCACCAGGTGGTGATCAGTTGACAGCTCCGCCCCTCTCTTCACCCGAGTGTCCAAAACATGTGGCCGTAAGTCCGATGACACGACCACAAAGTCGATCATCGAACTGCGACCGAGGGTGTCCTGGTGCCAGGTGCACATATGGGCACCCTTATGCTTGAACATGGTGTTCGTTATGGACAGTCCATGACGAGCACAGAAGTCCAATAACAGAACACCACTCGGGTTTAGATCAGGGGGGCCGTTCCTCCCAATCACGCCCCTCCAGGTCTCACTGTCGCTGCCCACGTGAGCATTGAAGTCCCCCAGGAGGACGAGGGAGTCCCCAGAGGGGGCGCTCTCCAGCACTCCCTCCAAAGACTCCAGAAAGGGTGGGTACTCTGTACTGCCATTCGGTGCATAGGCACAGACGACAGTCAGGACCCGTCCCCCCACCCGAAGGCGAAGGGAGGCTACCCTCTCGTCCACCGCGGTGAACCCCAACGTGCAAGCGCCGAGCCGGGGGGAAACAAGCATTCCCACCCCCGCTCTGCGCCTCTCACCGGGGGCAACTCCAGAGTGGTAGAGCGTCCAGCCCCTCTCAAGGAAACTGGTTCCGGAACCCACGCTGTGCGTCGAGGCGAGCCCGACTATATCTAGCCGGTACCTCTCAACCTCGTGCACCAGCTCAGGCTCCTTCCCCGCCAGAGAGGTGACGTTCCACGTCCCCAGAGCCAGCTTCTGCAACCGGGGGTCGGACCGCCAGGGTCCCCGCCTCCGACTGCTGCCCATCTCTCTTCGCACCTTCTCCCCCCTGAGACCCCTCCCATGGGTGGTGGGCCTATGGGAAGGGGGGCCCATGTCGCCTTTTCGGGCTGTGCTCGGCCGGGCCCCATGGGTAAGGACCCGACCACCAGGCGCTCGCCAACGAGCCCCACCCCTAGGCCTGGCTCCAGGGGGGGGCCCCGGTGACCCGCGTCCGGGCAAGGGCACCTAAGAAAGGGCGCTTTGTCTGGACCCTCACCTAGGACCTGTTTGCCTTGGGTGACCCTACCAGGGGCATAAAGCCCCCGACAACATAGCTCCTAGGATCATTGGAACACGCAAACCCCTCCACCACGGTAAGGTGGCAGCTCCAGGAGGGGCCCTAACTTTCTACCTATGAATAATGAACTGGTAAAAAGGATTAGGGTGGATGAGCAGTGCAGTGGCAGTGAATAGCACCTTAAGTGTCTGAAAGGATTTTTCTGCTTCTTGAGGTCAACTGAACAGAACACTGAGGTAGACGTTAGCTTAGACAAGGGTGCTACCACATGTCTGTTCTGAAAGAATCTTCACTAAAGGTTAGCAAAACTGAAGTAATTCTGAAACTGCGATTTTGCCCATTCTAAAAAAGCTGGATTCTCAGCAACTCGCACAACACAGACACACAAGACATTAACATAGTATTAAGTAAAGGGAAAAAGAAAGGGGGAGCCTATCCCAGCTGACTTTGGGGAAGGGATAGGATACACCATGGACAAGTCGCCAACTTCTGACAGAGGCTCTGACAAATCACTGAATAATTTAAAGTCTGTGCAAAGTAAAAATAAATGTTTTGAGTTTGCCAGACAAAATAAAAAAAGTGTTATTAACCACCCAACCAAATTTAAATAATTAAAAATCTTGACAAGTTTATGAAATTAGATGTCAAAATCAGGTAAAAATGAGCAGTGTTCTCAGCTCCAGGACTGCGGGGTCCTGTCCTCTGAAGGCGCTGAAGTCACACCGAGTCATGGGAGTTGTCAAGCAGCAATTTTGAAGCAGAAACAGAAACATGTGTACATGACCAACTTTGAAACACTCTGAGTGAGATGAATCAATGCTGCTAGGAGGGCAAGGGTATGCTCAGGGGGTGGATTCAGTGTCTCATCGAGCCACCCTTTAGGACTGCCTAAAAAATCTGGACTGAAATTTGGTTAAAACCCGTTTTAAACTCCACATTTCAATAATATATTGTTCAATGTCTTTGCACATGTTTTCAGGAACTATTTTCCAATATATTTATTATTATATAGTTTGTTTCAGAATTGTCTTTACACAGACTTTAATGCACCATAATAATTATGGCCCACTGAAGCAAGGTTTTAGTCTGTTTTGTTAGATTTTGTCTACAAAGCAAATTTAAGCCATAATAATCTGCACAGCTGCATTCAAGCATTTTTTAGGGCACTTATGCATTTCAATTACATAGAAAATTTCCATAGATTTAAATTGCGTTAATATTAACTAACAAACTTAATGTGAAGCAAGTAATAAGACTTATATAATACACTAACAAACTCAAAATGACTGCATTCATGTGTAGTTGAAGTACATTAAGTTTATTAGTACTATTACATGAATCTTATTACTTGCTTCACATTAAGTGAAGATTTATGTAATAGTACTAATAAACTCAATGTTCTTCCACTGCACAGTAGTGTAGCAGTAACCAGGTTTGCATTCAGTATTGATAAAAGTCAATTTGTTTGCCCAAATCCAACAGTGAAAATAAATGTAGTCATTTTGAGTTTATTAGTACTATTACATAAATGGTATTACTTGTGTCACGTTACGTTTGTTAGTTTATTAATATTAAAACAATGTAATTCAAATGGATGGAAATTCTATGTAATTGAAACGCATAGGTGGCCAAATTTTTGTGTTTTCCCTTACATATATATACGTAATATGTGGTTCAGGGGTTGCATGAATTGGTCATAGTGTGCGAATAAAAGCAGACAAGTCTTGAAATTACAGCATCAGTGTCAAATCAGACAGACAGTATGAAAACCTTCACAAAAGTACTTGTATGATTAAGGATGTTAATGTATTTATTATTAGAACGAGAATGTACATACTATAACAGGACAGCAAGAGACCTTTGTTTTTAATGTAGATGTGGTTATAACGTTCATTATTTATGATATTTAGTAAACAAAATTTGACATGCAGACAGAATGTAGTCAGAAAAATATAATTTCACCTTACATCAATTCCTAAAGTTTTGTTTACAAAGACAGATATGTAGACATCCACTCCTGAATTCAACATATAGATGCAGTATCTATATATGTCATATATACAATCAGTACACCAAGTAGTACATACAGATGCTTGCATGCACAGCAAAGTGACAGTTCTAATGTGTAATATACAGTAGGATCCGCATTGCAAAAGAGATGTTCATTGACAAACTATTGATAACTTTACTAACATTTCTGCACTTAAAATAATGAGTCAAACCAGCTTAGAATTACTATAATCACCTTGAAATATTTTTCCTGAAATGACCATTCTGAAAGCTGATCGAAACCAGCTGTAAAAGAAGGCATAGATAAAAGGATTGAGCATTGAATTTGACCATCCAAACCCCTTAAATGCTGCAATCACAGCAACTGGTATTGTATGATTACTGAAAGGGTTGATGGTCATACAAAGAAAATAAGGGGTCCAACAGATGAGAAAAACTCCCACTACAATTGCCAGAGTTTTGGTGGCCTTTCTCTCCCTCTTATTTTCACACTTTGTGCTCTGACAGGTTGTGTTTTGGATGCTGTGTGCCTGTTTCTGTGCCACCATTAAAATCTTCAAGTAAATTGTTAATATTGTGATAGCTGGGAGATAAAAAGCTAAAACAATTCCCATAACTGCTGAACTTAGTGTGTAATAAAAGACACATCTCTTAGACTGTTCTTGGTTTACTCCCAAAATTGTGATATTAATTCCATTTAAAGCAGAAACAATCCAGCTCACCAGGATCATGATCACAGCAACACGGGCATTTATTTTAGTTCTGTACCTCAGAGGCTGACACACAGCATAATATCTATCAATAGAAAAAAAGCACAAGTTCCAAATAGAGGATGTGCACAGAAATATATCAAAGGTGGTTCGTACCTTACAGAGTAAATATCCAAGATCCCAACATGAACTTACAGCCAGTATGATGCTAAAAGGCAAAACTAAAAGGCCAACAAGCAGGTCAGCTACAGCGAGAGACAGAATGAGGTAGTTTGTAGGAGTGTGGAGCTGTTTGAAGTAAATGATGGAGATTATTACAAGAAGGTTTCCAAACATTATAAGAACTGATAAACAGCCAACAGAAACACATAATAAATATGTGGTGGTGGTGAAGGTGCTCATGCCAGATACATTTGTTGATTGATTGCAGAAATGTTTGTCCTCAAAAACATCATCAGATCTGTTGACAAAGAAGTTAGGATCCATGCATAAAAGATCATTAATAGTGGAGTAACATTTGCAATAACTTTCCTTAAATAAAAAACAAAAAGAAAAAAAGTGTACTGATTGGAGTACGTCATCTCTGTACCACCAAACAATATAATCTGCTTTTATAATATTGGACTCAGTAGTGTATCATGGTCAAGGGAGTGGCATTTGATACAGGGCAATATCACGTGAAATCATATCTACTCATGTCATTTGCACATATGCTTTTACTCTCCTTTACCCATATTTAAATGCCAAATACTATGTGGTTAAATTGTTTCCCTTTTGGTTGTTTTACGTGTTTTTGATTGAGAGTTTGCATAGGGTGTTTTATTTAGAAAATTGACCTGAGGCACAGTGAAAATATACAAGCTACAACATAAATCACACAATAAAAGGGACCACCACAACCACCCCTGTCACAAAAACACACAAGGCAAACACTTCTTTAGAAAAATAGTCTTATTAAATGGCCACCACACCACATTAACAATTAACAGTCTGCATGAATTAATATATAATTACAGTATGGAACAAGGTACACTTGGTCATCGGTGCCATATGAAAATTGCCTATCACAAGGTCTGTAATATACTAGGTCATTTACACAGATTACTGTGAAAACAAAAGTTTTCTCCTTAATACCAAATGCATTCAAATGATCATAAAAAAAAAACTTTACAAATCAAAAGATAGGCATTGCTGTCTTTAACAATTATACTGTCAATCCTGTTGAACAAAGGCATCTCATTTTCAACTCCAGTAACCACATACATCCCAACTTGATACTCTGTGCCATAGTTTTTGACCCAGGAAGTGGTCGAAAATGACAGCACGTCAAAAGCTTCATTCAACGCATCATCATACAACACGGCAAAAACATAATGCACCTTGAAGAGCTAATCAAAGGCAGCAACTGGGGCCTGCATCCTGCAGGGAATGGCCTTCTGGTCCAGGATGATGTAGAAATCCTGGATGCTGTTGCTTCTTTCTCCGATACCAAGAAGAAAGGGCTGTTTACGGCCAGTTTCTTAAAGGAAGGTCTCCATGCTTGTCCCCACCTAAGAGAGAGAGACAGACAGACAGACCGACAGACAGACAGACAATGGTTTTTACTCATGTCATTTTAATTCTTGTGCGACTGACTGTATGAATGTGCGCAATACACAACTTGATAAATTAATATTTGATAGATGTATTTTCCACACTATAAGGCGCACCTAAAGCTACTGTAGACAGCCTCCACACTCTGTGTTGTTTTAGCCATAGCAGCACCACTAGCTGCTACCGCGGCTACTTCATATTCTTTTAATACCGCTTGTTTCAAACATTGCATCGTATTATAACTCAAAGTCTTCTTTCCTCGCTGAATCTTCGCTGAACAACTTTTGCAAACAGCAATGCTGCTGTTATCTTCTGCCACTATGAAAAATGACCACACTGGTGAAGACATGTTCGTTATTCGTCTGGCAGAGAGGGGGTCAGGCTTGAGTTCTGCCAATAAGGCGCGATAGCTCTTGGGGCTACTCGGCCTGCAAACGTTGGACGAGTCAACATGTGTTCAGCTGAATCAGCTTAAAAGTTAAATTGTGTTTTTTTGTGCTTTTTTTAAGTGAAGATGTTTTTTAACGTGCTGCTTTTGAGTTCTCTTAGGGGAGGCTCACTATCCCACACTTTGAAAACTCCTGTTCTAAAGTTTACTGTCAAGTCCACCTCAGCAATGAAAGGGTTACCATCCTTAAAACATGTTATCCATCGATATCAGAATCCTCCATCTCTATCAAAGCCCAGTCAGCTGGATCGTTAATTGGTTAGGACTTCACAAATCCCGGAGAAGGCCAAGCTATGTGTTTTGGTTTGGAGAGTGAGAGGCAAATTGACCAATCGTGGTTTGATTTCAAGTGGGACAAAAAAAAACAAAAAAACATTGTAGGCCTTCGTGAAGTCCTAACATCGGTGAGACCGGGTGAGACTCAACTGCTCTCAAGAGAAGGGAGAGTTAAATGGCGGAAAACGAGAGTGACGTTGTGGCTAGCTTTCACAGATAAACTTCAAATAATAGAAAATTGAAGACCAACTCCAAAACTGGAATTTAAAAATAAGGTTAAAAAAGTGGAATGGCATTTCAAGTCTGGAAATTATCAGCGATATCCATGGATGACGGGCTGTAAGAAAACAAACAGGCTGTGCTGCTGGAGTTTACTTTTTACAACAGACAAGTCGTCCACCTGGGTCAGCGGCGGATTTGTCAGCCTTACCCACAAACATCAAGATTCTGCAGCACACCTGCAAGCGACGGTAAGTTTAAACTTTTGGGGACACAAGAGTTGATCTACAGCTAGATGAGCAGCGCCATAATCATACCTTGGCCCACAACAACAAGGTCAGGCAGAACAGGGAGATCCTGAAACGTCTCATCAATGTCGTCACATTTCTTGGAAAGCAAGAGCTGGCATTTCGAGGACATGATGAAAGTTAAGTTACAGTTTCACGTGTAACACAATTAAGCATACCTGCTGAGACGTGCCTATGAGAACCACTGTGCAACAAGTTATTAATGAAACTGGGCTCGAATTCACATGATGGACTGGGCCTTGTGAGCTCGCACTAACCCCATGTGACACTGTGCAACTGTAGTCTGTGTGTGTTTCAGGCTATAGCATCGACAAGAAAAATAAACAAAAATGATTGTCCTCTCAATCACATAATCAATATTCGAAAAAAGAAGGGCCGTTTTTCATTTACTGCATTTTCATTTTTGTTCATCCCATAGGCTAAATCCCGCATGAAGGAAATGAAGCGTAAATGAAACTTCATGAAGCAGGAACTTTGTGAATCTCCATTTAAAGAGGAAGAATAACAGTAATAATACCTCTTGTTGAATATTTGATAGATCACAGTTTTGGAAGATTTTTGCAGCTGTACAGGTATTCAGTGCATGCTTATGCGAGGTACAGCGCCACATAGCATAATGGAGTCAGCCATGCTCCAGCTCCGGTTATGCGATTCTCTAGACGGCATGTATACTTAGACAAGTGATCTGGTCTTATGCATGTCTTTATCTAATATGATCAGAAATTCGATTTTTGCTGCATGTAAAGATACTGACTGAGACCAGTTTTTAAATAGTCAGAGCCAGCCAAAACAGTCCAACTCTCCAGCAGAAACCTCCAGAGAGGGAATCCAAGCAAACAAGAGACAGACAAGGGGCGAGCCAGCAGAGGAGTCAGGGATGGAAGACTCGTCAGGTTACCTGGACAGGGATGACAAGGATGGGTCAGGGACAGGCAGGGTCGAAACCGGAGAAGAAACCTGAATATAAATGCACGAGAGCTTAGCATGCTGCTGAAGACAATCTGGCAGAGACAGAGTGGACGAAGTGGGTTTAAAACAGGTGAGAGAACACAGGTGAAGGTGGTTGCACTGATCAGGTAGGAGTGGCCAGCAGGTGAGTAGAAAAGAATTGGGAGAGAAAATCCAGCTGGTTTGACTACTGTAGCCTTGTGATTTGAGTGTGTTCATGAACAGGAGGATGACTCATTTACTATATTTTCATTTTTGTTCATCCCATAGATGAAAGTCCATGAATATTTTTTTTTGTGTGCCAATACATACTCAGCAAAGGCAAGCAAATCAAACAAGTTGTCCTTTAGTGACAGAAGCCAGTGCACTGTAAGGGTCAGCCTTGTGGGGACTTCTCTAAGTCATTTGTTTATTTGGTTTGGACCTTCTGCCACTGGACCACAGACAGGTTCGGGAAGCGCTGGGTAACCTGTTGGTGGACACATTCTTTTAAATTGTCAGACAGTGGACTTTTGAGCCGCTCCAGTTAACAGTCTTCCCCCAACGCTTGTAGACTTTAAATGGAGTGAGCGCCATGAGCAGCATATGTGTCTGGCCGAGGTTGTCCTCCATGGTGGCACAGTCTCCTCCATGTTTGGCAGGCAGGGCTCTGACTGTCACATCTGGCATGACTCCCACAGCACAATGTCTGAACTGCTACAGCCATGGGTTCTGGAGCTGGAAGGGTGGGGTGCACTTCAAATGTCAGCCGACGTCTGGCACTGTATAGTATCTCTGTGATTTGTGTGACACTGGTAGACCAAAAAGCCCATTAACTGCAAACAAAAGGTTGCACAATGAGAATGCTAAAGAGGTGTTTGTACGGGCTTACCTGGTTGCCATAGTGCCGTACTAGTGGCAGCTTGCTGCAGCAGCTCCTGTAAGCTTTTTGTGTTTTTTGTTGTTTATCTTCTGTTTTGTCGTATTTTTTTTCTACAGAACAATTGTAAAAAAAAATCTGTGAGAGAAGCGCCATCTCCTGGTCATACCCTGTTTAAGTGAATAGGTGGAGTTACAGTAAAAAATAGACACGTCCAGGAGAAGGAGGTCACTTCCAGCTGCTGGAACTTGGCTGGAAGTTGGATGGAAGACGACTGCCATTTAGCTGGCTTTCAGCTTGAAGGGGAATTTTTGCTAGAACTGTAGTCCTGTCTATTTAGTTTCTGTGTTTCCTTTGTTTCCTTGTCCGTCCATTTTTGTGTTTTGGTGTTTGTATCTTCTACCTGGTCTCTCAGTATTTTTTTCTTTACCCTCACCTGCCTGCATTTGGGTCCTTTTCTGAAACCTCCCTACTTCTTCCATAACATTTCCAAGACCGAGTCACGGTGGCAGCAGGTTAAGCAGGCCATTTCTCCTGTCTCTCTTCTTGAAAATGGCAATTGCCATCCGGTGTGTACTCAACAGAAACTATTCCTGTCATGCGACACTAAAGAGGCATGTCAACCAAGACAGCCCACTGTCCAGACCTCTACTGGTGTTCATATTCTTCATATACCTTCATTTATTGGGTTCAGGAGCTTCAAATACTCTTTCCAGTGCTCAACAATATTCATAGTTCTTTAGTTTCTTTTCATTCTTGGTTATATTTTTCAGTTTTCTTTGCAGCTGATGATGCTGACGACCTTTCCTCATGTCAGGTTTGAGCTATCGGCCACATGCACTCAGTCAGTTTTTTATGTTGATGCAAAATCCAAGCAACTCTGAAGAAAGATTTGTTAGCATGCTGTTGGGCAGTGAATGAATGTCTTACAAATCTGATGGATCAATCATTCTCAGATCCTTTATTTTATGTGACCTGAGCACATAACATAAAAGACATACTGGCTTTAAACATCCCTTGATAAGAATGAACACGTAACACATAAAGTTCCTTTTTCCGCATGTATTTTTTTGCTTTTTAGAGCATGTGCTATTATGTTCAACCTCCAGGCTCTCTACTGTTTTTGACATGTGGGTATTATATTATTGTTGCCTTGACACAAGTTTATATGTTAGACATTTGGTCAATATGCTTTCTAACTGCAGTTTCTCTACAGAGAAGATGTCAGAATATGTAAAGTACAATACAAATAAAAGAAAAAAACAAGCAAGTTAATATCTCAGCAGCATCATTCTAAATAAGTAAACACAAGCATTACAGATAGCCTACATCAATCCCTAATATTTTAGTCTTACTGAGCTCAACAAGCATTACACTCAATAATAACTATTAATGGGCAAATATTATGTATTAATCTTACTAACTGATAAACAAGCACGTACCATTTAAAACCTCTAGCTGTGTTTTTTCTGGAGAAAATTTTGTATTTGTAGCATAAACAGCCCTTATGTGCATTTACCACACATCAAAAAACTACAGCAGATGTTAATGTTTATACAGATATACAGTATAGCATGCAGTCAGAAAGAGATGTTAATCTTTAGTTCCAGACATCACCATTAGTCACATGTTAGTGACTCCTCTTCTTCTTTGACTCAAAGGAGCTTAGAATTAACAAAATCTCCCTGGAATATTTTTCCAGAAATCACCATTCTAAAAGCTGATCGAAACCAGCTGTAAAAGAAGGCATAGATGAATGGATTGAGCATTGAATTTGACCATCCAAGCCACTTAAATGCTGCCATTAGAGCAACAGGTATTGTGTAATCACTCAAAGGGTTAAATGTCATACAAAAAAAGAAAGGAGTCCAACAGGTGAGAAAAAATCCCATTACAATAGCCAAAGTTTTGGTGGCCTTTCTCTCCATCTTTCTTTCAGACTTTTTGCTCTGACATGTTATGTTTTGGATGCTGCGTGCCTGTCTCTGTGCCACCGTCAGAATCTTTAAGTATATGGTTAACATAGTGATAGTTGGAATATAAAATGAAAAAACAAGGCCCACACTTGCTAAGCTGCTATTTTGAAATAGGAAACACCCTCTGTTAAATCCTTGGTTCACTCCCAGAATTGCCACAGTAACTGCAAAAAAAGCAGAAACAGTCCAGCTCACCAGGATCATGATCACAACAACACGGACATTTATTTTAGCTCTGTACCTTAGAGGCTGACACACAGCATAATATCTGTCAACAGAAATAAAGCACAAGTTTGAAATAGAAGAGGAGCCCAGAAAAATATCAAAGGTGCTTCGTACCTTACATAGTAAATCTTGATAATACCAACAAGAGCTTACAGCCAGTATAGCACTAAAAGGCAAAACTAAAAGGCCAACAAGCAGGTCAGCTACAGCAAGAGACAGAATGAGGTAGTTTGTAGGAGTGTGGAGCTGTTTGAAGTAAATGATGGAGATTATTACAAGAAGGTTTCCAAACATTATAAGAACTGATAAACAGCCAACAGAAACACATAATAAATATGTGGTGGTGGTGAAGGTGCTCATGCCAGATACATTTGCTGATTCAATACAGAGATGTTTGTCCTCAGACCTGTTGACAAAAAAGTTAGGTTCCATGCATAAAAGATCATTAATTGTAAGGTAACATTTGCAATAACATGCTTGATGTCAAGAATCGATAACAGTATTTTCTTGCCTGTAGAGAGAGGTCTTCATTAATAATTTGAGTGCACTCTGTGTTTCATTCCATACCTATTAGGTTTGTGCACCTGCACTGGTGGGAGCAGTCTATTCTTCGACTCTTATAGCTCTTGGCTCAGTATCATATCATGGGTCAAGGGAGTGGCATCTAATGTAGGTCATTAAGAGGTGTAACCATACAACTCTTTGTCTTGTAGCGCTGCACAGTCCGAATCACCTTGCTACACACCTTTTTCATTCAAACACACCTCCATCCATGGGCGTCCTCCGTCATCCACCCACAGTCAGCGCCTAATCCAATGGAAGAAAACCACCGCATCCCGCGCAGTTTCAATCCGTCCTCCAGGAAGAGTTTATAGGATAGGTGCAAGTCACCGGTGAAGTGGGAAGTAGGAAGAGGAGAGTCCAGAGGGTCGCAAACTGAACAGTGCATAGTGTTGTTAAAGTGTGTGTTTAAGTCCACGTTGGATATATGCGTCGCTGGAGTCACGTTGTCCCGTGGGGTGGATTGTACCCGTTGAAATTTTGTATTTATTTTTTGGTTACTCAGGCAGTAAAAAAAAAAAAAATCACATTCTGAAAATCACCATGCAGGTGTGTTGATTGATTTTTTTTTTTTGCTGTGCTAAGCTGCCTGGTTATTATTTTTGGGGTGGGTTGACTGCATTATTTTTGTTCTGTTTTATTTATTTATTTTTGTCAGACTTGATTCTGACTGGCACCCCGGCATTCTTTGTAGTTGACCCGTTACAGTCTATGTGCACAAATGTGTTTAATCACTTATACCTATTTACAATTTTAAGTGACCCCTTTTTTAATGAAACAGTACAACTTGAAGAGATTATAAAGACAGAAAGAGAAAATAATTTAAGTTTGGGGATTTGTACTTTAGATGTCCTTAAAGAGATGTTTAATGTGAGAATGTGTAATAATGTTCAATCATATATTGTGTGTTAAGTGTTTATTGGTGTGTGTGTGTTAATTCTTTTGTGTGTGTTAATTCTTTTGTGTGAACAACAATTTAGTATAATGATGCGTGTATTGCAAAATGTTGAAGGGTAGGGGGCAGTTGAAAGGATCATGTGCACTTACATATGAGAAGAAAGCAGTCTAACTGTCAGTGTTGCAAACCACACTTAATCTCAATAACGCTCCGCTTAGCTTGCTATATCTTGTTTTACCTTATATGAAGTAATTACATGCATTAATCTACACCCTACTGAAATGTAACGCCTGCTTTTGTGTGTTTAATAAAACGAGCCAGAACTGTTGGAGATCAGAACTCAGCTGGGTGTGATGGTGAACGGACTGCGGAGTCTGTCAAAGCTGTGTTCTCCCTCTTGCAACAGGTGAAACTGAAGTACTTGTCTTTGTCTTCTTTAAACTCAATATCTCTCTGCTCTACATCAGGTCTACAGAATTCGGGGTGGTTTGAATCACCACAACATTAACAACAGCTAAAAATCTTGACCTCCAGTGGTTGAACTTCTTCAGAGAGGGCAATGGAAACTCTGTCTTCATACCTGATATTAACATCCATCTATTCAGCCATATCTCTTCATCAGGAGCGGTGTTCTAACAAGTC
Organism: Collichthys lucidus; assembly: GCA_004119915.2. Classification (NCBI taxonomy): domain Eukaryota; kingdom Metazoa; phylum Chordata; class Actinopteri; family Sciaenidae; genus Collichthys; species Collichthys lucidus. Next base: position 17,538,544 of record CM014086.1, read on the forward strand.
AACATTTCTAATAGTTTTTTAAAAATCATGTACGTCATTGCTAGATTACCCAATGTTTAAAAGTCGACATCTGTGACTGTATGGGAGTGTGTTAGCAGCCATGCCATGAGTAATCTATGAATGTATACACAGTGTGATAGTGTATGAGTAGACAATTCAATATTTGAGGGGATGCTGAGAATTTCCTCAAGCATCTGAGCTGCTTCTGACCACAGTCAATATGTAGCATCTAGGTTAGACCCTCAGTGAAGTGGTAAGGTACTTGAAGCTCAGAATCCTCTCCATTTCCATTTAAATCGGGACTCAGATGCAGATGTGTCAGTGAGCTTGTGTCACTAGGCTTGTGACAGCCTCTACCAGCTGTCACGTGACAGGCAGTTCAGGCTGTATAAATGCCCACTCACACCGGAGGCGTTACGGCCGCGTTACGGCCACCGCACAAGCATTTCATAGCATTTCTATTTCTGACGCGAGCCGCTGCTAAACCTCGTAAATTTCAACAGAACACTGCACACCAGACAGGAAACCCAACACAGAATCAACCTAATAAACTTCCGCCCCCTTTCAAAATAAGACACAATACGCAGTTCATGTAGCTTTTTACAACTTCACATCAACGTTACGTCATGACCGGTGGCACCAGGTGATCAAAGATCGATCAAAGGGTCTCAACATGGACGATAAAAGACTAATTGTTGAAGTGGAACAACACACAATCATTTATGACACAACAGATGCTTTTTATAATTTCCTCCACGTCGGAGAAGCAAAGTCAGCTGTTTGTTGTTGTTGTTTTCTTTATACACAGTTTATCGCGGAGTCTCGCGTACGTCCATGATTCTCGCGTGAATACAGCAGGCTCTCTCCGCTGCTTTAACACGCTTATTTGTCACGTGACAGCTACCTAGTTACTGTCGTGCTGTTAAACAACAATGGCAGGAAGGATACAGGACACAAGTCACTTTATTGTGGTGTGTATTTGCTTTCCTAAGTTTTTATATGGTTTGAATTGCTTGTGGCATTTTGTTTATTATGCTTTGTCAGCAAACCATGTTGCCTTCAGTGTTAAGTGTTTGAGAACCCCGGTCTTTTTTACAACGCCCACAAGAGGGCAATGCCATTGGCTGTAAAAATAAACGAAATGGCTAAAAAAAAAAGATATGTTTAATTTACTGTCCAAGAGTAAGAGATCCGAATCAGTAAGTCCTCGGGGGTAATATACAGCAGTGGGGAACCTTCAGGGCCTTCTATGCCTTCAGAGAAGGCCTAAAAAAATTGGACCAAAATAGGAATATTAAATAAAAAATAATATATATTTTTTAATTTGTCTCATTTAATTTAATACAATACATTTAACTTTTTTTCATCTATGTTCTAAAGCAGCAGTTTTGAAAGTGTGAGGCACACCTCCCTTGTGGGGCGCCAGAGGACTTCAGGGGAGGCGCGGAACGGGAAAAATAAAACTATATCTGACAAAGATATTTGTCTCATCAGTGTGCCATGAAAACTCGGCAAGCCAGCCCCGAAAGATTAGCAAAAAAGTCCACAAAACAATACAGTATGTCTTATCTTTGCTGTTTTGTGTCAAAAGTTCTATTCTAGCATGAAAAAAGGCTGCTAATGTTTGCTGCTATGTCTCTGCTTTAGTTTGAATCAATCGCGAAGCTCCTGGTTGTTTTCATAAAGACAAAGGCACTTTGAAAGGGAAGTGTGACCTCTTGGTGCGATATACTACCTTTGGGTTTACTTCTTTCTGAATCGTCATTAGTGGGTCAAAGGTTAATCTGGGTGGTACTAATCGATTTTCCTGACTCTGATTGGTCGATTGGTGTCAATCATCAACATCGCCAATCAGGACATCCACACTCTGTTCCATGAAAAAACAAACATCTGTAGTTCTGCATTTTTTATTATAGAAACAAGCTGAAGCTGCAAGCCCATTCCTGACATTAAATAATAATAAAAATGTGTGGTATTGACAACAGACCACATATTTTAAATACAAAACAAAATATTAAAACATTTGGCTACTGCAATTAATGCGGTACAAATGCGGTTTAAGCAGTAGTGTATAACATAACCAATGTGCTATGAAATATAGAAAAAAAACTCACGCATTGCTCTTACTCACTTATGTAGTGAATAAGTTTTGGTCTGACAGACTGCAACATTAAAACTACACTAGTGAGGTAGACTATGTGGTAACATCAACTTTTACCACAAGTTATTTTAGTGCCTAAAAAAAAGTACGTAAGCAGACTTCTCCTTCTCTCACATAAAAAAACACCGGAGCACCGGCAATAATATCTGTTGGCCGCTTTCCAGTCCGGTACAATCACTGGTCTCTGCGGGTGTAGGCTACATTACGTGTTGTCAGTTTGTCACGTGTAACACAATTAAGCATACCTGCTGAGATGTGCCTATGAGATCACTGCGCAGCAAGAGTTATTAATGTAACTTGGCCCGAATTCACATGATGGGCTGGGCCCCGCGAGCTTGCACTAACCCCAGGTGACGCTGTACAGCTGTAGCCTGTGTGTGTTTCAGGCTATAGCATCGACAAGAAAAAAAACATCGATTGTCCTCTCAATCACATAATCAATATTCAAAAATAGTTTTTCATTTACTGCATTTTCATTTTTGTTCATCCCATAGGCTAATAAATTGAAGCGTAAATGAAACTCCATGAAGCAAGAACTTTGTGAATGTCCATTTAAAGAGGAAGAATTGCGGGTGATTAACAGCCTTTTGGAAGATTTTTGCAGCTGTACAGGTATTCAGTGCATGCTTATGCCAGGTAAGCCCATACAAACACCTCATTAGCATTCTCATTGTTTAACCTTTTGTTTGCACACAATGGGCTTTTTGGTCTCCCAGTGTAGTGGGTGTGAGGTTGGACCCAAGAACAGCACAGACTCAGTATGTTTACATGCAACAAAGAAAATTTAAATTTCTGACTGTATCAGACGTAGTTTGGACTTTTAAAATGTTTGTAAACACCTTAGTCCAACCTATTTCGGACCATAATGGACATCTCAAAATCGGATAAGAACACCTAGATAATTTGTTCATAGTCAGCATTTTAACACCATGTATATTCAGCAATCGGATCTAAATCGGATTTTGCATTCCCAGGCATGCTCAACAATTTCCGCTGGGGCTTTCACCCAGATGTGAAAGGAGACCTTGTATTAAATAGTGGTGTTGTTGCCAGAAAAGGTCAATCGACAGGAGGAAAATAATGCACAAAATGTACGCAATCGAAGCATCGTCCATCTCCTTGTACGCCATCTTTGTTTGAATGCCATCAGATAGTTTGTTGTTGCTGATAAGTAGAGGTCAACCGGAAGTGGCTCTTTGTTGAGAGGGCTACAGCGCCACATAGCGTAATGGAGTCAGCCATGCTCCGGCTCAGGTTTAACCAATTCTCTGAACAGCATGTATACTCAGACAAGTGATCCGGTCGTCTTCATCTGATACGATCAGAAATTCAATTTTTTTGCTGCATGTAAACATACTGACCATACTGACCTGAGACCAGTGTTGAAACAGTTAAAGAGTTTATTGGCCAAACAGGCTCGCAAAAATCCACAGCAGGTACACAGGAAATAGCCCACTACAGAGCCAGCCAAAACAGTCAACAACTCTCCAGCAGAAACCTCCGGAGAGGGAATCCAAGCAAACAGGAGACAGGCAAGGGGCGAGCCGGCAGAGAAGTCAGGGACGGAAGACTGGTCAGGTTACCTGGACAGGGATGACAAGGACGGGACAGGAAGGGGCGAAACCAGGAAAGCAAGCCGAAGATAAATGCGCGAGAGCTTAGCATGCTGCTGAAAACAATCTGGCAGAGACAGAGTGGAAGAAGTAGGTTTAAATCCGGTGAGGGAACACAGGTGAGTTGTCCTTTAGTGACAGAAGCCAATGCGCTGTAACTCAGGGTCAGCCTTTTGGGGACTTCTCTAAGTCTTTCGTTTATTTGGTTTCGACCCTCTGTCCCTAGACAGGTTCGGGAAGCGCTGGGTAACCTGTTGGTGGACACATTCTTTTAAATTGTCAGACAGTGGACTTTGCCATTTGAGCCGCTCCAGTTCACAGTCATACCCCAACGCTTGTAGACATCAAATGGAGTGAGCGCCATGAACACACTGGCAGCATATGTGTCTAGCCGAGGTTGTTCTCTATGGTGGCACAGTCTCCTCCATGTTTGGCAGGCAGGGCTCTGACTGTCACATCCGGCGTGACTCCCACAGCACGGGATCTGAACTGCTGCAGCCACGGGTTCTGGAGCCGGAAGGGTGGGGGTCCCCTGGTGTGTCTCCAAATGTCAGATGACATCTGGCACTGTATACTATTCAGTAGTCAAACCAGCTGCATTTCCAGCTCTGTGATTTGTGTGACACTGGGAGACCAAAAAGCCCATTAACTGCAAACAAAAGGTTGCGCAATGAGAAAGCTAAAGAGGTGTTTGTACAGGCTTACCTGGTTGCCATGGCGCCACACTGGTGGCAGCTTGTTGCAGCAGCTCCTGTAAGCTTTTTGTGTTTTTTTGTCGTTTATCTTCTGTTTTGTCGCATTTTTTTTCTACTTCTACGACGGGCCGACAGAGACAATGGACTGAGCGGTAAGAAGAAGGGAGGAGGGATCACAGTGCTTGTGAACAACAGGTGGTGTAATCCTGGACATATTACCGTAAAGGAAAGTTTCTGTAGTCCGGACATTGAACTGTTAGCCGTGAGCGTAGGTCCATATTATCTGCCATGGGAGTTTACATGTGCCATCATCATCACTGTTTACATTCCGCCATCAGCTAATGCCAATGCCACATGTGACATCATTACCTCAATCACAGCCAGACTGCAAACGTACCATCTGAATGCACCGTCATGGCACCCATTGTTCAGAAGCAGCCTGTGATCACCAGGACAGTTAGGAGGTGGTCCCTGCAAGGTTGTTTTGAGGCCACAGATTAGGATGTACTGTGTGAGCCCCATGGTGAGGACATCAATGCCATGACTGACTGCATCACAAAGTACATCAACTTTTGTGTTGACAGCATTGTACCCACCAGGAGGGTATGATGCTTTCCAAACAACAAGCCCTGGATCACCAGCGACCTGAAGGAGCTGCAGAACAGAAAGAAGAGAGCCTTCAGGGACGGGAGGGACCGGGAGCTATTGAGAAGCATCCAGAGGGAGCTGAAACACAAGCTGAGGGAAGGCAAGGAGGCATATCAGGAGAAGCTGGAGCGAAAGCTCCAAGAAAACAACGTAAGGGATGTGTGGTCTGGAATGAGGACCATCACTGGATTCAAGGTGATAGGGAGTCACCTGAGGGAAGCCTGGACAGAGCAATGAACTGAATTCGTTTTTCAACAGATCTACAGGCGCCTCAGTTCACCCCTCCACTCTCCCCCTCTGTCTTTAGCCACAAAGACCCCACACCCTTTTCTCCCACACACCTCTGTGACCAAGACTGACAACCCCACACATCTCCCGACCCCACAATGGACCTAAACATTTTCACATCATCAACATCTTCCCACACATCCATGATCTTTGAGCCCCTAGTCAGGTGAAAAGACAGCTGGAGAAACTACGCTGGAACAAAGCTGCAGGCCCGGATGGTGTCAGCCCCAGAGTGTGACCAGCTATGCGGGGTTCTACCCGCACCTATTCAACCTTACCCTTGTTCCGGTACCGAAAAAGTCACATCCAGCTGTGCTCAACAACTACAGACCAGTTGTCTTAATGTCTCATGTCATGAAAGTCCTCGAGAGACTGGTTTTGGCCTATCTGAGACCTCAGGTGAGACCTGCTGCAGTTTGCCTACCGCCCCTCGGTTGGTGTTGAGGACGCGATCATCTACCTGCTTCGACGGGCCCTCTCTCACCTGGATAGAGCTGGCAACACTGTGAGGCTCATGTTCTTTGATTTTTCCAGTGCCTTCAACGCGATCCAGCCTACACTGCAGAGAAGCTCCGGGTGATGCAGGTGGATACCTCCAAATCTCCCGGGTAACTGACTACCTGATAGACAGACCATACATTGTAAAACAAAGTTCTTGCTTCATGGAGTTTCATTTGCACTTCGATTTATTTATGCAGGATTTAGCCTATGGGATGAACAAAAATGAAAATACAGTAAAGAGTCATCTTCTGTTCATGAACACACTCAAGTCACAAAGCTACTGTATAGTATATGGGAGTCCAACTAGCTGTATTTTCCGCACTGTGATTTGTGTGACACTGGGAAACGGCTGCTGTCTCTGTGGGTGTGTAAGCTATGTCATCTCCAGTGATGGGAATAACGGCGTTGAAATAAACGCCGTTACTAACGGCGTTACTTTTTTCAGTAACGGGTAATCTAACGAGTTACTTCATCTATCGTTGTAACGCCGTTACCGGTACCAACACGCCGTTACCTCGCGTTACTGAACCAACCTACTCGTTTAGAAACTGGCACCTCACTCAACTCGCATACAGGAATGCTTTTTTTTCTCCCTTTGGTAAGGGCGGGATACGTAATGACGATTGGCTAAAGCAGAGATTTCATGTTGAGCCAACCAGAGACACCCGGTGGGCGGGTATACACACAAACCAACACACGGTCGTAGCGCGCACACACACACACACGCACACACACACACACACAGCATGTCAGATGAGATGGCGAGTCCCGAGGCTGAGTCTAACAGCGTTTTCACGGTGGAAGTATAGGCAGTATTTTAACCTCGTCGAGGTAAAAGGTAAAAATGTACATGTTACATGCACACTGTGTCTAAGACCAAAGACTTTGTCCACGTCAAATGTAAGCAACTCGAATTTAATGAAGCATCTCTCGACTGCACACGCGTCTGTTAAGCTAGTGGCCACCGGCATGCCCCACGATAAAGGCAAGCTAGCTAACAAGGAAGGCTGGATTTTTCTGCTTCAGCTTCTACCCCAAAACTTACCACACAGCAAGAACTCAATAAAATGATAGGCAGGTATGTGGTTGAAAACATGCTGCCATTGAAAGTTTGTTTTAATTTGCAGCATGTCAAGTGTAAAACATGTCATATTGTTTAACTGCTTACATTTGTAAGTAAAGAAAATGCTTGAATACATTAAAACCTGTATGGGTATCTGTTGTTTGCTTTACTCCAAATTATTTGGCATTTTTTAACTTAAAAAAGTAACGCATTAGTTACTTTCCTGGGTAACTAGTTACTTTTATAGTGTAGTAACTCAGTTACTAACTCAGTTACTTTTTTGGGTAAGTAACTAGTAACTGTAACTAATTACTTTTTCAAAGTAATGTGCCTTGTGCTCTTTTCTGTTTTTGACCCTGCTCTTTTTGTGTTTTTTCCTGGATATCTAGCTGCTTTTGGTTATTCAAGTTTTTGTTTACCCACACCTGCCTGCATTTGGGTCCTTTCCTGAAACCTCCCCACTTCCTCCGTGACATATCCAAGATCAAGTCACCGTGGCAGCACGTTAAGCAGGGCATTTCTCCTGTCCCCCTTTTTGAAAATGGCAATCACCATTCGGTGTGTACTCAACAGAAACTATTCCTGTCATGCAACACTGAAGAGGCATGTCAACCAAGACAGCCCACTGTCCAAAACTTTCAACATTTTAAGGTGAATCTTATTTAGTCCTGGTGCCTTTCCAACAAAGAACTTCTTGAGTACATTAGAGACCTCTACTGGTGTTCATATTCTATACCTCCATTTATTGGGTACAGGAGCTTCAAATACTCTCTCCAGTGCTCAACAAAATTCATAGTTATTTCGTTTCTTTCCATTCTTGGTTATATTTTTCAGTTTTCTTTGTGGCTGATGATGCTGACGACTTTTAGTTTTCCCTCATGTCAGGTTTAGGCTATCGGGCACATGCACTCAGTCAGTGAATGTTTTTTATGTCGATGCAAAATCCAAGCAACTCTGAAGAAAGATTTGTTAGCATGCTGTTGGGCATTGAAAGAATGTCTTACAAATCTGATGGATGAATCATTTTCAGATCCTTTATTTTATGTGACCTGAGAACTTCAGATTTGAGTGGGTATGTTGCTGAAAATGATCAGCACAGAACATAAAAGACATACTGGCTTTAAACATATGCTGTTATGTTCAACCTCAAGGCTCTCTACTGTTTTTGACATGTGGGTATTATATTATTGTTGCCTTGACACCAGTTTATATGTTGTACATGTGTATATGTACATTTGGTCAATATGCTTTCTAACTGCAGTTTCTCTACACAGAAGATGTCAGAATATGTAATCTACCAAAATAAAATCTTTGTGTGAATTTCATCGTAAAAATAAGCAAGTTAATATTTAAGCAGAAACATTGTAAATAAGTAAACACAAGCATTACATATAGCCTACATCAATCCCTAATATTATAAGCTAGTTAATGTATCGTGTAAATAAATAGTCTTACTGAGCTCAACAAGCTTTACAGTCAATAATAACTACTGATGGGCAAATATTATGTATTAATCTTACTAACTGATAAACAAGCATGTACCATTTAAAACCTCTAGCTGTGTTTTTTCTGGAAGATGACATAAACATTGTTACACATTCTGAAGCACTTTTACATTATGCAATAGTAAACGATAAAATTTGACTTTCAAATCTAACACAAAAATTACACAAATACAAGTGAGCAAGCTATTAAAAAAGGTGAGCAAACACAATTTTGTATTTGTAGCATAAACAGCTCTTATGTGCATTTACCACACATCAAAAAACTACAGTAGATGTTAATGTTTATACAGATATTTAGCATGCAGTCAGAAAGAGATGTTAGTCTCTAGTTCCAGACATCACCATTAGTCACATGTTAGTGACTCCTCTTCTTCTTTGACCTAAAGGAGCTTAGAATTTACAAAATTTCCCTGAAATATTTTCCCAGAAATCACCATTCTGAAAGCTGATCGAAACCAGCTGTAAAAGAAGGCATAGATGAATGGATTGAGCATTGAATTTGACCATCCAAGCCACTTAAATGCTGCCATTAGAGCAACAGGTATTGTGTAATCACTCAAAGGGTTAAATGTCATACAAAGAAAGAAAGGAGTCCAACAGGTGAGAAAAACTCCCATTACAATAGCCAAAGTTTTGGTGGCCTTTCTCTCCATCTTCCTTTCAGACTTTTTGCTCTGACATGTTATGTTTTGGATGCTGTGTGCCTGTCTCTGTGCCACCGTCAGAATCTTTAAGTATATGGTTAACATAGCGATAGTTGGAATATAAAACACATAAACAAGTCCCACAATTGCTAAGTTGCTATTTTGAAATAGGACACACACTCTGTTAGATCCTTGGTTCACTCCCAGAATTGCCACAGTAACTGCAAAAAAAGCAGGAACAGTCCAACTCACCAGGATCATGATCACAACAACACGGACATTTATTTTAGCTCTGTACCTCAGAGGCTGACACACGGCATAATATCTGTCAACAGAAATAAAGCACAAGTTTGAAATAGAAGAGGCAGTCAGAAAGATATCAAAGGTGCTTCGTACCTTACATAGTAAATCTTGATAATACGAACACGAGCTTACAGCCAGTATGGTGCTAAAAGGCATGACTAAAAGCCAACAAGCAGGTCAGCTACAGCGAGAGACAGAATAAGGTAGTTTGTAGGAGTGTGGAGCTGTTTGAAGTAAATGATGGAGATTATTACAAGAAGGTTTCCAAACATTATAAGAACCGATAAACAACCAACAGCAGCACATAATAAATATGTGGTGGTGGTGAAGGTGCTAATGCCAGATACATTTGCTGATTCATTACAGAGATGTTTGTCCTCAAAAACATCATCAGAGCTGTTGACAAAAACTGTAGGTTCCATTAAAAAAAAAACATTAATAGGGACCTGAAATTTTGCAATAACATGTCTTATATAAAAAAAAATATATAACACAGTTGTATACAAATTTAGACAAGCATTTTCTGTTAACTTTAGTGCTCTCTTAGTTCTTGGTGTCTTTGCCACTGAGCACAGATAGCGTTGATTTTGTTCTGTTCTCATTTGCATATCATGTTCAAGGGAGGGGCATTTTACACGGATCAGTATGATGAGTAATCATGCAACTGACTGATGCAAGTGACCTTCAGTTTGAAAACTGTAAGAACTTTTGGCCATTGTTCACATTTTGCACTTAACATTCATTTCCTCCTTGATTTCTCAACCACCTTTAAGCAGGCCCTATGATCCTGTTCATTGTCATGAAACCAAAGTCATTATCCTGTGTACAAACACCAACAAACAGACAAACAAAGAAATATCCCTGAGCTTACCACACAACCAGTGAGTTCTGCAGATTTTTGGGACTTATCTGCTGTACTCCTGAAGCTAGGGGACATCTGCAGGTAGTTGAGGCAGAATACCATCTTCTAGTGATGGGAATTTCAGCTCTTTTTGGAGAGCCGGCTCTTTTTGCTCTGCTTACTATAAGGAGCCGGCTCTTTCGGCTCCCATAGCTCCTCACATTTTATTAATTGGTTTTATTAATTATTATTATTATTATTGCTGTTATTATTTTTTTTATTTTAAATGTTATATATATATATATATATATATATATATATATATATATATATATATATATATAAATAATTATTATTATTTTTATTTTTTTTGGACATTGTGAAGCACTTTGGCCAGTGCATGCTGTGTAAAAATGTGCTATATAAATAAAACTTACTAACTATTAGCAGCTTCAGTATCAGTTGCAGTTGATGATATGCTGACACTTTCAGCAGGTTCCCTTGCTTCCCTTAGTTCTTCCACCTGTACTGATGGGTAGACAGTTTGCATGTGCCTGTGCAAATTGTTTGTAGAGCCTGCTCGATAGGAGATGTTAATGTAACCTGGGGTCTGTTTCACAAAGCAGGTTCAACAAACTCTGAGTTAAATCCTGAACTCTGAGTTGATCTACTCTGAGATAGGAAACTCTGAGTTTTCGGTTTCACAACAGCTGATTTGAGTTAGTTTAATCAACTCAGAGTTGTTTAACCTGGAGTTAATCATGAGCACCACAGACATATAAAGCCAGCATCAATGGAGCCCAGATTCGATGATTGAAAATGGAAACTGACAGAAAGAGGGCAGCATTTTTCACCCCAATAGAATTAGAAATATTAATTACTGCATATGGAGAATATGAGCATGTCTTCAGAAAGAAGTGCAACATTGCAGCGGCTGCCAAAGAGAGGGAGAGGGCATGGGAGAGCATTGCTGCTCGGGTCAATGCGTAAGTTTAAATGTAATATTTTGCAATCACAAAAACTATTGAAGGGCAAATTGCATGAATGGAGCCTATTAATTTATTTCATGTAGGTGCAATCCGGCGGGGGAGAAGCGCACCTGGCAGCAACTTAAGATGAAATATAAAAACATTGTTCAAACAGGTCAGACATCTGCATGACTTGACTCTGAACTTCTTTGATTCCTTCCATAATGCTCTTTTAACACTCAAAAATGTCTTCTTTATATTGTATTAAACAATGAAGCCTAATAAACTAACCCAGATTTTTACTCCGCCAACAGAAAGAGGGCAGATGCCCAAAAAACAGGTGGTGGCCCAGCAGCCCCACCTCTAACGGAGGCAGAGGAGCTGGCCCTGAGCCAGAATGTGGGAAGGCCAGTGGCAGAGGGAATCCCTGGTGGGAGCTCATCCTCTGAGCCCCCACCTCAAGACACAAGTGCCTACATAAAATGTAATATTTCTCTGCCTATATACTCCTCTTTTGGGTGCCTATTCACACAAATATTTCTTTCCCTGTCATGTCTTTCATTTTATCCCAACAGATTCTGATGGTGCCATCTGCCTGGTGGAGCCCCCTCACGCCACAGCAGACCCTGCAACTGTAAGTAGGCAACACTCCGAAGATTTTGCTGAATGGTAGTTTAAGTATAGTAAAAAATATCACTCATCCAGGACGAAGACAATGAGGAGGAAACAATGTCTGCTGCCTTCACAGAGGAGGATCCTGGAAGGCCTATTGAGGTAGAGTCTTTATGTTACCAAGATTTCTCTTCCCATTGACACTTCTGACCACTGTGGTGGAGTACAGAGTGACACTGAAGTATTAACACATTCTCATCCTTTGCTCAGAGTGTGGCTGGGCAGCAGCAGGAGACTCCCCTGACCTCAACTGCAGAGATTGACACAGTGAGACAGCTGTTCATGAAACTCCAGAGATTTATTATGTGGAATTTATGTGCAACAGGTTAATTTTATGTCCTCTTTATGTATTCCCAGTTACCAGTAAAAGAAATTTATAAAATTCACCTCCCAAAAAAAATCCAGAAGACAGATAAGGAAATGGTATACCTCGACCGCCAGATTAAAAAAGCAGATTTGGAAATCCAAATACTGGAACATAAATTAAAGGTGGGTGCATGGTTACATGTCAATTATGTCAATGTTAACTATTGGAACATTAACTTAACTAGCTTTTGTATTTGTAGGAAATAAAGAAGACCAACTGAAATGTGCCTCATGTTTTTATTTGTGGTGGTGCTTTAAACTCAAAAGTGATTAGTACAAATGATGTCTCTGACCGCTCGGCCATCCTGCATAGCTGGCAGGTGGACGGGGTCTTCATCGGGGTCATCAATCTGTAGGGCAGGGTGTTGCTCTCCTCTAATAGTGGCGATATTGTGAAGAACAACACATGCCACAATAATATCGCAGGCCCTCTCAGGGGTCACCCTGAGGTGACGTAGGCACTGGAAACGGGCTTTCAGCAGGCCTATGGTCATCTCTTCACCCGGGCTCTTGTCCTGCTGTGAGCACGGTTGAAGTTTTGTTGGGGGCCTGGCTCAGGGTCCGGGTAAGGGGTCAGCAGCCTTGGTTGGCAGGGGTAACCCCTGTCTCCCAGCAGAAGGCCGTCAAACTCTCCTGTAATGTAGAGAGGATGCATGGGGTGTTGTAAAGGGGGGAGACAAGAGAATTTTACTGCAAATCTTCAGGTTTCTCACCGTGCTGCAGCCTGGCACTCAGGTTTGACTCGCGGTATATCCTTGAGTCATGAACAGACCCAGGCCACTTGGCCTCCACATTGGTGATTATGTGTGCAGCATCACATATGATCTTGACAGTGCAGAGAATGACAGATATTAGTTAAATTATGAGGAAGTGCTTAACACAGTGAAACTTCTTAGTCTACATGTACCTGCACATTAATGCTGTGAATGGACTTCCTATTCACATAATCAGCCTCATTATGTGAGGGAGCTGTGATGGGAATGTGCGTACCATCTATGCAGCCAATCACATTGGGAAATCCTAAAACAAATAAAAATAATAAAAATTACTAATTCAAGTCTGAGGTGGCAGCACAATGTCATAATACAGCCTGATATTAAAGGAATTCAACAGATCTCTACATCCTTCACCTGCGATCCTGTGGAACTCTTCCTTTATGGCCCTGACAGGTTTGTGTCCAGGGAACACAACAAATATATGTAAAAGTCTTTTCAGGGCGAGGCAGACTCTTCTGATGGCCCTGCATACAGTTGCCTTACTTAAGTGCTCAGCATCTCCGATGTTATACAAAAAACTGCCATTGGCAAAAAAACGCAGCGCCACACACAAAATCTGCTGCGATGTGAGCGCATGACTGCGACTCGTGATGTTTGAAATGTGCGGACGGATGAGGTTGTGTATGTAAATTATAGACTGTGAAGTAAAACGGTACCGCTCAAAAAGAAAATTGTCCGGGAGGGCTGAAATATCTATGCGTGGTCTGAGTACTCTCTTCCGACAGATCTGTAATTCCCTGCGCAGGATTGCTGCACCTTCGTCCACGGGATCGTAATCAAAAGGACACGCCATGTTCAAAAAGTTGACACCAAACGTTGCCTTCTGGAACTAGAGGACGTTCTGACAGCGCAGGAATGAGGAAATCAAATTAAGTATGTGGCTCTGAAAGTGGGCGGAGACAGAGAGAAACTCAGGGTTTCTTCAGGAAAACCTGGTCCCAACCAGGTTAGATTCACGGAGTCTGTTACTATGGCAACTTAGCTTGAGGTTAAGTTACCTCCCTTTGTGAAACAGGTTAGAGTTAACCCTCTCTCTCGGGTTTGATTGACCCTCCTTTGTGAAACGTGATTCCAGGGTTAACAGACTCTGAGTTTTCAATAAACCTGCTTTGTGAAACGGACCCCTGGCCACTCCACCCCCGGGGACTCTGCGTCGTGTCAAACTTTTTTTTTAAACATTTCAGCCAACCCTGTATTATATTTTTTAACCACAGTAAACGGGATACATGAACAAAAGTTAATATTTCTACATGTTGGGAGAGCATGGTTTATGCAGCTTACCTTATCAAAGGAAAACAAACATTTGATTGAAATGGCGCCTGCGAGCGCAACACACCTCTACCTACGGTGGCCTTCCCAGGACAAATAGCCCCCACTCGCAAAACCGCTGAGGGCACAGAACACTACACTAGCGCCCTCTACTGACATCGCCAGGCCACTGCCCTACATTAACTTAACACAGTCTGCACTCTGCCTTTGAGCTGTTGGTGGCATTAAAATGGGTCCAAATTTTACTCCGTTTCCTGCTGTCACTTATTTTCCTCACCGTTTGTCATTTACTCTCGGTCTCTCGTCTCCCTCCTGTCGTGTTTGTCCTCCGCGACTGCTGTGTGTGTGTCTATCACCCCTGCTGTGGATGCTGCTATACATCTTGAACAATTACATGCGGCTTTCACACAAAAAAAGTGGAGATTTTTTTTTTCCCGCTAGTTTTTTTACCCCCAACTTTTTTAATTAAAAGCCAAACGTGGGGAGAACAGGCATGGCACGAGGGAGAGTATCAGGGAGAGGAGACAGTTAGGCACCGAAGGATAAAACAACAACACATTGGCTCTGCAGCATCTGCAGGGTGATAATCTGGAACACTGAGTTATTCTGACCATAAACAACACATATTGAAGTACAGTGAACCATGTCCAACCAAGATAGCTGCCAGGTCAAAACATCACCATTGATTAAAGGATGGTCACAAGGAAGGCCCAGACAATATTTAAGGAAAAACCTACCAAATTTGTCTTCAAGAGTTTTTTTGCCCACGCTGTGCGTCGAGGCAAGTCCGACTATATCTAGCCGGTACCTCTCAACCTCGGCCCCCTTCCCATGGGCCCACCACCCATGGGAAGGGGGCCCATGTCACCCTTTCGGACTGTGCCCGACAGGGCCCCATGGATGAAGACCTGACCACCAGGCACTCGCCAACAAGACCCACCCCCAGGCCTGGCTCCAGAGGGGCGCCGCGGTGACCCACATCCAGGCAAGGGAAACTCGTCTCCTTTGATAGACATTTCGTCATGGGAATTGAGCTGCGCTTTGTCTGGTCCCTCACCTAGGACCTGATTGCCTTGGGTGACCCTTATCAGGGGCATGAAGCCCCCGACAACATAGCTTCTGGGATCATTGGAACTCGCAAACCCCTCCACCACGGTAAGGTGGCAGCTCCAGGAGGAGCTGCTCGTAAATGTGTTGCATTAGTTTGCATTGGTTATTTCCTCCTTTTGAATGGTATTGTGTTATCGGCTTTACGAATATCATTAATTGAAACTATTTTATTTAACCTAAGACACAGATGTTGAAACCCTTGCCTCCAGGCAGTAGCGGAGATTTGGGGGGGGCCGCGGCGCGAACAGCCCCGGGCCCCGCCACTAGGGGGGGCCCCGCCGATAGCGAGTTGTCTAATGCATTTTTGTCAGTTGAACATTTTGTTTATGTACGTAATTTCCCTCAAAAACGAAGTAGTGAGGTTCAGGGTTCAAAGCAATGTGGCTACCTGACGTCGTTAATAACAGTGTGCACGCTTAAATTAGCAACATCGAAAGGAGATATAAATCCCGGGCTTGTAAACGTGAAGAAAGACTGGACGACCAGCAGAGGAAACTATCAGTCACATCTAGCTGTGCCCCACTCACTAGGTATTTTTGCCAGGCTCGAGCTGACACGTCGCCTGAGGTGACAGGGACGGACGGTGCTGATGCTAGTGGAGTGCTGTGGAGACAGAAGTTAGTGGGGAGTTAGAACACCTTCCTGCTGTCCTGGAAAATGTTGATGAAGGAGGAGGAGGCGAGGTTCCAGACCACGATGCAGATTACCACAGTGATTCAGGGGATGTAGGCCTCAACTCAACCTGTGATTCACCCACCCTCAACAATAGCAACGTCAATGCGCTGGACACGGATAGCACAGCGTGCACTTCTCTTGGGCATGCACATGTCAATTTAAATGAGCCTTACCCCACGGATCCCCACCTTTTTAGAAACCAGTCACTTAGCACCAGCTTGGTCAGAGCGTTGATTAGACATGGGCCATGTCAACCAGGTTTAAACGACAACTTCTCTGACTTCCCATACAACTCGGATAATAGACGATTTAAAAAATCATGGTACAAGCGCAATGTCGGGAGTTCGTGCATTGACAGACAGTGGCTAGTCTACTCCCCCAAAGGCCAACGTCTCCACTGCTTTTGCTGCTGGCTGTTTGCCAAAGGGGGTGAGAAGAAGACTGGTAAGTGGGCAGATCCTTGCAGAGGATTCACAAATTTCAGGAAGGGTATTGAAAAAATTGAAATGCATGAAAAAAGCGCTTTTCACCGCGAGGCAGAGAAAGACTTTCTGATGACAAAGTTTCTTTGTTTCTTTGAGGATGGAATTGACATTGTTGTCCCTGTAACATGTTACACTTTGCAAAGTTGCTTTTTGCATGTTTGATCTGAAGGCAGGGAAGGAGAAAGTTATTGTTTTTGTTTTCAAAGGCCTATAACGATAGCCGATATCATTTAGGCTCGTTTCTTTAGCGATGGGAATAGCATTGTCCCCCTAACATTAGATGAGTTTGCGTGGAAAGTTGCTGTTTGATCTATAGGCCTAATCAATTTTTTTTTCTGAAATAAACAGCCATTGAATATAGCCTACCACTATGTGTTTTTTTCTGCATGTCACGTGTGAATGGAAAGGTTGCGAATGCGAAGATTATGTTAGATTATGTTTAGATAGCCTGTTGTGTTGCCAATACTGCCTCTCTTTTTTTTCATTGGCATGGGCTTAAGCAAGATAAAGGTAAGAGGGGGGGCTCCGTACATCTCCCGCCCCTCCTGAGCCAAAACCCGATCTCCGCCCCTGCCTCCAGGGGTTTTTAACTCACAAATGTACTTACTTAAAGGCACAATGCTTTATGTCTAATAACAGACTGTTCTGCCTTAACTGTCTTTTCACTAACATGCTTTCATCCATGTTAATAGGAGTTAAAGAATCCCCCCACAGGAACAGGCACAGACAGTGGTGAGGCAACAGCAGCTACTTGGCCATGGTTTGAGGCACTTGGTGAATCTATTCACAGATGCAGCTTTATATGACCAAAATGAATGGTTCCTAAATCTGTTTAGTGAACTGGTGAAAAACAAACAAACATAGCAAACAGTCCTGCCCAGTCTAGGGCTGTCTTCCAGTCACATCTGTTGTCTCTCTTTACTTTCAACAGGATTTCAGTGAGGGTTTGATTATGCCTTTCTAAGAGACCACTGCTCCATGGACTATATGCTGCAGTCGTTTTCACTTCGATGTTAAAATTTTCAGCCATGTCCCTCAATTGCTTATTGTTGAATTCACCCCTATTGTCAGTGAACAGTCTGTGTGGAGGACCATGAACACTTATCCAGCAGCGAAAAAATTGCTTCACTATCTCCCTGGGTTTTTTAGTAGTAATAATGCTCCCTGCACTGAATCTTGTGAAGTGGTCATTGGCATGCAGATACCACACCCCTGGCTGTAGCTCATGTAAGTCCATAGCCACAGTTTCATTTAAGGTTGAGGCCATGGGTAAACCTACTGCTGGTTTTTGCATTAGTTTACTGTATCTGATGCATGTCTCACAATTCTTTACAGTATCTTTCAGGATTGTGGTTATCTGATCTCAGGATTACCCAAGCAGGTCAGTAGTAGAATCTGTCAACTGAGGCATGTCAAAACTGCTTGTGCAGTTTCAATAGAATTTTTAGTTTTTTCCTATTTTGTCACTGTTTTCTGTCACAACTGAGGATGTCACCTTCATTTGGTATGTCACTTCTATCTGGGGTACTCTCTTTCCTCAAGTTTATACAATAATGTCCTGATAATGTCAATTCAAGTTTCACAGGTTTGCTTGAACATTATGGCTTTGTCATTCTCAATGTCCAAAACTGCACCTGCTTTTTTCAGTGAAGTTTTGCTGAAAAACAAAGGGATATTGGCTGGGACAACTTCTGTCTCGATTTGACATCTAGTCTAGTTGCTATCACAGCTGGGATCTTCACTTTCTTTGTGGAATGGACAATTCTCCCATCGCCAAACTTGAATGGTCTTGCACTTTTTATGTCCTTCATTTTCAGTAACTCGTCCTGTGTTAGTTGACTGACATAATGATCAAGCAATTTTTCACCACACACTGTTCTTGTGTAAGCTGTGTCCCTCACAGCAGATCCTAAAGACTCCACCATGAAAATCTCTGTGTTAGACAATGTGTCCTAGGACAATAAAGTAATGTTGCATACTTCAATCTTTGTTTGTTTTTCATCTTCTGTTAATTTAGCATGTTTATTTTTGTGGGGGCAGTCCTTTGCCCAGTGATATATGCTTTGGCAGACTGCACATCCCGTTCTCCTACCGTATCTGTCAAGCGGATTGATATCTTGAACAGCTGTTTGATGTTTGACCTACACTCTCTCCTGCCGGTAAACTTTGTGTAGTAGGCAGCGTCAGTTGCATCTCTGCTCAGCCGTGGTCCATTACCGCCCCTCTGTGGCATAACATCACCAAATGTCTTCTTTAAAGCAGCCTTCATGTTGTCAAACAGGAGGCTTGGACAAGCGGTAAGCGCCAACTGTTTGTCTTTAACATTAAGTCCTGCAGAGTCTAGCAGCTTGAATGCTAACACCACATCCAGGAGCTCCATTTTGAACGGGTGAATTTTGTTGTACCTCCATTCAAACTCGACAATGTAATCCACCATTGAAATGCCACTGTCTTTCGTTATCCGTTCATACTCCATGTGCGCCTTGTACTGGCGGTCCTTTTCCTCTTTTAAAAACACAGAGTCCAGTTTTATCAGAAGTGTAGTCATTCTGACATCTTTGTTCAAATCTCCCGTGGGTGTTTCCAGCACGCTGTCCCTCGCTCTTCCTGTTAGCGACAAGGCAACCGCCCAGGCCTGTTTCTTCTTGTCCAAGTCAGTAACCGCTCTCCAGATTTCTACCTAATTTTTCAGCTTTCGCGAGATTTCTTCTCATCAAACGCTGGTGGAACTTCATAATTACGATGTTAGCTCAATAACTACAACAACTGTAGGTTTTCATGACTTTACTCGAACTCCCCAGAACAACAACAACGACTGACTCCGCCCTTCCTCACTCAGAACATACAAGCAATTTGCCCATGCGCAGTGAAAAATAGAGCACATAACAGCAATCCCCTTCCCACAGATAAAAAGGAGAAAGCAGAGCAGTACTGCAGAAGCAAACAAACACGGCATAGAGGTGTAAACTTTTTTTTAAATCACTAGAGACACACAACTTCCCCCTTCTTAACATAGATACCAGCTCCTTTTGTCTTTGTAAATTGTGATGCCTAGACTCAACTTTGCACCTAAATAGAAGATCCTGAAGGATACTTCAGGTGTAAAACACATCAACGTGGGGTTGGCGCCAACACCTGCAACAGACAAAGGGTGTAAAAACACTTCCTGGAGGGGCTGACTCCTGCAGCAGACAAAGGGGTGTGAAAGGAGTATCCCTCAGGTATAAATATCTAGGTGGCCCCATATTCTGGGCCTTTCTTCATCTTTGACCGGTCGTGTGTTGAACTGACCTTTTCTTGGCAAAGAAAATAAAACCTTGTCAGCCGGCAGAAGTCTCTATTTTATTCTTTACCAGCCGCAGAGAAATTTCCACAACAGAGGGAAAGGATGCCAGAGGGAAAGGGCTAAGGGGATTAAGATGCCCTGTTACGTGGGTAGAATTGGTGCCCCTACCCTGTGTTTTTCTTTCTTTTCTGAGGCAACTCTAGAGCCGGCTCGTGAGAGCACACAACCAGTGTGCCCAGTGAGCTGCTACCAACTACCTGCAGCAACTCAGAACGAGATCCCTGTTAAAGACTGTGCCCATCCATCACCCTATTTTAACAGTTTAACAAAGCTTGCCTATTTAAATAAACTGCCTTTTATTGAACTTTTAATGACTCTGTCTGCTTGCTTGACAAGAGATTAAAGAAACCTGTGACATTCTGACCACCAGTGTGGTGTCACATATTCAAACCATTTAGTCCAAGCGTTAGAAAAATGTATTAATTTAATGTTAAACTGTTGTAGCCATTATGTTCATAGATAACTAATCATGAAGCTAAGCATTGTTTTCACACTTTTGGCTCGTCACTCAGAGACGGAACATGCTGTTCTGCCTTAGCGAACCACAGTGACTCGTGTAACGACTGGCATGCAAGATTTATGAAAGTGCCAACTGAGGTCATGCCACCCAAATACTGTGTTTAACCAAATGTTTCAACTTAGTGCTGTGAAAAATCAGTCAATCCTGTACCATTGCTGTGTGCGTGTATTGATTCATTGCTGCAAGTAAAACTTGAAAAGACTCCAGTGTCATCCTCTGGTAAAAGATTTTTCTAACACCAAGCTGTAGTAGTGGAACTGCAGGCTTAACATAACCTATATTTCGTCCTATTTGCCAAATACTTAATCTACATTGAGATTATGTAGATCATTTTGACCAGTTAAATGCTCCTTTACCACTGAGTTAATGGGGCTTTCTTAGGCATCAAATGGGTTTTGCACATTAGAAAGATCCATTGCAATAAATGACAAACACTGAAATAGGGATAAACAAAATGCAGAAGAAAACTTCAACAACACAAACCAGGCTCTTGTAACATTTTCCGTCGAGATCAAGTAAAAGTCGTTAGGGAAAGGAGCTACTTTTTTGACTATTCGACTGTACCCTACGTGTTGTTTAAGTGGCTGCTTGCTGTGCAGGTGCTGGAGGTGGGTGTGGCAAATTGTCATTAGCAAACTGGCAGCACCTGGGGCCTGTGGCTTCTAAACCCTTATAGAGCTCATTGCTGGTTCTCTCTTTACCTTTTGTTACTGCACCAAAACACATTGCATTAATACACCTCCTTACTCATGCATCCAACACTGCTAATCTTACTTATTGCACATGGAAATTATACAGAGAATTGTGCATATATTTCACATATTTTTGTTGATCTGAAATGTCTTCATGGAAACATGTACACATATCAAAAGTCTCCATGAAATTTATTGAAATGCATTGTTTTCTTGAAGTATTTTGAATAATTCAGACTCTGTTATTTTATATATGATGTATTTATTGAATTTCAACATGAAAAAGAAGCCAATATTGGCCCTCAAACATATGTCATTGTGAAAAAGATCCAAAAGTCTTTTACATGAAATTTAGTAAATGTAAACATAGGAAGTGGACAAAAGGGCAAAGTCAACACATACTGTAGATGCAGAAACCCATTAACAAATAAAGATAAATAGAATAAAACCATTCCAGGACACTTTCTTTTAAATTTCAAGCAGAACTGAAGCAAAAAATATTTGATTACTATTATTGAAAATGGAAATTGCAGTTACGTCCTGTAAAAGTGATGTTTCTTAGAGAGTGAAAAACTCCCATACCGTCAGGAGTATAAGAGATAGAGATAAGAGATGATATAATGTGATAACAAAACTAATGTACTTCTACTTTTTATATGTGAGATGATTTCTCCTTGTTTCCATTTACCGTTTGTAGTCTGACTTTGTAGTAATTACTCCTGTCAAATGTACATTTTAATTGTGAGAAACTGTTTCAATCATAACAGTTTTGAATTTGTGAAATTGCCATAAAATATTTTTCCAGATATTATTATTCTGAAGGCTGATCGAAACCAGCTGTAAAAGAATCCATAAACAAATGGATTAAACATTGAATTTGACCATCCAAGCCAAACAAGAGTTTCAATCAAAGGCGATGGGACTGAATAATTAGTCACAGGATTAAAAGTTATAGAAAGAAAGAAAGGAGTCCAACATAAGAGAAAAACTCCCATAACTATAGCCAGAGTTTTAGTGGCCTTTCTCTCCATCTTAATGACAGCTATTCCGGACTGTGTGCTCTGGATGCTGCGCGCCTGTCTCTGTGCAACAAGGAAAATCTTCAGGTAAATACAGAGCATGATGATCACTGGGAGGTGAAATGAGACAACAGGTCCAACAATATTTGAATTTGGAATTCGAAATATTAAACACCTTCCTTCACACACAATATGTTTAAGTCCTACAAACACCATGCCGAATCCCAATAGAGAAGAAACAGTCCAGCTCACCAGGATCATGATCACAACAACATGGACATTTATTCTGCATTTATATTTCAGGGGCTGACACACTGCATAATATCTGTCAATAGAAATACAACACAAGTTGAGAATTGATGTTGTCATTAGTGTAACATCAAAGCAGCGTCGCATTTTACAAACTAAATCCCCAAAAAAGAAACATGACCGTAGATTCAGTGCCATATTGAACTGCAAAACTAAAACCCCAACAAGCAGATCAGCCGTAGCCAGAGAGAGAATAAGGTAGTTTGTAGGAGTGTGGAGCTGTTTGAAGTAAATGATGGAGGTAATTACAAGAATGTTTCCTGCAATTATGAGAATAGATACTGTACTGCCAATAAACATATATAAAAATGAACGTATTTTCAAAGGGGTTATTGCCATAATGCAAGAGGTGTTTCCTGATTCATAACAATAAGAAATTACCTGCACAGTACCAGTCTTGTTGATGAGTTCAGGCTCCATGCTTTCTCATAACAGTCATTTTGTTACAATTTAGTTTTTAAATAAATTAGTTTTAATTCAAGTGCATTGACAATTACATTATATAAGTATAAGGTACATTAAGTATTGTTAAAAGAAAGGCTTTCTAGGAAAAGAAGTAGTATTGATTGTAATTTTCAGTTTATCATACCATAATCCTGAAGAAATTCCATATACAGTATTGTTTATGTCATTGACTCTGACAATACTGTTTTTCTGACCTCCTGATATACCCAAATATCTCCACCCTGTTGTCTCATTAACATTTGTGAAACTTTTTTACTGAACAGGGATTGTCCAATCATAGCATAGCAACAGCAAGTAGGCATGGCAAGCACAAAGATTTTCAGTTCTCAACATGAACAGTTCGCATCAGGATCTTGAATGCAATCACTATACAGTTTGAAGGGTTTATTTAGAATTTCCAAATCCAAAAATACAGAGCAAAAAATTAAGAAAGTGAAAAAACATTAGAGCAAACACAATGCAATCTATTCTTGTATGCAGTGAGAACAACACACTGGACAACACACTGCCACACAGAGGGAAATCATTATTCTAGTCTCCAACTGCCTGTACATTACAATCTGAGGAAACCAAATCTAACGCAGGAGTTACTTTATTTCCCGCCACGTCAGTTCCCATTAAAAACACCACAACAGGCAGTTCAGGGCACACAGTGATGGGAAAGAAGCCAGTTACTAGTTTACTGTCTAGGTAGACACGCTGTACAGCTCTGGGTGTGCGACCCATTTCAACGCTGAATAACACATGTCACACCAGTCAAAAGTTTGGACACACCTTAATGTTTTTTCTTTATTTTCATGACTATTTACATTGCATATTCTCACTGAAGACATCAAAGCTATAAATAAACATATATGGAATTATGTAGTGAAAAAAAGTGTGAAATTACTCAGCATGTTTTATATTTGAGATTACTCGAATTAACCACCCTTTGCTTTGATTACACTCTTGGCATTCTCACAATGAGCTTCATAAGGTAGTCACCTGAAATGGTTTTCCAACAGTCTTGAAGGAGTTCCCAGAGATGTTAAGCACTTGTTGGCCCTTTTGCCTTCACTCTGCGGTCCATCTCATCCCAAACCTTCTCGATTGGGTTTAGGTCAGGTGACTGTGGAGGCCAGGGGCCTCATGTACGAATACTTGCGTGGATTTCCTACTAAAACTTGGCGTACGCCAAAACCCGGAAACTGTCGTACGCACAAAAAAATTCAGATGTATCAAAGTGTGCGTACGCATGGATCCAAGCACGTTTCTTTTGTACATCCCAATCAACGTGGAATTCAGCGCACGTGCAACTCCTCCCTGTCCACGCCCCCATTTACATATGCAGATCTATTTAAATAGGCCCTGGACCTGAGATTCACCTCTTTGTCCGATCAGATAACGCGACGAACAAAGGAAAGAAAATGAATTTCACAGAGTCTGAGCTAGATATTCTAGTGAATGAAGTGGAGATTCTGTTTGGTTCCCTGTCAACAGGGATAAATATGACCAAAAAAAAAGACGTGAGTGGGAGCGTGTGTGTGAGGCTGTAAATGCCGTGGGATCCGAGCAGCGCACACACAGGTGTGGACAGGTGTGGCGCTGCAGCGACATTTTACGCCCGCTTTTACTGACAGGAATACTGAACACAGGGAGACAATCAGGGGCTTGTTAGAAAGCTCTGCAGCTCTAATTTCACCAGCAGAAAATATAGAAAACCAAAAACATGATATTTGAATGCGCACATGCCCACATATGCTTTGGCACACTGGCACGGCTTCTGGGTATGTAAAGAGTTTATTCATTTAATTGTCCCGTATGTAAACCAGCGTTACATACGGGGCAATTAAACGAATAGAAGCCACCCATCGCGCACCATGCCAGCCTCCAGCCTGTTCCCAGCCATGCTGTCAGTCATAATGAATGAATCGTGCGTTGAACCAGGCCATCTTGCCACGATGTTAGTTAGCTGCATTTGCGCATCACATATGATTTGAACATTGATGGAATAAAAATGTTTCCTACTTAGATAAACAGCTCCCGCTGGAATGCCCTGTTGCCAGGAACCCCAGCGTATAGTCAGCACAACCCCGAGCTACTCGCCGGCCCCCGTTGCGCTCTCTGGCCGGCCGCAGCTCTGCGCACAGCTCCAGTAACACTGGCCTTGATAACCGAAATCGGCTTATGAGAGAATTATCATGGTTTGCAAGTAAATCCTCGCGTTCCTTAAATCGCTTACGTTTGCACGGTCCTCTAACAACGCTAACGCTGCCTTTGTTAATATCATTTTCTTCATCACATTACGCATGCTTTTATAACCACCTATATAATCGCAAACATGTGGGTGTGTTAATTGTTCATAAGTGTGTCTCTGATGTGCACATCACTCTGATGACTTCTTGTTTTCACATTATTAACAGTTTCCCAGCGTCACCTCTAAGTGTCGCCAAAGGCTGTAGCTGTAGAAACGTGCGTACGCCAGCTATGAAATTGGCGTGGGGCACGCACATTTCTACGATCGTTTCACGTTTGATACATCTGAATGTGAGCGTGGAAAAGGACGTACGCCACTTTTTTGTGCGTACGCAAGCTTTGTACATGAGGCCCCAGGTCATCTGGCGCAGCACTCCATCACTCTCCTTCTTGGTCAAATAGCCCTTACACAGCCGGGAGGTGTGTTTGGGGTCATTGTTCTGTTGAAAAATCAATGATGGTCCAACTGAACGCAAACCGGATGGGATGGAATGTCGCTGCAGGATGCTGTGGTAGCCATGCTGGTTCAGTGTGCCTTCAATTTAGAATAAATCCCCAACAGCGTCACCAGCAAAGCACCACCACACGATCTCGCGTCCTTCTCCATGCTTCATGGTGGGAACCATGCATGTAGAGAGCATTAGTTCACCTTTATGTGTCGCACAAGGACACAGTAGGTGGTACCAAAGATCTCAAATTTGTACTCATGAGACCAAAGCACAGATTTCCACTGGTCTAATGTCCATTCCTTGTGCTTCTTGGCCCAAACAAGTCTCTTCTGCTTGTTGCATTTCCTTAGCAGTGGTTTCTTAGCAGCTATTTGACCATAAAGGCCTGATTCGCACAATCTCCTTTGAACAGTTGATGTAGAGATGTGTCTACTACTAGAACTCTGGGTGGCATTTATCTGGGCTCTAATCTGAGGTGCTGTCAACTTGCAACATCTAAGGCTGGTGACTCGGATGAACTTATCCTTAGCAGCAGAGGTGACTCTTGGTCTTCCTTTCCTGGGGCGGTCCTCATGTGAGCAAGTTTTTACCGCTTGATGTTTTTTGGGACTGCACTTGGGGACACATTGAGAGCCGGTCCAGTGGATGGAGCAGTGCAGTGCCAAGTTTCTTGAGAGGGTAAAGCAGACCCTCTGTGGGGAGCCTCTTCTCCACACACCTAACTTCCCTCTTATTTTGGTCCTGCAGACTGATGCATCGGACGGAGGGCTGGAGGCTGTTCTGTCCCAGCAGGTGTGGGGCATTGACCGGCCAGTGCCTTACATCAGCCGCAAGCTGTCCAGGTACGGCACCATGGAAAAGGAGTGTTCGGCCATCCAGTGGGCGGTTGATGCTCTGCAGTACTACTTTCTGTGGCCAAATGTCTATGTGGTCCATAAATCGGGCGGTGAAGAAGACCTGCCACAGTTACTTAAATTCTGAGAAGCATTTATGTTATCTGGTGATTTCTGAGGCTGGTTACTGTAAGAATTTATCTGTGTATATGTATATTGTATATGTATGTAGTTTATGTGACTGAATGATACATCCAAAGTTCTCTATTTTCTAGATTTACTGATTTATATGTTTTACTTAAAGTATTTATGGACTGTTGACAGTTCTTGCCATAATATGAATTACTACAGTAGTTATACAGAGCTGTTTACTATATGCATTAGGAAGGCAAACAATTCTGAAATAAAACCTTTAACAAGTCACACTAGTTCACCTATTATACTATTTGTTTGATTACCACATAATTCTATAGGTGATTCATAATTTAATGTCTTCAGAGTTGATGTACAACGCAGAAAATAATAAAAAAAAACAAAGAAAAGTAATTCATTGAGAAGGTGTGTTCAAAATGGTGCTGTATTTTGGGATGATTGTAATATTAGAGAACCAAAAAGATAGTAATATTCCAGATGAATTGTAAATATTAGAAAATCATAATGTAAACATATAAAAGATCTTTTAATAAAGGACACAATGACCAGTAACCAAAGACAGGAAATCAGGAGAGAGATGAAACAAAGATCACACAGATTATAAACGTTATTAACTTACGCACATGATAAATAAATGTCATCTTACTGGTTTTAGGGGCTCTGTAGTTTAACCTCTAACAGTCTCAGAAAGTAATGATAACTTAGATTAGCTGTTTGTCTTTTCAGAGGTTTAAATGTGAGTCACTAAAAATATAAGTCAGTTATATAAACCTTTACAAAGACATCAAATATGTAAGACTACATTGTATAGAAAGATTATGAAAATGAATCCACAAGACATAAAATATTTCTGTTCGACAGGAATTAAAACACTCTTGATTTTGAATACTTTTGATGTAAGTTGGAAATATTTAATGCAGGAACCAGTGTGTCTGAACTTCATACTGTGTGACAAGTGTGTTTACATGATTAGATGATTGACTGTCACAGTCCGTCTTTCAAATGCCTGCCAGCAGAGTTATTTAAATTTTTCTTTTCATTGCAAATATACCTACAAGTTCTGCAACCTCTTTGAAAAACCTTGTGTTTGATGCATATTGTGTATATCTGTTGCAATATTCTATGCCATTTGACATTGTTATTATTATGAACATTTTTGTAAGTAGCTGATAAAAACTGTGACATGTTTTCATTTGCAATGAAAGTTTTCTATTTCGGTTAAAACAAATATATGATACTTAGAGTACAGCATAAAGTACAGTAGCTAGTAGCTAGTAACAACGGGCCAGCATTTATTATTACATGTTATTATTTAGATCATATTCATTCAGATTCTGAACAAGATGTCAGTGAAGTTTTGAGTTAGTAAAATCACCCTGAAATATTTTCCCATAAATGATCATTTTAAACGCTGACCTGAACCAGCTGTAAAAGAAAGCATAAATAAATGGATTGAGCAGTGAATTTGTTAATGAAAGCCAGTTAAGGGTTTCAAACGCAGGGAGTGACACTTTAGCATTACTGAAAGAAAGAAATGTCAGACAGAAAAAGAAAGGACTCCAACATAAGAGAAAAACTCCCATAACTATAGCCAGAGTTTTAGTGGCCTTTCTCTCCATCTTACTAATAGTTGCTCCAGACTTTGTGCTCTGGATGCTGTTTGCCTGACTTTGTGCAACAAGAAAGATTTTCAGGTAGATACTTAGCATTATTATAGCTGGCAAATAAAAGGAGAAAACACATGCTAGAATAGTTGATATTACAGCATCAATTAAACAACTTTGTTCACATGTTTTTTGTTGATTAAAACTTAAAAAAAAAGCAACCATGATGCCAATTCCAATTAGAGCAGCGACACCCCACGTCAGAAAAATCATGATCCCAATAACACGATCATTTATTTTACTTCTATAAGTAAGAGGCTGACATACTGCAAAATATCTGTCAATAGAAATAAAGCATAGGTTCAAAATAGAAGCTGTACTCAATGTAACATCAATGCTTCCTCGTACTTTACAAAATATACCTGGTTGAAACAGACATGAAGTTACAGTGAATGCCATGCTGAAAGGACAGACTAAAACTCCTACAAGCAGGTCAGTCATAGCCAGAGACAGAATGAGGTAGTTAGTAGGCATGTGGAGCTGTTTGAAATAAATGACAGAGATTATAACAAGAAGATTTCCACATATTGTGACAACAGAAAATAATCCAAGGAAAATATACAATAACACACATGATATGGATGGATTGCTTGTAAATACGTATGTTGTTTTGTCAAACTCATAGCAGGGATGTATGTCAATAGCAGTGTAAGTCTTGTTAATAGTCACTTTTGGTTCCATGATCTTTGATTCCTGCAATTCAATTTTCCAGTATCAATCACTTACATTAAGAAAACTGTTTAGATACTTCAATATTTGCTGCAGCATGTGTAGCCACAACAACATCAATGCCCTTAACAAAAAAAATCAAGTTAAGAAAAATAGCACTCATACATTACTAAGTTTCATACCATAATGACAAGTCAGTGTTGATGTGTTTGTCCTGAGTCACTGTTATCACAGACAAAACCTTTGGACTGGGTACAGCATTTATCAATCCCTGTTTCATTTAAACATTAAGACAAACTTCAATCCAATCAGATATGCATACCCTGTTGGCCTTAGATACAAAGATACAAATGATGTGAGTAATGACACAGCAACTTGGTGTGTGTGTGTGTGTGTGTGTGTGTGTGTGTGTGTGTGTGTGTGTGTGTGTGTGTGTGTATGTTCACTTGCAAGCTCCAGTGGGGCTCCAGCCACTGAGATGCCAATGCCTACAGCCATCCAATTCAGCAACCACAGCAGGTAACCTGGGTTCGTGGCACAAAGATGCCAGCACGCACAGCCATTAAGTACAAGTGACCATAGCAAGTTGCCTTAACCTGGGCTCCCAGCACCAAGTTGTGAGCATCCATCCGTATGCTGATGCTGCTCCTTGGCTTTCGGGGCTTCTCAACAAAAGCAAGCAAAAGCCAGGTCACTTTCTCAGATCTTTGAAATCTACCCTATAATAGCCACAGCTAGTCTGTGGGCCACTTAATGCTTTCGCAAGTCAATCCACATAGGTTAATTTACACAGTTGTTTCAACGCACATCCACATCGTTCATTTACTGCCTGTTACACACCAATACAATCTCTGCACAGGTTATGTCTTGATCTCCTACTGTTTCCCATCCATATTCAACTAATGTCCAACCTAAGTAAAACCTTACCCAATATTCCTCCTTGGACTTACTTACTTACCACAAGGGTCTCATGTCCAATAAGATGGATCAGTAATAATTTGGACAGCTATTTTAGATTTAGTCTTGCTTTTCAGACTAAAATGCTTTTCGTTTAAGCCAAAAAATTTAGATTTTTTTCTTTCTTAAAACTAAACTGTATGCCTATTTTGCACTATGTACCTTGGTGCTCTAGGTACGATCACGGCACACATTACTAACTATTTCACTGATTTTGTGAAAATGGATCATGGCAGTGCAGCCCCACTTGCCTCACATTTGGAGAACTTGAGCTCTATGCTGCTCAAGGGTCACCAGCATCATGGCCTTATGAAAGAACTTTTTAATTTTAAATTCATGAAAAATCATCAATCCTGCCCTGACTTCAGTCAAACATGAGGAACTTGAGTCTCTAAAAAGGAAAACAGGTTAAATTGGTGACATCATTATTTAGCTGAGCAACAATTAAATTAAACAACAATTAAATATGAGCCCAACAGATGCCAAAGGGCAATCTTGCGAACACATATGAATCAGTCAACACCACACCAGCTGATCAACTATGCCATGGACTTCCACATGCCCTCTTGCATCAAGAACATGGTGCACAGAACACAGATGTGCTTTGCCCTCCAAGATTTCACCACTGGCTGCCAACAGCTAGAGGTAGGAATTGCTATGGGGTGTGCCATCTCTTCCATCCTGTTCGTGACAGCCTTTGAGGTAATCCTCGTCGGTGCAAGACAGATGGTTGGAGGGGTCAAACTACAAGAGACTACCCCCACTGAGGACGTAAATGGACAACGTCACCAGCCTCCTTCAGACAGCAGCATGCACATCAAGACTGCTAAAAAAGGATGGATGAGCTGATGTCGTGGGCTCGAATGAGGATCAAGCCATGTGCCTGTCTCTCACAAAAGGAGTCAGAAATGACAGCACCATCTTTGTTGTATAGGGGTGAGGAAATCCCAGTCCTCTCTAAGCAACCCATTAAAAGCCTGGGGAGGCAGTACACGGCAGACCTTTTGGACAAACAAATGGGGGGAACCGTAATGAAACAGCTCTCAGAAGGCCTGGCAAAGATTGACTAAAGCCAACTCCCGGGAAAGTACAGGGTCTGGTGCTACAAATTTACACTCTACAGGAGGGTGTGGCTGCTAAAAATAAGGGATATCCCCTCATCCACTGCAAGTAAAATGGATGGAAAAGCCAACTCATTTATCAGAAAGTGGTTGGGGCTGCCACGGTGCCTCTTTGAAACGGGCCTCTTCAGAAGGAAGCTGCCACTTCAATCCATCAGTTTGGGATATAAGCAGGAAAAGACCGGGCTCGTTCTCAATTTGAGTCCACTGACCTGACCATTAGGAACACGAACATCAAGATTCCGACTGAAAGGGGAACGCCCAAACTGAGGTCGATTAAGCCATCAGTAGTTTACACCATCAAGAGATCGTCGGCAGAGTTCAGGCAGGAAGAGCAGGCATAGGGTTGGGTAAAGCGCCACGGTTCTGGTCCAAGGCCAACCGCATAGAAAGGAAAAGAGATGGTGGTGGCGGAGGTGATAAGGATGGAGGAGGGGCGCTACAAGATCAAGGCCACGTGGCAGGGCCGACAAGGAAGCTGGACAACCTGGGAGGGAGTTGTCAACCGTAACATCAGTTGGACAGACCTTTGGAAGATCCCGCAGGCAAGGCTCAGCTTGCTTATCCACTCAACATATGACACGCTTCCATGTCCTCGAAACCTTCACCAGTGGTTTAGGGAGTGAGGAATGCTGCACACTCTGCAACACAAACCTCCAGCAGATCTTGTTGGGCTGTAGGATTGTGAGGAAGTTGGCAGAGGTGCTAGAGCGCCGTCAACAGGGCAGCAACGGGCTACCACCAGCAGGGAACCACAGCTTCGTCATGAAAGGTGGGGGGAGAAGAAACATCAGGCCAAAATAAACATCTAGGCTGTTCTCCCCCAACCAGGAGTGGAACATGAGAGTAGACCCCGACAGGCAGCTCCGTTTCCCGGTCGAGATCACTACTACATCTCTCTATCCTGACATAGTGGCGTGGTCCACCAAGGCAAAGTCTGTGCTACTCATTGAGCTCACAATCCCAGCAGAAGAGAGTATCGAGGCCGCCTTCGAGCAAAAAAAGGCCAAGTACTCAGAGCTGGCAGCTGAGTGCCAGATGGCTGGCTGGAAGACTACCATCTATCCAGTTGAAGTCGGATGCCGAGGCTACGTGGGGCTGTCAACAACACGCCTACTAAGGGATGCAGGAGTACCTGGAGGGAACCTGAAGAAGGCAACCAAAGAGCTGGCAGAGGAGGCTGCGAAGGGGAGCTTTTGGCTCTGGCTAAGGAGGAAGGACAGGTACTGGTGAAAGAGCAACCCCAACAACAGCCGCAGAGGCGAAGATCTATCAGCTGCATGAGATTATTACATTACATTACATTGCATTTAGCAGACGCTTTTATCCAAAGCGACTTACAGAGGAGGACATAAGCTGAAAAGGTGTAAAGGAGCACAGAGTAGTTTGTTAGTTTTGTTAGTTTTGTTAGTTTTGTTAGGCAGGGAAGCATTCTCGAAACAGAAAGGTTTTTAGAAGTTTTTTAAAGGTAGAAAGGGATGTTGCTGTTCTTGTAGCCGTTGGTAGGTCATTCCACCATTTGGGGACGACCACAGAGAAGAGTTTAGAGTGACCTCGCTTTGCGAGAGGCGAGGGTACAACTAGACGGTTTGTATGAGCTGAGCGTAACGCCCTGGTCGGGACGTGAGCCTTGATTAAGATGCTGAGATAGATGACAGGGAGACGTCCCTGTCACTGCTCCACCACCAGTAAACATTCCAGGATTAAAGGAGCAAAACGTTGGTGATGGTGTTTCCTGGCTGATGACCCTGCAGTTGACCCGTGGGCACCAGAGGAGGTGCAACCAGCAGCAATGCCGTCTCCTTGTGTATACTACTAATGTACACATGAGTAATTATTGCACAGTGTTTTATTCTGGTTTTCCTCTTAATATTCCTTTGTCAGTTTTTGGGTCTCCTCTTTTGATTATTGATTATAGCCTGGACAATTATCTAATTATGTGAGTGATATAGAAGCCAGGTGGTGCAAAGAAAGAAAAGTAACCAACACATCAGAAAAACTCCTATAACTATAGCCAGAGTTTTAGTGGCCTTTCTCTCCATCTTTCTCAGTTGCTCCAGACTTTGTGCTCTGGTTGCTGCGTGCCTGTCTCTGTGCAACAAGAAAAAAATCTTCAGGTATGTACAGAGCATGATGATTACTGGGAGATAAAATGAGAAAATAAGTCCCAAAATGTCTGCAATGACAACATCAATCAAACATGTTGCAGCACATTGTTCTTGGTTTATTCCTACAATTATGAAGCTAATTCCAATCAGGACAGAAACCAATCAGGATCATTATTACAACAACATTATTATTTTTTGTTCTATATGTCAGAGACTGGCACAATGCATAATGTCTGTCAACAGAAATACAGCACAAGTTCAGAATAGAAGATGTGCACAGTGATACATCAAAGGTGATAGCGCAAGCAAATCTAAACAACAAAGTTGGATTTCTCATAACCAGAGGTGAAGATGTTTGACCCAGAAAAAGTGAGAAGGCTGGTGACTTATGGCGCTTCTCCACTGGCTGGTACCAGCTTGACTCGGTTCGACTCTACTCGACTCGACACGGTTTGGTTTGGGAGGTACCGTTCTCCACTACAAAATAGTTGAGGTACCAGTTGCTATGGTGACCGGAACACACACACAGGAAGTATCTGACTTTAACGCGCGCGCAGAGAGGAGAGCACTAGATGTTTATATGATTAAGAGAAAGATGGACGAAAGTATTATATTTCTTGGCCATTGGCTGTTTGCCACATTTCAACGGCAAGTGGCTTATCGAGCAAGGCTGAAAGCAGCAAGGCGGCGGACCGCAGAAAAAAGACGAAGAGTTTGGGAGGTCGTTTTATCGTGTGAGGGAGTGACTCGGAAGCGACACTTGGCAATAATGACTACGTCACCATTTAGTATCGGCTCAGCCCGTTTGGAACCTCGGCAAAGGTGGTACTAGAAATGGTACCGGGTACCGGGTACCAGGTACCAAGTTTTAGTAGTGGAAAAGCAAAAAAGCCGAGTAGAGTCGAACCGAGTTGAGCTGGTACCAGCCAGTGGAGAAGCGCCATTAGTTTGTTGTGGAGGATCCGTTGTCTCTTTCTGAGTCGCCGGCATTTTTAAAGCGTGTCAGAAAAATCCCTGTTCGATCAAGTGACAAGGTAAAAACAAATCTCTAATGATATGGTTCAATTGTTAAGGTATAAACACATTTCCACAGAAAGTTCATTTAAGATGAGACACTACAGGTGGTGTTAGAGGTGATTCAATGATTAAAAATTGTCTTAATTTGTTAAGTCAGTTGTGTTTGCAGTGGGATTTTCATGGTTGTTATTGTCACATCATCTCAGAATACTTTAACAGTTAAGTAAAACAATAAGTATTAATAAAAATCTCCATGTTTTACAATGCAATGAGACTGTGGGTGAACAACGACCTAAAAAAGTAAGAAAGTAACTAAAATGTAATGAGTAACTTATTACTCTACAAAGAAGGTAATATTGTAAAGAAACGTATTACTTTCAAATGCAAGTAACTTGTAATATGAAATATATTACATTCTGGAAATAACTTGCCCAATACTGACTATCTATGTATTTTGTGATTTGGTTTAATTTTAAGTGTCAGCCATTTTGTCTCATTATTTTAAATTATCATTAGTCATGAAAGATCATCAGCTGCCCTGACTTCAATGAAGAAAAAGAAAACATGATTTTTTTGGCTGAGTAACAACTAAAAGAGAGCCCGACAGATGACAAAAGTACAGTGGCCGGGAACCCTCAATGCTGCAAATAAAAGAAACACTGCTGCAAATAAAAGAAACACAGCTGCAAATAAAAAAAATCCACAACGGAAGTGAATTACCTGGGACTACTATTGCCGGTGAACCTGTGTTTTTTTTATGTGAGCAAAAAAGAAGAAGAAGAAGAAGTACGGAAGCGTATTGCATTCACTTGAAAAAAAGAAATTAGACACCTGATCTTGTAATTACCAAGTTCCATGTTGGTTTGTTTACATGCATGTGCATGCAGTGAGAAGCCGGGAGGAGAGCAGAGGTGGCCGCTATGTACGGAAACTGGCACCAGTAGTAAAGTAATCCATGGTAGTACCGTCATGTAGAACTGTATGTATACTAAATTATCAAGAATTTTTAAATATGCAGTGTGAGCTGACTGCACATACTCAATGCATTGCTAGCCTGATACTCAAACAGAATTGCCATTTCATTCACTGCATTATTCAGTCTGACCGTGCTCTCATAGCAGCCGTTAGCATAGCAGCAAGTGTCAAAGCAATTTCTCAAGATACAAGTTGCTATACAATTTTGGAGACAGATGGACCTGGTAAAAAAAATGTTTTAGAATACATTATCATTTCAAATGGTCTGTCCACTTGCTTGGCTGCTGGGGACTGCCTTGCGATCCACAAGCCACTGAGCATTTCTAGCAAAGCCAACAATGTGCCACTTTACTTCCAAACTAAGAGAGACACAGAAGAACAGAAATAAAGAATGATAAATATTCTCTTTAGAGATTACACTCAGCACATTACTCCTATCAACATTATATTCTTAAAAGTAAGATTTGCTTAAATTTAAACATTAAACACGTCAATCACAGATCCTGATAACACTTCTCTTTCCAAAATAGATTCATTATATATTCGTTATATACTGAGTTTCACAGAGAAATAAATATGGTCTTACCCTGTCCCTGTCCAAAGCTAATAAAAGCTCACAAATTAACATGTACCAAAAATGTCATTTATCTATACAGTCATCATAGTCTTGCTGCACCTCTGGCGGTAATGACAACCAGTGCATCTCCACTGAGACAGGTAGGAAGTATGTCCATCTGCTTTAATTACAAGCTCGAATCTAGTTCTATAGATTGGAAAAATGTTATTTGTCCTTATCATCTCCATGGAAATAGGACAGTAATGCACTCTAGTGAACCACAGTCTTTGTTGTGTCTCATTCGTTGAGTAGTCATTATCACTGGGACTCATCCTCTGTCACATATTAAATATATGTAACGTGTCTCCATTGTATGTCTCTGTTGTGTCCCGAGTTGGAAAGCAGACGCAGGATTCAGGACTGGATCTCTAAATCTTTACTTAGCAACTGTGGTGATAAACAGAAACACACAGAAATCGTGAGCTGTGTGTGAGCTAGAAAAGGCTTTTTAACTTATTAAAATACTTAATTTTGCACAGTAAAATAAAATTACAAAAAATAACACAAATTGGTCCTTTAATCAGGTTAGTTTCTGCTTTCAATGCTTCAGTATTTTGTGCAACAGGAAACACAAAAATGAATGGCATCTGTAATTCTGCAAAAAAAAAAAAAAATAGATTAAACAATTAGGGAAGCAAACTTAATATGGTAACCAGAAAAGCCACATTTTACTACCTCAGTTTAACATTTAAATCCAAATGGACTAATATCACATTTGGCAGGCATCTGTATAATTTAGTATCAACAGCTTGTACAGGGCAGACCCAAAGATTAACACTCAAAACACTATTTAAACAACAAACATCAAACACCTGCAGCGACAGACAGAAATAAACTCTCCTGGTGAAAAAACAGAGCAGCCTCTAGCGAGGGAAGACACAAGATGAGGCTAACTTAGCATGCTAATGCTAGAACGAAACTAATTAAAAATATTCAGATCTCGAATCTCTGCAGGACTCATGCAGGA
This sequence comes from Collichthys lucidus, assembly GCA_004119915.2. NCBI lineage: Eukaryota > Metazoa > Chordata > Actinopteri > Sciaenidae > Collichthys > Collichthys lucidus. The sequence continues at coordinate 17,575,242 of CM014086.1, forward strand.
CGAGTAGGACATTACACAGAGCAGCAAGCAGCAGTTTGACCGCATTCAAATCACGGATAATAACTTTTATGAACATACATCAGCAGTAAGCAACACAATTGCGACTAACCTCTGGCCATGTTAGAAAAGGCTTTGACCGATGCCTGTATATATACACAAGACCTTTGAAGACCTCTTCAGCTGACAGTGGATAGACAGTATCTTGGTGCTTTTTTGGTGTACCGGTGCTGGTTTCTTCTGTTCTAAACACATCCTTGTTCGTTTGAAATAAATGCCATATGCTGATGTTTTTGTGGACACATGACATCCTTGGTTTGGCACAAGAGCAATGCCATGTGTTTTCTGAGGAATTGTAGGTTACAAATAACCTCCCGAGGCGACTGTAATAGTGCAAAGTTGGCTCATAGACGGAAAAACAAAAGTACTTTGAGCTTTCCACAAATGATACCTCAACACAGAGAGGGACATGTCCACTTCTAGATGCCATTTTGGAGTACTGTTTGCAATCCTTCAACTCACACTGCACCTTGTGTACTCGGCCCCAGGCTTTGTCCTGCACGTGTATAGTGACTGAAAAGCCATGCCGTCCTTTTTGGACTGTGGAAATGCCATTTTTGGCATCCACACAAACACTTAAATGATTGGTTTGGGTTACATCCTTTGATTTTTGGGGGTGCTTCCTCTGCATATGTTTGGCCAAATTTTTCAGATGACAATTTATTGAACAGAGGGGACATTTAACCTTTTTCAGTTTCGACAGAAGAGGAAATCAAAGGAAATGACGATGACAATTGTTTGTTTGCTGAGGAGTGGATGATAGATGTTTGAATTGATTGTTGCACGAGAAGATCTGGATATGGGGATGCAGATGGACTTGGTTGCAGGGAGAAGAAGGATGAATCCTGACTCGGATTGGACTAGGCAGCAGCAGAGGTGAATTCTTGTTGTATGGCACAAGACTTTACATGTGTTTCCATGTCTGTCCTTCTAATAATAGTTTTGTCACAGATGGGACAATAAGAATGTCCCCCATTCCTGCAAGTTAAATTGCAGCGGCAGATCTTCTTATCTAAGAGCAAGTCAAGAAAAGAAATTGTTTGTTAGACAATGACAAACAAGTCACATGAAAATGGCCACTTGCACCAGGTGGTAGTGTAAATAAGGCCATACTTATGTAGAAGAAATAATAATGACTACGAAAGTGCAGTCACAGAAATCCTTGAGTCCAGTTGTGAGGTCTGCTGTGGTGGTGTGTTTATTAAGAAGCAGGTCGGCACACTGGTGAACTGACGGTCCCAGAGGGTGTCTGAGACAGTGAGCTGACCGGGAGCAAATGAAGAGGAACATTTTTATACAGAAAATAGCCATGGTTATAAATTATGTAAATAGGGATTGAGCAAAAGGTGAGAAAAGTAAGGAAAAGGATTGTAGGAAACTGATATATCTCATCAAATCTGAAATTTTCACCAGTAATGGTAATGAAAATATAATCTTAAATCATGGTAAATTACCTGGAATTTAATGGCAAAAAATGTATTTACTCCCAATATCTCTAAATCTACAGGCATTTCATTGTTTTTTTAAAAGTCAAAGAAAAAAGTCAAAACCTGTAAGAATACTTTATGTAAAACTGCATTATTTAAAGTGCATGTTCCGTAAAAAAAATATTTTTAATTGTCTTTCTACAGTGATGTACAGTTGAAAAACATGAAATCACTTTAACCATGCATGCTAAATAACCTGCAGTTTTGTGGAAATAACTTCAGATTTTTGTAATTTTATATTCATTTCTTCATTACAATTATTAGGAAAGATCTGTAAAATGACATCCCACATGATGTAAAATTACATTTGAATATGAAAAAGACATGTTAAATTGCCTTTAAAAACATAGTAAAAATGTAATATTTAGTGCTGTCAAAATTAACACGTTAATATTGTCAATTAATTTTAAAACAATTAACGCGTTAGCAATTAACGCGATTTTGTATACTTTCGGTGACGGCTGACCCATAACCTTTTTAAACGCTGAATCAAACGTCGACGCCATTTTGGATGTGGCAAAGTAGAGCTTTGTTTCCGAGATATATATTAGTGTGTGTGTTAATGGGTGTATAAGAGGCATTAACTTGAAGCCCTCACGGAGACTGCGCCCTGGCCGGTCACCTACGTTGCCCATAGCTAAAACCGGCCCTGCTTGTATTAGTTTACGGGCAGATCTGCCACATCCAATATGACGTATCGCAGAAACAAACCAACGTGCTCAATAAGGCGTCTATGTATATGTTTATGATCTATCCTAACTAAAGGAGAGTCTATGGCGGAAAGATAAGTATGGACTTTTAGGGGGAACATTTCATTTTTAAAAAGTTGCCCGACGGCTCGTTGGACAAAAACAAGGTAATTTGCACACTTTGCAAAGCCAAATTTAAATTCCACAAAAGTAACACGACTTTAACATATCACCTCAAAGAAAAACACCCTGCTGAAATTACCTCCACGGGACCTCGCCAGTCTACACTACAGGAGTGTGGCACTCGTCAGTGTATTTCCTCATTCTGGCTTTTTTCTATTAGCACTGTGCATATGTGCACCTTAAGCCAATAAAATGAATGAATTTAAATATACCTTCTCTGTGTTTATTCTACATTAATTTGATCATTTTACATTATACATGCATAATCGCGATTAATTACAGAATTTTTTGCGATTAATTAGCACTTTTTTTTATCGATTGACAGCCCTAGTAATATTATATTATTGGTAATTGCATGTAATTCTAATTGTAAATATTTAAATTACTGCTAGTATCTGTTAATGTAGTTTCAGCTATTACATTGTCTTATGGAAAATGGTGATAAACCTGTAAAAACATACAGAAAATTGTATGTAAAATAAGAGTTAAAGATGTAAAAATACAATAAATTCATAAATAAAGTCATTAAAAAACATACTATTAATGTAATCTTACAATATGGTTAATTAACTGTAATTTTTATACATAAATCTAAAATTACTAAAGAAATATCTGTAAATCTATCATTTCATTGTTTTATTGGAAAACAGGAAAAAATCTTTAAAAAACTACAGAATATTTCCTGTAAAATTACTTTTTTTTTTTTTTTACAGTCTAGACCTTTGTGTATATGTGAGCAATTGTTGTTTGGTGTTTTATTCTGTTTTTTCTCTTAATAGCTCATTGTCAGTTTTTGGGTCTCCTCTTTTGATTCTTGATTATAGCCTGTACAATTGTTGTCACACCGCGGTGAGGTCAAGTTGGGATTTTGTCCTGTCTCGTTTTTTCCTGTTTTATTTTGACAGCCTAGTGTATTTTCAGCCTTGTTGGAGCGCCTTAAGTTAATGTTTCATAGCCTTTTGTTTTTCCTTGTTGAGAGTGATTTTGATTTTGTTAATCTTTAATAAGAGTAGTTTAGAGTTTTTTACTCATTTGGAGTGATTTTTTGTTTTCTCTAGTTTAGGCCTTTTTTCATAGCCTCACTCAATCGAGGGTATTGTTGACCTGAATAAAACAGCTCTCTGCCAAACTCTGCATCTGAGTCCTCCTTTGAGTCCGGGCCTCATAATTATTTAATTATGTGAGTTATACAGAGGTACACTTGGTCATTGTTCATTGGTAACATACAAAATAAGGCAGTGATTTAACTTACAATAAAGCCCTTCACCTCTTACACCAGTACTTGAGAAATTTTTATTTTTGTAAAGTTCATAAAAAAAACATAAGACCACTGACTTTCAAATTATTTTTCTAACATTTAGTTTTTATACATAGATTTGTATGTAGTACAGGTCATGCTATTGTGTGTACATAATTATGTATGTGTTTGAATGTGCCATTCAGCATTATTATAAACGCATATGGAATGTTAGAGCAAACGAAACAGTACATTAGAGCAGTTTTGAGTTTGTAAAATTACCTTGAATGATTTTTCCAGAAATGATCATTCTGAAAGCCGATCTAAACCAGCTGTAAAAAAATGCATATATAAAAGGATTGAGCAGTGAATTTGACAATGCAAGCCAATTATGAATTTCAATCAAAGCAAGTGGCACGGAAACATAACTGAAAGACATGATGGTGATGCAAAGAAAGAAAGGTAACCAACACATCAGAAAAACTCCCATAACTATAGCCAGAGTTTTAGTGGCCTTTCTCTCCATCTTACTGACAGTTGCTCCAGACTTTGTGCTCTGGATGCTGCGCGCCTGTCTCTGTGCAACAAGGAAAATCTTTAGGTAGATACAGAGCATGATGATCACTGGGAGGTAAAATGAGAAAATAAGTCCCAAAATGTGTGTGATGACAACATCAATCAAACATGTTGCAGAACATTGGTCTTGGTTCATTCCTGCAGTTATAAAGCCAATCCCAATCAGGACAGAAACCCCCCAGCTCACCAAGATCATTATCACAGCAACATTATTATTTATTTTAGTTCTGTATGCCAGAGGCTGGCACACTGCATAATATCTGTCGACAGAAATACAACACAAGTTCAGAATAGAAGATGTGCATAGTGATAGATCAATGGTGCCGCGCACTTTGCAAAATAAATTATTATAGTATAGACATGCACTGACAGGGAATTCCATAGTGAGAGGAAAGACTAAAACTCCAACAAGCAGGTCAGCCACAGCCAGGGAGAGAATGAGACCGTTTGTAGGAGTGTGGAGTTGTTTGAAGTAAATGATGGAGATTATTACAAGGAGGTTTCCACATACAGTTACAACAGATAATGAACCAAGGAAAATATGAAACAATACACATATTGCAGAGGGATTGCTTGTCAGTACATAAGAGGCATCTATTTTATAGCAGGGATGTATCTCAGTAAAAGCATTGGTCCTGTTGATGCTGATTTCCATTTCAGTTATCTATATATACAGTATGAAAAATGATACAAAGAAATTATTTGATTTATGAAATATTATATTCAGTGAATTAATTCAGATGTTTGATTTCTTCACACAACCTATTCCTACCTTTTCAGACTTTTAATCTTATTAAACCCAAAATCTACACATCAGTACGGATGGATGTCCTTCCTTGCTTTGTTAGGACATGACTTAATATTCATCCCATCCTATTATATAGTTAATACAAACCTTCCCTGTCCAATCAGATGTAGGATACTGCATCCTGTGAGATTCCATAACAATAAGAAATAGTAACACTGTGCCATGTGTAGCCTGTCTGTCTGACTTTGTGTGTCTGTGTATGCAATTTAATTTGATCAAGAATGCTATGGTAAATGGTATTGTATAGACACAATACAAACACGCTGGTCCGTGAGTAGCAAATACTACATTTTCAGGCCAAACCTGACCTCTAGTAAATCAATGTGGTGGGCTGGGTTATTGCACCCTTAACAGATTAGGGTCAGTGTTATTTTGCCTAATGTTTTTGTTTGATTTTGTCTGAATATCTGAAGTTTTCCAATCAGTTGACTGATTTATATGAGTCAAAGCAACAATGCATAGATATTGGTACTTTTGTGAATCCCTGTGTCAGAGTCCCAGATGTGCTCTTGCTCAATCACTCTTTCATTTTCTCTTCCTAGCTTTGTCAGTCAATGTCCCTTTTGGTATTTTTGTCTTTATTATTATATCCATGGAGGCTTCTGAGCCCAGTCACATTGCCCACTGGCCCATATCCGGTTCTGGTATGACACTGGTTTTGTTCCCTGGCAGCATTTGCCCATGCAAGCCTTCTCTTCCCAGTGGCCCAAAAACTTTTGTTTGGTTTGTGGTAAACCCTCCCCCAGTGCTCTCAGCTCACGTTTCAGGAAGCACAGCTAACAAACTGAACTAACATGAGCTAACAGCAGCTATAGTTCACATCATTTTACATTATTGTCCACTAGGAAGTTGTAAATGATGAGTGTGACAGAATGTGTAGTATAAAAAAGATGATGTCTTCAGTTTTTTTTCAGGCCAAAAACTACACAGTTGCGGGACTCCTTACTATACAAACTAGTGTTCAAAAATTTGGGATTGTATGCCACAAAACCTTAATCCTGTACTCAGGAAATATGCTTGACCCTCTGTCTTCCCCATATGTAAATTGAAGTGGATGATGAATGATCATTACACAGATTTCTCATGCATCTGAAAAACATTGGAAGGACTGCAAGGATCACGTTTTTTGACTTTTCAAGTACTTTCAACACAATATAGCCATCACTCCAATCTGCATAGGAAAGATACTGAACCCCCCAAATTGCTTTAGAAGGCTGTACCATTGGCAGCATCTTGCATTGCAACCAATACCATCAGCTGACGTATTATGGTAAGCGTATTCTGTCACTTCCGATTATTAGTGTTACTGCCTCGGTGCTCTCTGCTCTGCTCACCGTAACAGATTTACGTATATTTTATATACGTATATCTTTATCTACATATCTCTACACTATCTTTAGACTTATTCTGATAGTGCTGAACAGTTCTCTTAACTTTAGCAACCACAATCCGAGTTTTACCAGTTTCTGCTAGTCACACTTACTAGCCTAGCTATAGCAATGGCTTCTCTCTGCTCTCCTGCACGCTCCTCTTCCTCCTTTAGCGATAACGGTACTTGTAATAAATGTAGTTAATTTTTTGCTTTGGAGGCGAGGCTCAGTGATTTAGAGGCACGGTACTGCAATTTTTATCAGAATTTGCATCAGGCTGATGCTGTGCTGTAGCCAAATTTAAGGAAGTGATTCCTTCAGTATTGAATTCAATGCCTCAATGTAGCAGTCTCAATCTATCCCTCTTCCACCATCTATAAACATACATGTCTCATTAATGCATGTTACTAACCAAACTTCCCCAGGGCTTCTGTGCTCTCTTGTCCAGCAGGTTCTCGTGGATCATGGCTGCTGCTTTGGTCCTGCATGACGTCAACTACATATATTATTACTGTCATTATTGCTACCATATCTCCCATCCTGGGAGAGGGATCCCTCCTCTGTAGCTCTTCCTGAGGTTTCTTTCACATTTTTTCCTCACTCGAACCGAGGGTCTAAGGACAGAGGGTGTCACTCCCTGTACAGATTGTAAAGCCCTCCGAGGCTAAATGTGGTTTGTAAATTTTGGGCTATACAAATAAAATGCACATGTTTGTGACCACCATTGTTGCTTTATTAAACTTGGAAGGAGAGGTGAAGCAAAAGGGTTGCAACCTGCAGCTTCACCACCAGATACGACTAAATCACAACTATACCATGTTATATTTGTCTTCAGTTGTGCACAGCTTAGCACGTGTAACCAATTTTCATTTGTGAATGCTGTCAGGGAGAAATAATAGCAGCAGATCTCCTTGATATCCCTCTGCAATGGACTGTGCAATAAGGAGAGTCCTGAAGCCTGTCTCTGACACAGTGTGCCATACTGACTACTGAAATATATGTTTGTAGCTGAGTGATATATTGGATTTGGATCCAGCATATGCAGTGTAGCTGTTCTTTGTAGAAATCACATATGATTGGACCAACCAATAGCTTTTTCTAAATGCACATAGGCAATTGATTTAGAAAAATCAATAGTTAAAATAGGTTTTTTGTGGTAATGGAACCTTTGTGAGTTTCTGTTAGTCAGTACAAAGTCAAGCATGATGGCTTCAGATAAAGCAGTCTAGTGATATAGTGACATTTGTTACCTGATTCCCTGTTGGATCATATGTAAGCACAGATTTTGAGGAAGGGGTTCCCTGTTATAACAGATGTTTAGCTAAAACATGATAAAGGACAAACATGAAGTTATTACAAGGCACGGACACAAGACTTAACTGCAGTACTCGGGAGGCAGATACAGGAGGTAACCAGTCTTTAATCACAGGCAAAGGTTCTGTACATGGGAGTTCAGTCAAGCAATCGAAAGAGGTAAGGCAAAAGCAGGGCCTAAAAACAGGCAAGGGTCGAAACCGAAAAGCACACTAAAAAACTCTGGAAAGTAGGACGCATGGTACACTAACAATCTAGCACTGGGGAAGGAGAAACAAAGGGTTTAAATACACAGGTGAAGGTGATTAGGCACATGACAAACACAAGGCAGGAAACTGGGAGACTGGAGTAGGGGGAAGTAAACCTCTATTGTTATGTAGCTTTACAAAACATTACTTTACAGATTATACCTTTTTTAGATTTTAATCTTGTTATCTGTGTTTATTGTCTTCCAGTTTTACTTCAAAAAATATACAGTACATTTTGCTCAGGTAGTGAACTGTATAATAGTGGTAAAGTGTTTCATTCCTTATTTGTGGTATTTGAAATCAAATATGTGGAATAAATCCACAAATCATAGTAGTTTTGAGTTAGCAAAATCACCTTGGAATATTTTTCCAGAAATAATCATTCTAAAAGCTGACCTGAACCAGCTGTAAAAGAAAGCATAAATGAATGGATTGAGCATTGAATTTGAAAGTGTAAGCCAGTTAAGTGTCTCAATCACAGCAATTGGTGTTACATCATATGTTAAAGGCTGAAAGATCATGCAAAGAAAGTAAGGAGTCCAACATAAGAGAAAAACTCCCATAACTATAGCCAGAGTTTTAGTGGCCTTTCTCTCCATCTTACTAACAGTTGCTCCAGACTTTGTGCTCTGGATGCTGTTTGCCTGTCTTTGTGCAACAAGAAAGATTTTAAGGTAGATACTTAGCATTATTATGACTGGGATATAAAAGGAGAAAATGCATGCTAGAGTGGTTGATATTAGAGCTTCAATTAAACAGCTTTCTTCACATTTTCCTTGATTAAAACCTGCAATTATGATGCCTATTCCAATTAGACCAGCAACTCCCCAGCTCACCAGGATCATAATCCCAATAACACGATCATTTATTTTACTTCTATAAGTGAGAGGCCGACATACTGCAAAATATCTGTCAATAGAAATACAGCACAGGTTTAAAATAGAAGCTGTACTCAGTGTAACATCAAAGCTTCCTCGTACTTTACAAAAGAAACCTTCATGATACCAACATGAAGTTACAGTGAATGCCATGCTGAAAGGACGGACTAAAACTCCTACAAGCAGGTCAGCCACAGCCAGAGACAGAATGAGGTAGTTAGTAGGTATGTGGAGCTGTTTGAAATAAATGACAGAGATTATAACAAGAAGATTTCCACATATTGTGACAACAGACAATGAGCCAAGGAAGATATACAATAATACACATATTATGGAAGGGTTGGTGGTATATATGTATGTTCTTTTATCTGACTCATAGCAGGGATGTATGTCATTAATAGTGTAAGTCCCATTGACAGTCACTCCTGGTTCCATGCTCCTTGAATCCTGCAATTCAATTTTCCAATAACAACCAGTTACATTGAGAAAATATTTTGAATATTTACTTCAGCATGTGCAACCACAAACAAAGACATCAATTTAAAACAACAGACTTACATACTATATTTACACACCAGTGTTTATGTGTGTTCTTATTCACTCTGCCCTGTGCAAAACTTGGTCCTGGACTTGATATTTAAATAATCAATCCCACCTGCTTACTTACTTACCACTGGGGGCTCATTCCTAATTAGATGGGATCTGTGTTAAGTTGGGCAGCTACTTTAGATTGAATATTGCTTCTTGCATTCTTATCCTTCATGGTATTAATATTTGACAATAACTCAAAATGTTTTAGTCCAGCTATAGTAAGCCAAAATTTTTTCTTTCTAAAAAGATAACAGTATGAAGTGAAGTGAAGTGAAGTGAAGTGAAAGAAAAAAAGATATTTTGATGCCACATTGACATGTTATCAGGACAATGGTGACTTACATCCTCCAGCACCTGGACTCAACAAGAAAGAAACTACCTACCTTTACCTCTGCTTTCAACACAATCATCCCAGCTCTGCTGCAAGATAAGCTCTCCCAGCTGAGCTTGCTTAATTCCACCTGCAGGTGGACAGGACATAAATCTGGGGAAACATGTCCCCAACTCACTGTCACTGGATGCCCCCAGGGCTGTGTTTCTTTCTTCTCTACTCTACGCCATGTACACTAACATCTGCACCTCCAGTCATCTGTCTGTCAACCTACCAGTTTGTGGATGACACCACCCTCATTGGACTCATCTCTGATGAGGACAAGTCTGTCTACAGGTGGGAGATTGACCATCTGGTGACCTCATGCAGGCAGAACAACTTGGAGCTTAATGCTCTAAAGACAGTGGAGATGGTTGTAGATTTTAGAAGGAACCCAGCCATGCCTGCCCCCGTCACCCTGTGTGACTCCACAATGGACACAACCATGACCCCAAGTCATCAAGAAACTTCCAGTGGCAGCTGAAGAAATTTAACCTGCCATGGACAATGATGGTGCACTTTTATACCACCATAATTGAGTCCATCCCCATACATTTTGGTAATAGTAGTAATATGGTACAAACATAAAAAACAAGATCAGATGAAAATACATGGTGATTGAAGCAAATGCAGCACATGCACTTCCTAGCGTTGAGTCTTTTTAGTATTCTTTGTGGGGGATGTCACTATTTTTGTTAGAGGTTTTCAGTATATGTGAATGCATTTTGTTTCATATGCATTTGTGAGAGGGGCAATTTCTGAATATCGCCCCTAATGCCCCTCATAAAAATCTCTAGATATACAGAGCATTATGATCACTGGGAGGTAAAATGAGAAAGCAAGTCACAAAATGGTTATCACCTCAGTATTAATTGAACATGTTGTATCATGTTCTTCTTAGTGTTTTAATACAAATACAGATGCATCTCAAAAAATTCGAATATCTTGGAAAAGTTCAGTTTATTTAAAAAATTCAATTCAATTCAAAAAGTGAAACTCATATTATATAGATTCATTTCACACAGAGTGAAATATTTCAAGCATTTATTTCTTTTAATTTCGATGATTATGGCTTACAGCTAACGAAAACCCGAAATTCAGTATCTTAAAAAAATTGAATATTACATAAGACCAATGAAATAAAATATTTTTAATACAGAAATGTTGGGCTACCCAAAAATATGTTCATATATAGGCACTCAATACTTGGTATGGGTTTCTTGTGCATGAATTACTCATCGATGTGGCGTGGCAGGGAGCCGATTAGCCTGTGGAAATGCTGAGGTGTTATGGAAGCCCAGGTTGCTTTGATAGCAATCTTCAGCTCATCTGCATTGTTAGGTCTGGTGTCTCTCATCTTCAACTTGACAATACTCCATAGATTCTGTATGTGTGGTTCAGGTGAGTTGAGTTTGCTGGCCAGTCAAGCAGGTCAAGTCATTTTTCTCCTTAGCCCAGGTAAGATGCTTCTGACATTGTCTCTGGTTCAGGAGTGACTTGACAAAGGAATGCGAATGTTGTAGCTCATAGGACATGAACATCCGCATTCATTACATGGTGGCTCTTGATGCACTGACTCCAGCCTAAGTCCACTCCTTTTTAATCTCCCCCAAATGTTTGAAAGGGCGTTGCTTCACAATCTTTTCAAGGGTGCTGTTGTTCCTGTTGCTTTGGCATCTTTTTTCTCCCACACTTTTTCCTTACGCTCACCTTTCTATGAATATTCCTGGACACAGCACTGTATGAACAGCTAGTTTCTGACCCTTTGTGGCTTACCCTCCTTGTGAAGGATGGCAATGACAATGTCTTCTGGACAACTGTCAAGTCAGCAGCAACCAGACTTAGAGACAGTTTAAAGGCTCAGGAATGACAACATTCCTTGTCGTGTGCTGAAGGACCTTGCAGAGGAGCTCACAGATGTCCTCACAGACATCTTTAACACCTCCCTGAGCCAAACTGTTGTCCCCTCCTGCTTCAAGACCCCTGGCCCCCTACCAGTTTGCATATTGTGCCAACCGGTCCACTGATGATGCAATCGCCACTGCCCTCCAGTCAGCGCTTACTCACTTGGACACTAAGGACTCGTATGTGAGGATGCTGTTCTTGGACTTCAGTTCAGCATTCAATACGATCATCCCCCAGCAACTGATACAAAAACTGGACTGTTTAGGACTAAATGTCTCACTCTGGACTGGTTGCTGGACTTCCTGACCGGAAGACAACAGGCAGTCCAGGTCGGCAAAAACTCATCCAGCACTGCTGATCAAAGGGGCTCCCCAAGGATGCGTGCTCAGCCCCTTACTGTAGGACCTCTCCTGGAGCAGAAACACTGCATCACTGGCCAGGAAAGCTCAGCAGCGCAGCCTGAGAAGAGCCAGAGCACCAGTCCCCATCTTACAGACTTTCTATCGCGGCACCACCGAGAGCATCCTGACCAGCTGCATCACTGTGTGGTATGGCAGCTGCACTGCATCCTGCAAGAAGACCCTGCAGCGCATAGTGAGAGTAGCTGAGTAGCTGACTTATTTCATCCTAGCTCTAATATATTTTCATACCATACCGGTTGCATGAAAAAGTTTAGGCACCCCTCTGAGGTTGCATAATAATTGACTCTGTCTTTACAGACAATTATCACAGTGGCATGTCATTCATTTTCCCATAAATGCTGAGTACAGGCACAGATTTTTAGTGTAGTAATATTAATTTGTATGAAAATTAAATCAAATGTAAAAAAAAAAGGCTGTTCGGGCACCCTTATCATTTTGTTGCTTTGAATACCTGTAACTAATTAACACTGAGTAATTAGAACACAAAATTGGTTTGATGAGCCTTGAACTTGCATCCAATCATGACAAAAGGTATTTAAGGCGGCCAAATGCAAGTTATTCTTCTTCTCTTTGACTCTTCTCTGAAGAGTGGCAACATGGGGGCCTGAAAACAACTCTCAAATCACCTGAAAACAAAGATTGTTCAGCCTTATGGTTTAGGGGAAGGCTACAAAAAGCTATCTCAAAGATTCCAGCTGTCAGTTTCCATTGTAAGGAACATAGTGAGGAAATGGAAGGCCACAGGCACAGTTCTCGTTAAGGCCAGAAGTGGCAGGCCAAGAAAAATATCAGAGAGGCAAAGAGGAAGGATGATCAGTTGGATGGAGAAGGATGTTTAAGAATCTGTCACAAAGTTAAGCAGGGCTAGATATTTCAGCAAGACAATGACCCAAAACACTGCTCAAAATCTACTCAGGCATTCATGCAGAGGAACAAGTACAATTTTCTGGAATGGCCATCCCAGTCCCCAGACTTGAATATCATTGAAAATCTGTGGGATGATTTTCTGTTAAGGTGCCCAAATGTATGCACCGGTCAAATTTTGATGCATATTGAACATTTTCTGTTAATCCAATGAACCTAATTTCACTGCTAAAATATTACTGTGTCAACCAGTTATTTGATAGATCAAAATTAAGTTGTGGACCCAAACACCCAATTATTTAAAAGTGGAAATAATGGCAATTGTCATGCAACTGTATAAAAATAAAAATAAAAGTCTACACATCAATACAAATGGAAATCCTTGCTTGCTTTTGCACTATGCAAGACAGACCATATGTGCTTAATACACACCTCCTCTGTCCAATCAGATGTAGGATACTGCATCCTGTGAGATGTCATGGCAACAAGAAACGGCAACAAGTGTTGTGTGTACCCCTATCTGTGTTCTAAATCTTTCTTTCAGATAGTACCTCCTCTCCTAGCACTATGAACAACTGGAGATAATAAATCACCCCCTTTAGTACTGTCACATTGCTAATTACTAATATGTCCTTATCCCACTGATTGTTTCCCTTTTTTGTAAGTTGCTTTGGATAAAAGCGTCAGCTAAATAACTAAATGTAAATGTTGTTACAGGCGATCATACCCAGAGCATAAAGTTACATAGTGCAACAAAAGGCATGGGTGGGAGTGGGAATAAAAGAGTCACCATTCACACCAGTGTAGCACCATAATTATTTAATATCTGTCTTAAGTGTTTTTTAGGCCAAGCACCCCACAGCTGCAGGGATCCCCTACTACATACACTACTGTTCAAAAGTTTGGGATTGCATGCCACAAAAAGACTACTCTGTATTTTTAAATGGTAATTTATACTTTTAGATAATACACAGTAAATCCTCCAGCATCAAATATGCAGTGTCAAAGTTTGTGGATTCTTTCAGAGGTATTACAACAACAGAAAGTATAAGATGCTGCCTTATTTTCCCCAGTGTTTGTGTAAATTTTGTTTTTACGCGCATTGTATGCATATATATATATATATAAATTTCAGCACACTGTAAATCAGGGGAGTTTTGAGTTGGTAAAATCACCTTGAATTATTTTTCCAGAAATGATCATTTGGAAAGCTGATCTAAACCAGCTGTAAAAGAATGCATATACAAAAGGATTAAGCATTGAGTTTGCCAGTGTAAGCCACATAAGAATTTCAATCAAAGCATTTGGCAAGTTAACACGACTGACAGTCACTGGGATGGGACAAAGAAAATAAGGTAACCAACACAACAAAAAAAGTCCCATAACTATAGCCAGAGTTTTAGTGGCCTTTCTCTCCATCTTACTGACAGTTGCTCCAGACTTTGTGCTCTGGATGCTGCGAGCCTGTCTCTGTGCAACAAAGAAAATCTTCAGGTAGATACAGAGCATGATGATCACTGGGAGGTAAAATGAGAAAATAAGTCCCAAAGTGGGTATCACATCAGTATCAATTAAACATGCTGTATCACATTCTGCTTCTTTTTGTGATAGAAATATATAGCCAGTTCCGATTGTGGCAGAAGTCTCCCAGCAGACAATGATCATGATCACAACAACATTATTATTCATTTTAGTTCTATATGTCAGAGGCTGACATACTGCATAATATCTGTCAACAGAAATACAACACAAGTTCAGAATAGAAGATGTACATAGTGTCATATCAATGCTGTCTCGTATTTTGCAAAATAAATCATCATAGTATAGACATGTAGTTATAGAGAACTGCATAGTGAGAGGAAAGACTAAAACTCCAACAAGCAGGTCAGCCACAGCCAGAGAGAGAATGAGACCGTTTGTAGGAGTGTGGAGTTGTTTGAAGTAAGCGATAGAGATTATTACAAGGAGGTTTCCACATACAGTTACAACAGATAATGAACCAAGGAAAACATGAAACATTACACATATTGCAGAGGGATTGCTTGTCAGTACGTAAGAGGCATCTATTTTATAGCAGGGATGTATCTCGGTAAAAGCATTGGTCCTGTTGATGTTGATTTCCATTTCAGTTATCTATATATACAGTATGAAAAATGATACAAAGGAATAATTTGATTTAGGAAATATTATATTTTGTGAATTAATTCAGATGTTTAATTTCATCACACAACCTCTTCCTACCTTTCAGACTTTTAATCTTATTAAACCCAAGGTCTACACATCAGTACGGATGGATGTCCTTGCCTGCTTTGGCAGGACATGACTTAATATCCATTCCATCCAATTATAGTTAATACAAACCTTCCCTGTCCAATCAGATGTAGGATACTGCATCCTCTATACATACAGTATGAACAAATATCAGTCAACAGTCAAAATCTTCAGTTCAACTTGATTTCTAAAAGAAAATTAAACCATTATGTTCAGTAAATAAATTCTAACATTTGATTTCTTTCATCCTATCTCTAATATATTTTCATAACATGCATGAATAAAATCTACACCAGTACTGACAGATGTCCTTCCTTGCTTTTGTACTCTGCAAGACAGACCTTACATAGTTAATACACACATCATCTGTCCAATCAAATGTAGGATACTGCATCCTGTGAGATGTCATAACAAACAATGGTAACAAAGTGCTGTGTGTACGCCTACCTGTTTTCTAAATCCTTCTCTCAGTTCCTACAGTGGCCCTGAAGTGCAAAACACAACAGCAAATTCAAAAACACAGTGAAAGCATATCTGTAAGTGTGTGCATGTGTGCGTAGGCCTGGAGACGTGCCCCGCCCTGCACCAAAATCATGGAGTCTCAATCCGCAGATGTTGTGGCGATGGCATGGCAGTTGCTGTGAAGACAGCCTTGATCAGGTCATTGCAGAACAGTCAACAAGTGTCAGTGGGAAATGGGGGAGGAGGGCATAAGAGTGTCCGCTGTAGTGATCTTCTGGGGGAGTTGTTATACTAGCAGAAGCCTTGGCCAAGGCCCTGCAGGTGTGGTGAGGTCAAGATAAGATTGGAATTTGTTTGGTCTTGGGGGCCAGTAAATAGCAAATCAAATAACACAACAGCAAATCGAATAACACAACAGCAAAATCAAATAACACAACAGCAAATTCAAAAACACAAAAGCAAATCAAATAACACAACAGCAGATTCAAAAACACAATAGCAAATCGAATAACACAACAGCAAATTCAAAACGGATCCAAAATGCAATCCGACGTGAGTGGCTATTTAGGGAACGTGAGGATTTACTTGCAAATGATGATAATTGGCCCATAAGCCGATTTCGGTTACCAAGGCCAGTGTTACTGGAATCGTGCACAGAGCTGCAGCCGACCCTAGAGCGCAACACGGCGAGGAGCCAGGGGTTGTCTGTGTCCATATAGGTGCTGACCATGCTGTTCCTGCCAACAGGGGCATTCCAGCGGGAGCTGGCAGATCGGTCAGTAGTGTGTCAACCCTGAGCTGAGCCATGCCAGCTGTGTGGGACGGAATCATCCGAATGTCATCCAGGTACATCAAATTCCCATACAATGCTGTTGAACAGGCCGACATTAAAGCACAATTTGCAGCAAGAGCCAGTTTCCCTAATGTAATCAGAGCTATTGACTGCACACACATTGCTATAAAAGCACCATCACAGGATGAATTTGTTTATGTTAATAGGAAACATTTTCATTCCATCAATGTTCAAAACATATCTGATGCGCAAATGCAGCAAACTAACATCGTGGCAAAGTGGCCTGGTTCAATGCACGACTCATTCATTATGACTAACAGCATGGTTTTGAACAGGCTGAAGGCTGGTACGGTGCGCGATGGCTGGCTTCTGGGTGCGTAAATAGTTTTTGTTTAATTGTCCCATATGTAAACCAGCGCAATGCACATTCGGGCATGTGCACATTTCAAATATCATGTGTTTAGTTCTCATTATTTTCTGCTGGTGAAATTAGAGCTACAGAGCTTTCTAACAAGCCCCCAATTGGCTACCCCCTAAGAATGTGGCTAATGACCCCTCTTACAGACCCCAACACCGACCAAGAGAGAAGGTATAATGACCTCCATTCCCGCACTCGAGCAGTAGTGGAGAGGGCAATTGGCCTGCTGAAGGGACGGTGGCACTGCTTGGACAGGTCAGTGGGGTTCTGCTATACCAACCTGAGAAGGTGTGTGTCACAGTCTGCTCCTCTCTCACCTGCCTCTCAGTACTTTTTCATTCACTCTCCATTCACCTGCCAGCCACACCCCCCTCATCAGACCGGATGCCTGAGTCAAATAAATGAGCACACCAGCCTGTAGCACTGTAAGAAATGTTCGTCAAATTTACAGTAAAAAACTGTTAATACCAACAGTAAAAGACTGTAAAATTGAAACCAGTATATCAGTGTAGTAGATACATAGGATTACCCTAAATTAACAAACGGTTCGGAACTTTAATTTATACTGTAACAATATGTAAAAAACACATTTTACTGTGGAAAATATAATACTTTGGTAAAATTACAGGGGAAATACTATAATGTCACAAATATGTAATCACACTAAAATTAACACTTTAATGCTGTTTAAATTACAGATTTTGCTGATGTGTACTTTAAAATTTATGGTATAAAACTGTTTACAATTCAGCAAGAACACACCTTAATTTATACGGAAATAAGATAGTAAAAATATGGTAAAAAATGTTTAAAAAAAAGTATGGTCAGTAGTCTATGGACAGTAAAACATCAGTATACCACCCTAAGTCAAGAAACGATACATAACTTAATTTTTTGCTGTCATAATACGTTTTTACTGTGGAAATATACATTTTTGGTCAAATGACCATTAATTTGACCAAAATGTATATTTTCACTGTAATGTCAAATCGTAATGTCAGATTTTGCAGATGTGACGGAGATAGAGACTTGCGCACGCGCACAGGAGAAAGAAACACGCGCAACGTAACGGTCACGCAATTCAAACTGCGCGGCGGTCTGCACGGCGATGCAGTTTGGTTTTTTCTTCTGTGAGGATTAATTTGTGATGGCACAACGCGACTAAAGAGCACGTAAGTAAAATTATCTTGATAGAAGATATGTCTGCAGTCTAAAGAATGTGTTACCTGTGTGATAGCAAACAAAGCTTTGTAATAATGTTTACGTCTGCTACATACGTCAGGTTTAATTCAACGCGGTCTTTTCTGCAGTTTTGTGTTGCCCTCGCTTAAAAGGTGAATGTTAGTTTTCCTTAACTTTGCTAAATGTTAGTTGAGCTGAATTGTCTTTTGTCACACTGTGTAGCCTATGTTGTGTCGAACATTAGCTTAGCTTAGTTAACGTAAGTCGCTGTATGCAAAATGTTGAATTGTAATTTCTGTGGTAAGTCTGTCAGGACTTTGAGAGGTTATGTGCTTCACTGCAAACTCCACAGAAATGAACCGCGCTGTTTATTTAAATGCTTTGGAGATGGATGCAAGCAGGCATTTTGCAGGTATGAAGCTTTTAAGGCTCATTTTTACCGGAGGCAAAATGTTGTATCTGCTAACGAAACTGTCGGGACCGCTATTACCACTTTTAAATGTGTTGTGGCCTTGTGTGAACGCCAGTGTCAAGACACCCAAGAACTGATTGCTCACTTGAAGGAGCATATACTGATTTCCGGGTCAAGTCTTCATTTACCGTGCATATGTCACGGAAGCCGAAGGTTTTACAGACAGCAGTGTAAGTAGTGTGTACATAGAATCTGCTTCTCATCCGTCAAAATCTACTCCACCTGAGTCAGGTGACTTTGTCCCTCACTGTGATGCAGGTCCAGTGACAGGCACAGATGAAGTCGATTTGGACATATCTGAAAATTTCAGTGATCTTTATCTTAGAAACGTGAGTTTGTTCTACTTGAGAACAAACCACTGAGAGGACAGTTGGAGGGCTGTTCAGAAGATGTCAAGGATATGGTGCTCCTTCTTCTCTCCTACTTTGATGAAAAAGAGGAGAACCTCTTCCACTATGTTGAACAAATATGTCTGACAAAAGAAGTACAAGTGGAAAGCTTGCCTGTGACACCATGCATCATTGTATGTGGTTTTGATAATAAGTTTCACTAAGTTAATGTTTTCAAGTATTACATGAAAACTGTCATGCACTGTCATGTTTTGAAGTGCTGCTTCAAAGCCAAGCAATTTTGGTAAGACTGCTTTTGGATGGTAATGGTTGGTTTGTTATTCTACCTGTTCTTTGCAGGAACATCTTGCTATGCCTCAAGGCAGTTCATGCTGAGTGTAGGCAAAGTTGTGAATGACCACATCCCCAACTTCATCTCTGCCATCTGTTTGATGTTTGGAACCTACTACAGCCTCAATATCCATTATCCTGTGGGTCTGGGTTCCACTCTTGAGTTTCTTTCAGAGGTAAAGAAATGTTTGTTTGTTTTAATTAATAAATTTAAAAAAAAGATTTCCTCATTTAGAAAAAAAAATCTGTATTTTTAGTGGTTGATTATGAAATTGTGTTCAAAGGTGTTTCTTCATGATCAATCCTGAGAGGGGCACAAAAGTTGAAACAAAGTAGAACAAGAAGCAGCTGTCGGTGAACCCAAGAGTCCTCACCCTGATCGCAGATCTCGCTGACCAGGATTGGAGAGGGACATGGACAGGTTAAAGATGGACTTATCCAACTGAACTGTTAAGTCTGACCTCTTGCACAGCGCCACCTGTATGAACCGGTATGAAACCGGTATGTCAGTGGCAGCTGCACTTAACAGCGGCAATGGTTGATAGATAAATTAAGAAATCACGTAATAGAAATACTACTTCCAGCAAGTCAAATACAACTCCAGACCGGAAGTGCCACTACTAGCTGCCACTGCCATGAATTGAGCAGTGGCAGCAAGTAGTAATTGAGCCAGTCCCTACTGCATTTTTTTAATAGCAGCGCGTACGTTGTCACTGGTGGCGCTCATATTTTGAAAACACGTAAACAGACTTCCGGTTCGGAGGATGGACCAGTCCAATCAGTCACAATTCATGTTGCTCGAGGGTACCTACCTTTTCCAGTTTGATTAAGGTCGTTGTCATTTCTGTTTTGTTGTTGTGTTTTCTGATTTGCCGTTGTGTATTTTGATTTTTTATGGTGTTTAGTAATTTGTTGTTGTGTTTTCTGATTTGTTGTTGTGTTTTCTGATTTTCCGTTGTGATTTGCACTTCAGGGCCACCGTAGTTATGACCTTTTCTTCTTCTGTGCATTTACCAAAAAAACTGACACGTGGATGACACATAATGGTGTTGTGTGTTTATTGTTTCAAAATGCATTTCCTGTCGCAAATTCAAAATATTTAAAAACATTAACAAGGTTGGCTAAAGAGTTATCAGTTCTTCCTCAAATATCAGTAATTAACCTGGTCTAATTTTCATGACCCACAGTTATAAAGCTTCTGTAGTGGAACAGCAGTCAGGTAGATTTGTGTCAACATTTTTGATCTGCATATTACATAAAGATATTACTGTTTCTAAAGTTTTTTTACTAAACCAATTATAGTTTTAAACTCTCAATTTGTCTGATGCAATAAAATGATGCAAACTGACACCTTCTCCTATTAGAGGTGTGAATGACTGTTGAGTCTTTGGTCCCTGAGGTATTCTGGAGGTGTACAGAGCTCTGCTCGTCCCAAAGGTGTTTTGTATAAACAAACTATCTAACTATCTAATAGTCACAAGGCAATTATATCATGTTTATGTCTAAAGTGTTCCCAACTAGGTTACAAGTTCTGCAATAACAACAGTGACATTATGTCATAATTATTATGACAGAGAGTCAGTGTCATTCTGTTCTATTATGTACTATACAATCTCATCAAGATAGCCACATGGTCATGAATACTGCACACAGAACATTGTTTGGTCCCCTTATGATGTGGTCTAAGAAAAAGCAAAACCTGGCATGCTATACTATAGTCCATATAGATTCCATACTCTAGGCTGGCTATATATAATCATTGCATACATGAGGTTATGCATTGAATTCAAGCCAACTACATGTTTAAATGACAGAAACTTTCCAATGGAAACAATGGAAGTTTGACAACAAAGTTTCCCCATAATTATTGTAATTATAGATTGTTATCCATAGAAAAACACTTAGTAATACGCAGGGCTTTAATTTAGATGAAGGCACTTTATTTGCACTAGTAATTCATTACTAATAAGACATACCATTAGTAACAACCGCCTCAGAAGACAAAAGGTGTTGAGTAGTGATATGTCTTTATGTATCCATTGATCAATTTTTCAAGTAAAGAATTTTTTCCAGTAACACAATTTGTTTCAAAGGGCTTTACATTATGTACACAACATTCAACACCCTTTATGCTTAGACCCTCAATATTAGAACAGAAAAACTATTAGGTTTAATGGGTAAAGAAAATGGAAGAAACCATTAGAAAATGACAGAGTCTTTATTACTGAAGCGTGTGTTATTCATGAAAGAAATACATAGATCAGCATCAGAAAAGGAAACAGGGATTGGGTTATATGCAGCAGACCTTAAGATGATCATTGCCCACAGCATCTTGCAACAACCCAGCCATAACAATTAGACAAAAAGCCACCAGAAGCAGTATGACTTCCTCAGGAAAAGGGAGCCAAGACAAGTGCAGAGATGACACAGCTTTGAGCCAGGCCACTACCCAGCTTACTTCTGGTTAATGCCTGATTTTCTGCTTTACACACAATTTGCAATTCGAAATGGCACTTTTTAATGTACTGAACGCAGTTCTCTGCAAAACACTGCCATTTAAAATGACACTACATGAGCTCATTGGCCACTATATGTGCCACCTGCACGTGAAAAATCTGAAGAATTCTCTACAGTTTGAACTATGTTAGAATTATGGCAAAGCATACTAAAGATGAGAGTGCTTTTCATTATGCCCAATAGCAGGGACGGACTGGGACAAAAAATCGGCCCTGGCATTTTGGACCAGACTGGCCCACAACATTTGATAACACACTTTTTCAGTTTTTTCAGTGCAACTGTGCAAGTCTTTAAAACAACCTAGCTCAACAGGACATAAATAATCAAATCATATTAAATCAATTTTATTTGTATAGCCCAAAGTCACAAAGTCCATTTTCCATTGAGGCTTTACAATCTGTACAGGGAGTGACACCCTCTGTCCTTAGACCCTCGGTTCGAGTGAGGAAAAACTTGCCCACAAAAACCTTTAACAGGAAAAAATGTGGAAGAAACCTCAGGAAGAGCCACAGAGGAGGGATCCCTCTCCCAGGACAGACAGACGTGCAATGGATGTCACGTGTACAGGACAATCAACACAAACATATTGTACAATTACAATGACTGACTGAAATACAGCCTGTTTATAATATATTTATATAAACAAACACACAGCTGCATTGACATAACACTAGCAATGAACAAAATTATGTCATTTTAAAAAGTGCTATTTTCTTTCTTTGTAGGCTAACTTGCATTGTATTTAGCCACCTAGCTACATAAAACAGCCCATTTTTTTCCCAGGCCTAAATAAGAGCTTACCCGAGGACTACTAGATGAACAAAGAAAATGAGAGTGCTGACTCTTCAGTTTTCACTCACATTTTTGGTGGGTGGTGGTGGCTTTAAATATGCCTAGGCTAGAAATACTGGAATGTACAGATACCTGCAGCTGCATTCACATAACATTGACAAAATGATATAATTTTAAAAGTGAGATTTTCTATCAGTTATGTAGCCTACATTGTCCCTACCACCTAGGCTACATAAAGAACTGCTATATCTGCAGGACAAAAACGCAACTTAGCCAATAGGCCAGCCTAGTACTCACACCACAGACAATAATAGTCTAATAAGAAATTAGACTTATTGTTATTGTTGGTGAATGGTGAACACGTTTTCTCACATTAAAGACTATTTTTTATTTAGAATAAAAGACATAAAAAGTAGGCTACTGAGCTAGGCTTATTTTCTCTTCCAGCCAGTATAGCCTACAATGTATTGTAGCGACCCTGCAGTAATGTGTTGTGTGTTACAATGTGAGTTCTGTGGTTTCCCATGGTCCATAAATGCACCTGTATGAGAGCAAGGGGGCGGGGGAGCAGGTGAGGGAGAGCGCGTGTATGTGAGCGTGTGTGGAGAGAGACGGCACGAGTGAGGCTGCAGAGTGGGACCTGTTATGTGTTCTTGGCGTGGTTATGGCCTACAATAACCAGGTTCTGTAACCAGACTGTTGGCAATAAAAGCCAGTTTGCTAAATAACGCCTCGTTATTCGTGACGCGTCCGGCCGGACGCCACAGTATGTTTTATCATATTCATTAAGGGGTTGGGTGGCTTTATCCTACTCGTTGCATTTCATACATGTTCTGACAGTAGTCCAGTCCAGCTTACCGCAGGTTCAACAACATGTTGAGTGCCACTGCCACCGGCACCACTGTCATCAGCGATGGGAGCTGATGAAGTCCCTGCTGTGGCAAACATATCAGTGATTTTAACACACGTCTGCCCGAAGAGCAAGTTTCTTTTAATCACGGAGTTTTTCTGCGCCACCTTTGCGTTTTCTCTCCATCTTTATCTGATAGCGTTTCACCCATCAATAAACTGCACACCGGCGGATCAAGCCAAAGGGGGGAGGTGTTTCATGATGTGATTGGGCCGGTCCCCTGTCAGTCAGCGTGTAAGGGCCGGTGGTAAGGAAACAAAGTCTTGCACAGCCTTTTTTTTTTTGTGCCTGTAGGCGGGACCAAAGCGTACAGAGTGGTTGTTTAACAGTGTGTTTGGGCTGCGTGATCTACTCGTTGTGGGCCGGTCAGACCAATATTAAAAATAATAATAATAAAAAAATTAAAAAAAATAAGGATTTATCGGCCCAAATAGCACGTCGGCCCACCGGGCAAATGCCCGGTATGCCAGATTGCCAATCCGTCCCTGCCCAATAGTGTGTAGTTGGTTAGACAAAAATCTGTAATACGAATGAAGTGTGTGCCATCTTGTGCAAAAGATTTTGGTTGCAGTGCTTGTAAAAATGTAATGGGCAGACAGTGTTCCATGCTGACAGAACACAAAATGAGGAGAGGCAGACTCTGCGTTAACATCAGTTATGCTTGGTGCATAAACATGTATGGATAAATCTATGGAAACATGTATGGAGATGTCAAGTTTCCAAGCTTCCCATTTTTTGTCCTGTCTAGTTAGTGTTCCCGCCCTGTTATTATTCATAAAATGCAATTAATTTGCAGTCTGATAATAATAAAAACCTTTTGTTAGTCACCTCAGTTTGATTTCCCCTTGGGCTAATGTGTGATGACAATTGCCAAAATTGTTTGTGAAAAATTGTGTACTGGGACAGGAGCAAAAGTAAAATGCATCAGTCTATCATTAAAGTGTTGCTGTTGCTTTATATTTATTTGCTAAATAAAAATATATACAATAAATAAAAGACAATGTGTTAACATTAAAACACTGCATTAAATAATCAGAACAATCTTGAGTTAGAAAAAGTCACCTTGGAATATTTTTCCAGAAATTATCATTCTAAAAGCTGACCTGAACCAGCTGTAAAAGAAAGCATATATTAAGGGATTCAACATTGAATTTGACGAAGTAAGCCAGTTAAGTGTTTCAATCACAGGCATTGGTGGAGTTTTATAAGTTAAAGGCTGAAAGACAATATAAAGAAAGTAAGGAGTCGAACACAAGAGAAAAACTCCCATAACTATAGCCAGAGTTTTGGTGGCCTTTCTCTCCATCTTACTGACAGTTGCTCCAGACTTTGCATTCTGGATGCTTCGTGCCTGTTTCTGAGCAACAAGGAAAATCTTTAGGTAGATAGAGAGCATTATTATTGCTGGGAGGTAAAACGAGAAGACAGGTCCCATAGTTTTTGCTATTACAACATCAACTGAGCACATTTAGCTGTGTGCCAGCTGTGTGGGACGGAATCATCCGAATGTCTTCCTGGTACATCAGATTCTCATACAATGTTGAACAGGCCGGCATTAAAGCGCAATTTGCAGCGGTTTCCCTAATGTAATCGGAGCTTTTGACTGCACACACATTGCTATAAAAGCGCCATCACAGGACGAATTTGTTTATGTAAGTAGGAAACATTTTCATTCCATCAATGTTCAAATAATATGTGATGCGCAAATGCAGCTAACCAACATTGCGGCAAGGTGGCCTGGTTCAACGCACGACTCATTCATTATGACTAACAACATGGTTGGGAACAGGCTGGAGGCTGGCACGGTGCGCGATGGGTGGCTTCTGGGTGAGTAAATAGTTTATTCGTTTAATTGTCCCGTATGTATCGCTGCTTTACATACAGGACAAAATAAACGAATAAACTCTTTACTTACCCAGAAGCCACCCATTGTGCACCGTGCCAATGCATATTTGGGCATGTGTGCATTCAAATATCATGTTTTTGGTTGTCTATATTTTCTGCTGGTGAAATTAGAGCTGCAGAGCTTTCTAACAAGCCCGATTGTCTCCCTGTGTTCAGTATTCCTGTCAGTAAAAGCGGGCGTAAAATGTCAGCCGCAGTGCCACACCTGTCCACACCTGTGTGTGCGCTGCTCGGATCCCACGGCATTTACAACCTAACACACACACGCTCCCACTCACGTCTTTTTTTGGTCATATTTATCCCTGTTGACAGGGAACCAAACAGAATCTCCACTTAATTCACTAGAATATCTAGCTCAGACTCTGTGAAATTCATTTTCTTTCCTTTGTTCATCGTGTTATCTAATGGAACAAAGAGGTGAATCTTAGGTTCAGGGCCTCTTTAAATAGATTTGCATATGTAAATGGGGCGCGACAGTTTCCGGGTTTTGGCGTACGTCAAGTTTCAGTAGGAAATCCACGCAAGTATTCGTACATGAGGCCCCTGGTCTGGATGGGGTACGCTCGGCCAGAGGGGTGTGGCTCTCAACCAAGAACCTCCACCTCAAAGCCCTCTCCAAAAAACTGGGGCCGTTCCCCAGCACCAAGATTATCAGGCCTGCAGCGGTTCAGCCTGGGCCATCAGGAGTCGGCCTTAGAGGGAGAGGCACTGTCACATCGTGGTGAGTTCAAACTGGGTGTTTGTTCTGTCTCGTCATTTCCTGTTTTATTTTGATATTTACCTGCCCTCTCGTTTCAGGTCACTTGCCCTTCCTCATGTGTCACCGGTCTGACTGTCTTCCCCGTCCTAATTGTTTCCCCCTGTTCCCCATTACCCTGTGTGTATATATTGTCTGCATCTCCCTTTGTCCTGTGCCAAAGTGTTTTGTCTTCTGATCGTGCAGCAAAGCGTACTGAGCTGCGCAGCTAAGGTCTGTTACGTTCTAGTCTTATGGTTTAGCGTTTACATAGTAAAATATATGTTAAAGATATGGTATGACGTTTCAAAATACTTAAAGGAACAGCATACATTATCTCAATATAGTCCAGTATGGGGTATTCGCCAGGGAGAGCGGATGCAGCACTCTAAGGGACTTAAAATGGTCTAAGACCTTTACTTAACAGATGCCGGTATTATGTTGTCATTTGAGGAGTTAAGCTTTAAATTTGGCCTCAACAGGAAACATTTTACCTTCAGCTTAGAAGCTTTGTTAAAGCAAATCAAAATAATTTACTTA
Source organism: Collichthys lucidus (assembly GCA_004119915.2). Taxonomy (NCBI): domain Eukaryota; kingdom Metazoa; phylum Chordata; class Actinopteri; family Sciaenidae; genus Collichthys; species Collichthys lucidus. The sequence goes on from CM014086.1 coordinate 17,601,919, forward strand.
CTACCCCCACATTTATCCTTGGAGAAAATTATGATAAGGAACAGTTAAAGAAAGGGTATCATATCTAAAGTTTACAGTTTGCTGACATCTTATTCATCAGAAAATGCACAGTATAAGTTAAATACATGGAAGGAAGACTTGCAATTAGAAGTTTCGGTAGGGATTGGAAAGCAGCCTATGTCCATAAATACCTTCCCTTCTCACCCTTTCCCCAGACTGGTTGCTCAAGTTTCACTTCATTAACCCGTCAGCATGATTTAGTTATGGTTATCTCCTTAGCTACCAACTTATTGCAATGATTTCACAATTTCCAGTAGTCAGAATCTATAATCACACTCTTTTCAACAGTTCATTTTTGCATTTGTTTAAACACAGAATCATCATTAATAACATTTTAGCTTAGCTCATTGTTACCTTTATGCATTACTCACATATTCATATATATTTTTTAAAATGTCCAAAGGCTTACCATTACTGGCAATAATGGAAAGTCCCTTTGTTCCCCATTCTCAGGCCTTCTGCTGGGGGGTTTCACTTCCCCATTTGCAAGGCCAGACAGTGAGAAACTCTCTGTCATCCGTTTCCCAGGTTGTTACATTAACTCTTTCATGTGTTAGCGGATCAGGGATCTCAACTCACTTGACAATGGCTACACCTCCACCTTTCCTGGGACGATCACAGCGGAAACATTGTAACCATTTATAAAGATATCTTGATCTGAGACTGATTTATTAAACCAAGTTTCGGCCAACACAAGAATATCGGTTTCAGTTGTCTGTACCCAGATCGCTTCGAACATTCAGATGTAAGATGCCCAGGTCTGATCTGGCTCTGGTCATCAGGGGTACTCTGATGAGATTCTTGGGTTAGGCTGAATGTTGCCTGATAATAAAAGGAGAAGAAGGATGAAACATTTACGTTTTACATTGGAAGTTGACTCCTTGTCATCAATATTGGAATTTACCAGGTCTGTAAATGAAGATTTTGTTGAATCTTTTGTTGTCTTGCAAGACATCTCAAAGGAAGAAGAGATACATGAATTTCCCATGGCAAGCAGCAGGACAACACTGGTTGTTGGGTCAACTTACAGCCAATGATCAGGTGCAGGTCACTGACACCCCACCACCACAGCTCGACAAAAATGACCCACGAAAAGAAAATGAAAATATAAGAAAGTGCAAAAATGAGCTTCATTGTTACTGTCTATGGGTAGCTTAATAAGGAAGGCAAACACCGAAGAAGTGGATCACTAGTCTATGTGGACAATGCAGATTCCAATCTTGTCAGATTTATATTGTTTTTCTAAATATGTGTTTTAATTTGCACTAATTACAAACAATACTCGATTGTATATAGATTATTATTTTCTTTAACAGGAGGAGCATCCTGTTCTGAGTCTTATGTTTTGTTTTGTTTTTACTTCTATCTCTAAGTAAATGCAGCCATCTTACAGTATGGAAGTTGAATGAGGATATACGAATGTAAAGGCTGTATGTCAAATGTTAAAAACTGAAAATAAAATAAAAATATTGTGGGAAAAAAAACCCTGCTTCCCAGGACTCCACCGATGAGACATAGGATTAGTGGGCAAATGACAAACCAACAAATTAAAAGGGAAAAAAATCATCTCAGGGGTTAACAAAATTATAACTCGCAAATAACGAACTTAACACAACCAATATCAATGACTGCCCACTTTTAAAACATACAGTAGTAACAAAAGAAAGATAAACAAGACAAAATTTAAGTAAGAAATCAATCCAAAATAAAAATTACAATTATCTAACACACTTTAATACGCTCATTCATACATGCACACATGGGGGCTAGGCCCTTGTTAAAATACAGTGTTGGGATAAGCATCTTTGGTAGGGCTGCTCTGGGGCACAGTGTGAGCCGCGGAAGCCAGGCAGTGGTGGACGCAATGCATCAGACAGAGCAGAGCAGAGCAGTGACCCTAATAAGCTGATTGCAGTTACTCCTGTTCATGGCCAAACATGGACACACACACACCCACTTGCACGGAAGTGCACCAGTGACGACAGGGGCGCAAAAAGGAAGAGCCGGTGGAGGATAGTTAATTTTGTACCGGCCCACCTCATGACGGCCACCAGTGGCGCTAAATACAAGCAATGGCACTAAAAAACATAGATGGCACATCTATGCTGCTACATTATCATGGCCAACTCAGATGTTGCAATAATGCAGACCGACATTTTCTCAAAGCCACCTAGGTTTTTGTTGAGTTGTTATAGATCATCTTTGGTGAAACCAGACTCACTGATGATCCAGCACCAGAGATAAGAGATATCAGTGTTGCAGACATTTACTTTGGTAACTCTGGAGCAAAAGTATCTGGCTAAACCCATGTGACACATATGGGAAATGTCTTTTCTTAACGTCTCTGGTTTATGTGAGCAGATTACTCTGATTATATCACTTGGTCATGTACTCCGTGCTTAGAGTCTTGGAGCCTCTCACTGTCACAGTGTTTACACAGCCCACATAGTGAAAGCAGCACAATGGCAGAGCAGCAGCACCTTTAGCTGATGTCGGCTGTCTGCTAAAATCTGACAATGGTTGTAGCTAAGTCATATAAAATATCTATTTTCATCAGTATATGATACTCAAGTAGTACAGTGTAAAGTACAGTAGCAGTAACATTATTTATCAGACCAACCTTTATTATAACATGTTATCTAGTTCATATGCATACAGATCCTGAACAAGATGTCAGTGAAGTTTTGAGTTAGTAAAATCACCCTGAAATATTTTCCCATAAATGATCATTTTAAACGCTGACCTGAACCAGCTGTAAAAGAAAGCATAAATAAATGGATTGAGCATTGAGTTTGTTAATGAAAGCCAGTTAAGGGTTTCAAACACAGGGAGTGACAATTTAACGTGTCTAAAAGAAAGAAATGTCATACCAAAAAAGAAAGGACTCCAACATAAGAGAAAAACTCCCATAACTATAGCCAGAGTTTTAGTGGCCTTTCTCTCCATCTTACTAACAGTTGCTCCAGACTTTGTGCTCTGGATGCTGTTTGCCTGACTTTGTGCAACAAGAAAGATTTTCAGGTAGATACTTAGCATTATTATGACTGGCATATAAAAAGAGAAAACACATGCTAGAATAGTTGATATTATGGCATCAACTAAACAACTTTGTCCACATTGTTGTTGATTAAAACTTGCAATCATGATGCCAATTCCAATTAGACCTGCAACTCCCCAGGTCACAAGGATCATAATCCCAATAACACGATCATTTATTTTAATTCTGTAAGTGAGAGGCTGACATACTGCATAATATCTGTCAATAGAAATAAAGCATAGGTTCAAAATAGAAGCTGTACTCAATGTTACATCAATGCTTCCTCGTACTTTACAAAATAAAACTGGTTGAAACCGACATGAAGTTACAGTGAATGCCATGCTGAAAGGACAGACTAAAACTCCTACAAGCAGGTCAGTCATAGCCAGAGACAGAATGAGGTAGTTAGTAGGCATGTGGAGCTGTCTGAAATAAATGACAGAGATTATAACAAGAAGATTTCCACATATTGTGACAACAGAAAATAATCCAAGGAAAATATACAATAACACACATGATATGGATGGATTGCTTGTAAATACATATGTTGTTTTGTCAAACTCATAGCAGGGATGTATGTCAATAAATGTCCTGTTGATAGCCGCTTTTGGTTCCATGCTCCTTTATTCCTGCAATTCAGTTATATTGAGAAGACTTTTTAAATACTTGAATATTTACTGCAGCATGGTCAACTACAACAACATCAATGGTAAAATAGCAAGACTTATTTCTAAGATATATTGCTCATAAGTTTCCTACTAATGATACGTCAGTGTTGATCTGTGTCCACTGTGCTTTGGCAGTGTTTATGAGTCCCTAGGTCACCTACCTAACTTAAGACAAACTAGTAATCCAATCAGATGTGGATACATACATCTTGTTCACATGGGATACAAAAATACATGTATGTGCATGTGTATGTATGTGTTAAGATAAATAAAAAAAAAACATTACATAAAAGCAAGTCTATAAAAATGTGTTTTAAGAAGTGACTTAAAAGAATTTACTGATTCTGCAAGCCTTAAGTTCTCAGGCAGGGCATTCCAAAGTTGAGGGGCCATGATGGCAAACGCCCAGTCACCTTTAGTTTTGGGCCTCGTCTTTGGAACAGCCAGAAGGGAACCACCTGAGGACCTAAGGCGGGCTGGCTCATAAGGTGTCAGTATCTCTGATATGTAACTTGGGGCCAACCCCTGACGTGCCCTAAAATCAGTAAAATATTCTAAAAACCAACAGAGAGCCAGTGAAGAGAAGTTAAAATCGGTGCAATGTGCTGCCGTCTGTTAAAACCAGGAAAAAGCCTAGCTGCTGCATTTGCACAAGTTGGAGACAAGAGAGTAATTTCTGATTCATGCCAGAAAGAAGTGAGTTACAGTGGTCGAGTCTGGAGAATATTAGTGCGTGTGTAACTTTTTCTAAATCTGAGCAGGATAGGGTGCGTGGATAGGGGGATTTCAGATTTTGAGTTGTTGAGTTTCAGGAGATCTTGTGTCATCCAGCAGTTTACATCACTAAGACAGTCTGAAACAGAAGCTAGGCTTCTAAGGTCAGCAGGTCTCAAGGGGAGGTATATCTGTGTGTCATCTGCATAACAATGAAAAGAAACATTGTGGCGTTCAATGATATGGACAAGGGGGAGCATATAAATAGAAAATAAAATTGGACATACAATTGAACCTTACACTTACACTAGGGATGTAACGATACACTCAACTCACGACTTGATTCGAGTCACGAATTTTTGTGCATGATACGATTTTTTCACGATTTTTTAAAAATCAAAATGAGCTACAGACAATTCTGACCAAATAAAATTATCTTTTTATTTGTAGGAAAAAAAAAATCTCTCTTTACAGAAACTCTCAAATAGTTTGTGTTCTTATTAGGGCTGCCAGCAAGCAGCTGATCTGACCATTACCTTTCAGCTTGAAGTATGAGCTAACTGAAAATAAAAACAATTAAGATGATAGCTCATTAACCCTTTGATGAGAGTCCACGGCCTCGGGAAACGGCGAGGTCTGGGCGCTGTAAACACAGAGCCGGTCGCGGCGCACCGCCTCAGAGGAAATGCGCCCGGCGGGGGCCAGCCAGCGCCGGGGAGAAGTCCCACGAGGGGATCCTCCCGCACCGTGCGGCCGTCCCTGACCCGAGTTTAATCCCCCGTGCAGACTGCGCGGAAGTTGCGGTCAGAGGCGATTTTTCTCACCAGGCAAGCCAATCAGCTGCTTGGGGCCCCCACTAGCTGGCGACAGAGAGTCAAAATTTGCACAGAGTCGAGAGTGAAGAAACGAAATTTGCGTTTTGAAAAGTCATTCGCTGAGTCTGACTCTTGTGGGTTTCCCGTTTACAACAAGCTGTTGGGAGGAACAAAATGCTAAGCAGCCAATTGCGTGACCACATTTTTGACTGACAAAAGTCTTCAAGCAATCCGCGCTTGCAGAGGAATCCCTTGCTGCGCGTGCAACCACATGTTTGCACAAATCGGAAACCTGTAGTAACATCGTGAACATTTTTGACTGTTGGTAGACCTCTCCACAGGGGCTCTACAGCCCCCCAGGCGGTGTTGGGTAGCCCTAGGGTAGCATTAAGAAAGATCAAGCTTATTGGGGGTGGTGCTGCATATATTGGAGGTTATTGGTCCATTTTATTTTTTGGAGGTATATGGTGAGGTTCAGGGGGCATTTGTTTTTTAAAAAAAGTTGAGAACCGTTGCCTTACACAAAGACTTAAAGTTTAAAGGCTTTTCTTTTGTTTGTTTGTTTTAATATAATGTTAAAATAATACATTTTGATATAATATTATATTTGATATTGCACTCTCTGTTAAAATAAACAGAAACTTCACAATGTTTAACGTTTAATGTTTGTGTAAGTAATATTTATAACTTGTGAAATAAAACAAAACTATACTTGCTACAATTTGTTGGTTATTTATTAAAATTACAAAGGCCCAGAGTGAAACTGGACCCTAGAATCGCCACTGGTTGCGGTGATTGGTTAAAATTGCAACACTGCCCTGAATTCACGGGGATTCACTGAAGTTGCGTTGAAGTTGCAAATCGCAACATCGCGAATTCCTGGAGGGTCTGTGTTATGGTATCATTTACGGAACAGTCAGGCCTGACGCCGATTACTACTACTGCGCATGTGTGTGTGTGTGAGTGTGTGTGACACAGAAAGGCAGACGCGGCAGTGGAAGCTGCAGCCACAACGTACCTTATTTCTAATTTAAAAAAAGACGCAAAAAGAACATATACTACTTCTCTCGCATTCGCCAAGAATCGCGATTCATTTTTTCTGTCAACCGATGCGTCACGCATTTGTACCGATTTTAATCGTGTCACGATGTATCGTTACATCCCTACAGTACACCACAGGTAATGTGAGCTGACAAATAAGAATAATTACCTGTGGTGACCAAGAAGGTTCTTTCTAAAAGATAAGAGTAAAACCAAACAAGTGTAGAGTCCTTGATGCCCACCCAGGTTTTAAGACGGTTAATTAAAATGGAGTGATCTATAGTGTCAAAACCTACATTGAGGTCTAAAATAATTAAAATTGCACTCTCACCCGTCAGCTGCTAAAATGAGGTCATTTGTGACTTTGAGCTGAGACCACAGACTGAGTGACCGATGTTACAAGAGCCTGGAGGTGGGCTGTGCTGAAGGCTTTTGGGGACCGAGGTGCCCGGCAAAGACTCAGAGAGTTGGTGGGAACCAAGTGCATACTGCCACGACCGTGCATCTGCGTTTTTCTTATTGTGGCCTGAGCGATACTTGATATTGAAATCAAAAGCAGCAAGTTGGGCAGCCCACCTGTGCTCGGTAGCTCCCAATTTGGCAGACTGGAGGTAACTCAGCAGGTTATTGTCTGTGAAGACGATGCACTTATGCCCTAACAAATACTCTCGGAATTTCTCTGTCATGGCCAATTTGAGAAATTCCAGCTTCATAAAGCTGTAGTTGGACATATTGCGCTCAGTGGGCCAAAGGCCCCGGCTAGCGTAGGCTACTGGTCTCACTGCTGTCTGTCTCCTGGCAAAGGACAGCCCTAAGGCCACTGTGGCTGGCATCAATCTACAGAATAAAAGGCTGTGAAAAATCAGCATAGGTTAGCACTGGTACTGAGACCAACGTTGATTTCAAGGCCTCAAAACACTCCTCGCACTGTGGGGTCCATGCAGCACCCAAAGCTGAGCCTGACCCTTTTAGTGAGCTCGTGCCTGTCATCTTGGCCACCAGCTGGTGCAGAGGACCAGCCAGCTTGGCAAAGCCATTTACGAAGCGCCGGTAGTAGCCTGCGAGCCCAAAAAGGAACGCAACTCAGATTCGTGGCTAGGGCGCCGCCAGTTAGCCACCACCTCAATCTTCTTGGGGTCAATAGCAACTCCCTAGCTCGAGATCACATGCCCCAAATAACCAACCTCCTGTTAAAAAAATGCACACTTCACGAGTTTTGCTTTAAACCCCCTTATTCTGGAGCCGGCTAACTACCATTTCCAGCAGCTGAAGATGTTGCTCAACAGAGGAGGAGTAGACGACAATGTCGTCCAATAAAGCAGTAATGACTGACCCTGCTGGTCACCAAACATCCTCTGCATAAGCCGCTGGAAGGTGCCTGGGGCATTACACAAGCCAAAAGGCATGCGATTAAACTCGAAGAGGCCAAAGGTGTACAAAAGGCAGTTTTGAGTCGGTCCTTCTGACACCGGGACTTGATTATAGCCACTGGCCAGATTGATCGTGGAGAACTAGCGGGCCCCAGAAAGTGCATCGAAACTCTCCTCAATGCGTGGCCAGCGCCCTTCCTAGTCTTGCTGTTGAGAGGACGGTAGTCCACACACATACACATGTTCCCATCTTATTTCCAGCTCTCCCTGATGACCTGGGACTCAAGAAGCTGATATGCGCCTTCACTGCATCGTACTCTGATGACGGGATGCGTCAATACCTCTGCCTAACTGAGACATCATCAAGCAGGGGAATGTCATGCAAGATGAGGTTTGTACAGTCCAAGTAACCATCATGGGCTGAGAAGACTTGAGGAGTAGAGACTTGACACTCGGCTGAATGCCAAGGCTAGTCCGTGGGTAAAGAAGAACCTCGGCCGTCCTGACATTAACTATAGGGACATACACGGTACCCCGGACAACCTGTACTAGGCAGGGAGAGGCTAGCAAGCCAGCTTGCAGACCTGACTCAGGGGGCTCAAACAGTACATACTGACCAGAAAACAGTTGAAAGCAAGCTTCATTACCCCACCAGAAATGCGCACAACTTGCTTTCCCCAGACCCTCACGGTGCTAGCAGCGCTCCCAGGAATTTGGGTGGTAGACTGATGGCACCTCTGTAAGGCTACAAGGACTGGACCAGGTGACACAAAAAGCAACTCAAAAAGAGCAGGACCATATGTACCAAAGAGTTCACGGTAGCAACGACGAATCACATTCATCCCTAAAATCCAGAAGATGCAATACCAGGGGAGTCATCACCTTTCCACAGAGTTCCACATCAAGCTCCAAATAGCCAATATATGGAATCATTAGGCCATTAGCTGCTCGCTGCTGTAGCCAGTGACGAGAATGAAGGCGATCATGGTATCAAGTTTCACATTATCTCATTCTCACTCTCGATGTATCTGCATTAGTGTTCCAGAGACCAGGCCGTGGCCAGAAGTGCTTTCTCACAATTGGAGAACTTAAGCTCTATGCTGCTCAAGGGTCACCAGCATCATGGCCTTATGCAAGAATTTTTTTTAATCTGTAAGTCATGAAAAATCATCAGCCCTGCCCTGACTTCAGTTAAGCATGAGGAACTCAAAAAAGGAAAACAGGTTACATTAGTGACACCATTATTGGCTGAGCAACAATTGAATATGAGGCCAACAGATGGCAAAGGGGACATTAGATCTTTATGTACACATGAGTAATTGTTGCACAGTGTTAATTTCTGTTTTTTTCTCTTAAAATTCAACCAATATCAATAACTGCCCAGTAGCAAGAAAAGAAAGATAAACAAAACAAAATTTGAGTAAATAATCAATCCAAAAGTATTATCATCATTATCATCATCATCAAAATAAAAATCATCAAAATAAAAAAGGTCACAAAGGTCATACAGGTTAACTTGTGTGCACACCATAAAAAATATCATCTTACAAGAGTCAATATCTTACAAAACTGCTCAAGTAAACAAATCTAACAGTACTGGAAAATAATCTTAACATAGTTTAGAGGCAAAGTGGGTCAGTCATTACAAATTTTTTTTGCGTGTGCAAAACATCCATAGAACTGCATACTAATTTTATTGAAAGATTCTAAAAATGAATCCACAACACGCACACAATATATATGTTCGACATGATGGTCAAGACATTAAAACACTCTTTATTTTGAATACTTTTGATATGCAGTAAGCAGGAAATATTTAATGTGGGAACTTCATACTGTGAGACAAGTGTGTTTGCATGATTACATGATTGAAGTGTCGCAGTCAGTCTTTCAATTACCTGCCAGAGGAATTATTTAATTAATTAAGTTTTGCAATAACCAATCCATGTTTTTAATGAATATTGTCTATATCTGTTGCTATAATCTCAGACATTACGTTAAATGGATAAAAGCTGTGATATGTTTTTTTTATTTGCAATGAATGTTTTCTATTTAATCAATATATGATACTCAAGTAGAGTACAGTGTAAAGTACAGTAGCAATAACATTATTTATCAGACCAACCTTTATTATAACATGTTATCTAGTTCATACGCATGCAGCTCCTGAACAAGATGTCAGTGAAGTTTTGAGTTAGTAAAATCACCCTGAAATATTTTCCCATAAATGATCATTTTAAACGCTGACCTGAACCAGCTGTAAAAGAAAGCATAAATAAATGGATTGAGCATTGAGTTTGTTAATGAAAGCCAGTTAAGGGTTTCAAACACAGGGAGTGACACTTTAGCATTACTGAAAGAAAGAAATGTCAGACAGAAAAAGAAAGGACTCCAACATAAGAGAAAAACTCCCATAACTATAGCCAGAGTTTTAGTGGCCTTTCTCTCCATCTTACTAATAGTTGCTCCAGACTTTGTGCTCTGGATGCTGTTTGCCTGACTTTGTGCAACAAGAAAGATTTTCAGGTAGATACTTAGCATTATTATGACTGGCATATAAAAAGAGAAAACACATGCTAGAATAGTTGATATTACGGCGTCAACTAAACAACTTTGTCCACATTGTTGTCGATTAAAACTTGCAATCATGATGCCAATTCCAATTAGACCCGCAACTCCCCAGGTCACAAGGATCATAATCCCAATAACACGATCATTTATTTTAATTCTATAAGTCAGAGGCTGACATACTGCATAATATCTGTCAACAGAAATAAAGCATAGGTTCAAAATAGAAGCTGTACTCAATGTTACATCAATGCTTCCTCGTACTTTACAAAATAAAACTGGTTGAAACCGACATGAAGTTACAGTGAATGCCATGCTGAAAGGACAGACTAAAACTCCTACAAGCAGGTCAGTCATAGCCAGAGACAGAATGAGGTAGTTAGTAGGCATGTGGAGCTGTCTGAAATAAATGACAGAGATTATAACAAGAAGATTTCCACATATTGTGACAACAGAAAATAATCCAAGGAAAATATACAATAACACACATGATATGGATGGATTGCTTGTAAATACATATGTTGTTTTGTCAAACTCATAGCAGGGATGTATGTCAATAAATGTCCTGTTGATAGCCGCTTTTGGTTCCATGCTCCTTTAATCCTGCAATTCAGTTATATTGAGAAGACTTTTTAAATACTTGAATATTTACTGCAGCATGGTCAACTACAACAACATCAATGTTAAAATAGCAAGACTTATTTCTAAGATATATTGCTCATAAGTTTCCTACTAATGACACGTCAATGTTGATCTGTGTCCACTTTGCCACTGTGCTTTGGCAGTGTTTGAGTCCCTAGGTCACTTACCTAACTTAAGACAAACTAGTAATCCAATCAGATGTGGATACATACATCTTGTTCACATGGGATACAAAAATACATGTATGTGCATGTGTATGTATGTGTTAAGATAAATAAAAAAAACATTACATAAATGCAAGTCTATAAAAATGTGTTTTAAGAAGTGACTAAAAAAAAGAAGAAAAGTTCTCAGGCAGGGCATTCCAAAGTCGAAGGGCCCTGATGGCAAATGCCCGGTCACCTCTGAGCATCGACTTTGGAACAGCTAGAAGGGAACCACCTGAGGACCTAAGGTGGGCTGGCTCGTAAGGTGTCAGTATCTCTGATATATAACTTTGGGCCAACCCCTGACGTGCCTTAAAAGTAAAATCTTCTAAAAACTAACAAAGAGCCAGTAAAGAGAAGTTAAAATCGGTGCAATGTGCTGCCGTCTGTTAAAACCAGTAAGAAGCCTAGCTGCTGCGAGAGATTGATTTCTGATTTATGCCAGAGAGAAGTGAGTTACAGTGGTCGAGTCTGGAGAATATTAGTGCGTGTGTAACTTTTTCTAAATCTGAGCAGAAAAATGATTTTTTGGATTCTGGAGATAGTTATGAATTGAAGGAAACAAGACTGAACTACTTTATTGATATATTTTTAATCAAAAATGACTAAATTACTACTGACTACTAAATTACAGGCAGTGGACATTATACTGCTGGCATAGCCACCAAGATGGCTTGCAATGGAGCTGGTGTGGATAGGGGGATTAAGCAATATGATTTCAGATTTTGAGTTGTTGAGTTTCAGGAGATCTTGTGCCATCCAGCAGTTTATATCACTAAGACAGTCTGAAACAGAAGCTAGGTTTCTAAGGTCAGCAGGTCTCAAGGGGAGGTATATCTGTGTGTCATCTGCATAACAATGAAAAGAAACATTGTGTTACGTTCAATGATATGGGCAAGAGGGAAAGAAAATAGAAATAAATAAATAAATAATAAATAAATAAATAAAATTGGACCTAAAAATGAACCTTACAGTACACCACAGGTAATGTGAGCTGACAAATAAGAATAATTACCTGTGGTGACCAACAAGGTTCTTTCTAAAAGATAAGAGTAAAACCAAACAAGTGTAGAGTCCTTGATGCCCAACCAGGTTTTAAGACGGTTAATTAAAATGGAGTGATCTATAGTGTCAAAACCTACATTGAGGTCTAAAATAATTAAAATTGCTCTCCCGTCAGCTGCTAAAAAGAGGTCATTTGTGACTTTGAGGAGGGCAGTTTTGTGCTACAATGAGCTTTAAAACCTTTCATTTCTCAAAGATGTTGTCAAGACTCATTAAAGTTAAGTTGTGAGGAAAACCACTTTCTCTAAAACCTTTGGTCTAAAATTGCTTAGAACCGAATCAAGGGGCTGGACCACACAGCATGTTTAAAAGCAGCAGGCCACCACCGTCTTATAAGGATCTGTAATTAATCATTAAAATACTAAGTCCAACTGTGATAAAAACCTCTTGAGAAATTTTGTGGGAATAAAATCAAGACTGCATGTGGTTGATTCCATATAAGCTATGGTTTCTGCTAAAAAAAAAAAGACAACAATATTGGTGGAAAAGTGTCCTGTAAAACACGGTTGGGAGAGTTATCTAATATTATGAACCCCTTTTATTAAAAAAATTAAAAACTCCTCACACAAGTCTTGTGACGCATCTTTAAAGGGGACATGTGCAGGGGGTGATGAGTGAATCCTGTACCATGAATAAAGTTATGGGGTTGGAGTGGTTTGCTAAAATGATGTTAGAAAAGTAGGTTGCTCTTGCTTCTTTAACTGCAGTTTGGTAGTTCATCATGGCAACTTTCCAAATGTCGTAGTACACAGTCAGACCAGTTTTTTCCCCATTTTCTTTCCGTTCTCCTACAGTCTCTTTTTAAATCTGGATTCGTTGAGCTAAGGCTGTGGTGTTTTATATGATTATTTATGTCTTTAAAAGGGGCAACAGTGTCCAGGAAGTTTTGAAAGGTGAGGTTAAAAAGCTCTTCTAAATTAGAATGGGGGTTTAAAAGCAGTTTAAAAAGCAGCACTAAAAAGCTCAGAAAATTTACTGGCAGAACTAAAAACCCTGTGACGAACCAGGGTACTATGATTAAAAGGAAGCTGTAAAAAAATAATACTAAATAAAATGGCCTTATGGTCAGACACACAGATATCCGCCACCTTAAAATAGTTAGGACTGAGACCGTTGTACAGAACGAGATCCAGTGTGTGATCCTTCACATAAGTTGGCTCTTGTAATGCCTGAGTAAGATTAAAAGACTCCAAAGTATGCATAAAATCCTGAACGAATGGCTGAGACGGATAACAAAGATGAATGTTAAAATTGCCTAAAATGAGAATTTTGTCATAAATAGATATAAAGTGGGATAAAAGCTCCGCAAACTCTTCTATAAAAACAGTGTTGGGTTTGGGAGGTCTGTAGATTATTAAAATAAAAACAGGATCTTTAGAGTTAATTATTACATAAAATCGCAGTGCATTAAAATCTTTAAAAAAAGTCTAACTTATTAGAGGTGATAAAATCATGGCATAAAAAAGATTTGTTATTAAGAGATCTGACATTCAGAGTGAAATTAGCTACTGTGGCATGAGCAAGGAGAATGTTGCGACAACGCTGGTGGGGTATTTTTACCCACAGGTGCAAGTCCACAGGTTCGATCATACCACTGGGCAAGAGACGGTTTGCAAATGTAAGAAAAATACTTTATTAAACAGAAAAGAAATCAGTAATTAACAAACAAAATCAGAAGTTCACACAATACCAAATACCTGCAAAAATAATCCCATAAAAATTTGCACCAGGCAGAAACGAGCTAAAGAAAGGGCTGGGCTTACCAGGCGACAGGGACAAACCAAAAGGAGAAATTCACAAAATAACACTCATGACACTGCATTCACACTCCAAACAAAAAGAAAATTGTGAAGGGGACCACCACCAGGAACTGGGCTGCCTCTGGTCCAAAGCACCTAACCACACACAAAAAAGAAGTTAAAACATGTCAAAGGTGCTAAACAGGACTGGTGTGAAGCAGGGGCGTCACAGCGCTTTAAAAAGTGGGGGTGTTCTAGGGGTGGCACATGAGCGAAATTATCTGCATTGATTATCGGGAAATTTAACCATATATATGTATAACTAGAAATAATTAAAATGCTCTGACCACTCAATTAACTTTGGCAAGTTATGGCTAACAGCTGAAGGCCTGTTGCCAGCCTGGCAACAAGTGTGGAAGAAACATTTACTTGCTACTTGCTTACTTGCTATCACTGGTGATGGTAGCAAGCTAACATCAATAATGTTAGCTTGATGTTTCCCTCCTCTCACTACAACTCTACTTACTTCACTCCACTTTGACTTGAAAAATGAGTCGATGGTCTGCTGTCTCTTCCTTTTAGACATGGTCTGATCATCAAACTTAGAAGTAGATGTCTGCAAATTAGCAAACCTTCTGTCAGTTATTATTAACTTGACTTGATGCTAAGTTTGTTTGCCACCTGGCTTGGTTAATATTGACTTAAATGTCACAAAGCAAGACATAGTTTTGAACATAGTTAGTTATCGACATAATTCCTCATTACTTACTGGTCAGATGACTGTTACAGCCAGCGCCGGTCCTGGCCACATTTGCCCCCACCCCCGAGACGACGATTTTCTCGTGCGCCCTCACAGCCGCCCGTGCGCCCCTGGATGCGCCGTGCGCCCCGATCAGTCTGTTCGGCGCCTCCCTCTGCGTCGTCAACCCCCCGCTCCCGGGGGCGCCCGCTCCGCTAACTTAATGAGCGGTATCGAAAATTCGCGAGTTTTTTTTCATTTTCGGGCGCTCGTGTGCCCCCCATGGAGACGGCGCCCTGGACGGCCGCCCACATTGCCCATAGCTGAGACCGGCCCTGGTTACAGCCTCTGCTCACTGTCTGCTTCGTAATAAAGAAATGCAGATAGAGCTCTGAAAAAATGTTTATTTTTTTATTTTTCGCGTGGCGGACCTGGTGGGTTTGGTCAAATGGCTGTGATTGGCTGTATGGCCGGATGGATCTAACTGGACCAATAGGTTTTCATGTAGCCTATGGAGAACTGACGTGCACTCCGTTTCAGTATGCTGGTGGACCGCGAGGACGGGTAAATGGTTTAAATCTCAAAAAAAGTGGGGGGGATGAAATCGTCTTTTTGTAAAAGTGGGGGTGTCGCATCCCCCCCATCCCCCACGGGTGCGACGCCCGTGGTGTGAAGAACAGTTAAATGAAATAAACAAAAATACACTGAACACAAAAGAACAACACAATTCAACAATACACAATGAAATAAAACAGTGACTTGTCTGTAGTCAACAGCGTATTTAGGGCGTAGTCACCACTGACGGGCCAAGTAGGCTAAGCCCAAAGGCTCAAAAAGCTAAATAAAACAGCTGACGTCACCACAAGCCACTAATGCAGCTAAAGATTAAACTGAGCCAAAACAGCAGCATGGGAACAAGTGACCAAATCCAGGCCAGCCAATTACCACAGCCACTAAAAGAAGGGCACAAATTATTATTTAATACATCACTTAATATAATTTACACAGAGAGATAATCAGCTGGAGGCTGAGTGACAGAGCCGCTGGACAACAGACAGTTTCGTACTTACCAAACAGGGGGAAGCAAACACACCCAGTAAGGGCTTCTGGTGAAGTAATGCATCCCCCACGGGCCAACAGACGGTCACGCTATAACGAGCAGAGATTGATTGCACATTTTACGCGCACCAACCTAACGACCTGTCACATCATTTCTGGTGCCCTCTAACACTGTGGTTCTTCAAGTATACCAGCTGCCCCACTAGAAGAGGTGCCTCCTGGACATACTGATCATGCCACTCTTTCTGTCGGCCAGCAGCAGCCAACACCCTCTCATGAGCACCCTCAAAAGCTACTCTGAGTCTGACCTGGTGCTCGGCCACCTAGTTCTGTACCTGGCCTGATATGGGATCCTGGACAAGAGGAGAAAATCGACTAGCAGACGAGGTTCCTGTCCAAACATAAGAAAGAATGGGGATTCACCTGTGCCCTGATGAGGAGTCGTGTTGTAACAATAGAGCAACGGTGGCAAACAGGTAGCCCAATCTCATTTCCGGGAGACTGGGAGGGTACGAAGGAGATTGTGCAGAGTTCAATTAAACCGCTCGCATTGACCATTACTCGCTGGATGGTAAGGGGTAGTACGGGATTTAGCAACACCATATAAAAGGCAGAGCTGGTGAATCAGCGAACTCTGGAAGGTCCCTCCTTGGTCCGAATGCAGACGGCTCGGGACAGCAAACTTATAAAACCACACAATCAAGACCTGGGCCACGGTGGGGGCCTGTTGGTCCCGAGTTGGGATGGCCAACACCCATTCCGAGAAGGCTTTAACAGCGTGAAGATCTCATTAGGTCAAGTAGCAAGCAAGTGGCCCATGAAGCTATGTGACTGGTGTCCGGAGTCTTTAGCTACTTGGCAACACTGGCAACCAAGGACCGACTGCTTTGTCTGACGACATTCCTGGCCAATAGCAGCGTTGTTGGACCAACTCGGTGGTCCACTCTATGCCTTGATGGCCATGTTCTTGATGCAGCTGCACCTCTCTCTCTAGGCAAAATGAGCTGGAGAGACTCTTCGCCTCCATCTGAACGAAATTTGCGAAAGAGAACACTGTCTTTCTCCACTAGACGGTCCCATTGGTGGAAAGTACCATGGCTGACTTGGGGAGCCCTCGCCTTTCCATAGGAGTAGGTGGGGCCTTCCGCCACCAAAACACAAGCACGTCCTTTAAAACCAGCTGGTGCAGAGGACCCGCCAGCTTGGCAAAGCCATTTACAAAGCGCCGGTAGTAGCTGGGGAAGCCCAAAAAGGAACGCAACTCAGAAACGTGGCTAGGGCACCGCCAGTTAGCCACCACCTCAATCTTCTTGGGGTCTGTAGCAACTCCCTAGCTCGAGATCACATGCCCCAAATAACCAACCTCCTGTTTAAAAAAAATGCACACTTCTCGAGTTTTGCTTTAGGGCCCTCTTTCTGGAGCCGGCCAAGTACCATTTCCAGCAGCTAAAGATGTTGCTCAACAGAGGAGGAGTAGACGACAATGTCGTCCAATAAAGCAGTAATGACTGACCCTGCTGGTCACCAAACATCCTCTGCATAAGACGCTGGAAGGTGCCTGGGGCATTACACAAACCAAAAGGCATGCAATTAAACTCGAAGAGGCCAAAGGTGTACAAAAGGCAGTTTTGAGTCAGTCCTTCTGACACCGGGACTTAATTATAGTAGGAGGACTGGTTGGCTGACAACCTGGGCAACACCCAGAATGCCAAGGCTTGTCCGTGGGTAAAGAAGAACCTCGGCCGTTCCGACATTAACTATAGGGACATACACGGTACCCAGGACAACCTGTACCAGGCAGGGAGAGGCTAGCAACCCAGCTTGCAGACCTGACTCAGGGGGCTCAAACAGTACATACTGACCAGAAAACAGTTGAAAGCAAGCTTTATTACCCCACCAGGAATGTGCACAGCTTGCTTTCCCCAGACCCTCACGGTGCTAGCAGCGCTCCCAGGAATTTGGGTGGTAGACTGGTGGCACCTCTGTAAGGCTGCAAGGACTGGACCAGGTGCTTGCGACACAAAAAGAGCAGGACCATATGTACCAAAGAGTTCACGGTAGCATAGACGAATCACATTCATCCCTAAAATCCAGAAGATGCAATACCAGGGGGGTCATCACCTTTCCACAGAGTTCCACATCAAGCTCCAAATAGCCAATATATGGAATCGCTAGGCCATTAGCTGCTCGCTGTTGTAGCCAGTGGCGAGAATGAAGGCGATTATGGTATCAAGTTTCACATTATCTCATTCTCACTCTCGATGTATCTGCATTAGTGTTCCAGAGACCAGGCCGTGGCCAGACGTGCTTTCTCACAATTGGAGAACTTGAGCTCTATGCTGCTCAAGGGTCACCAGCATCATGGCCTTATGCAAGAATTTTTTAATTTTGAAGTCATGAAAAATCATCAGCCCTGCCCTGACTTCAGTCAAGCATGAGGAACTCTGAAAAGGAAAACAGGTTACATAAGTGACACCATTATTGGCTGAGCAACAATTAAATTTGAGGCCAACAGATGGCAAAGGGGACATTAGATCTTTATGTACACATGAGTAATTGTTGCACAGTGTTAATTTCTGTTTTTCCTATTAATATTACTTTGTCAGTTTTTGGGTCTTCTCTTTTGATTATTGATTATAACCTGTACAATTATTTAATTATGTGAGTGATATATAGAGTGGCACCATTATTGGCTGAGCAACAATTAAAATAAACAACAATTGAATATGAGGCCAACAGATGGCATACGGGACATTAGATCTTTATGTACACATGAGTAATTGTTGCACAGTGTTAATTTCTGTTTTTTCTCTTAATATTCAACCAATATCAATAACTGTCCAGTAGCAAGAAAAGAAAGATAAAAAGGTCACAAAGGTCATACAGGTTAACTTGTGTGCACACCATAAAAAATATCATCTTACAAGAGTCAATATCTTACAAAACTGCTCAAGTAAACAAATCTAACAGTACTGGAAAATAATCTTAACGTAGTTTAGAGGCAAAGTGGGTCAGTCATTACAAATTTGTTTTGCGTGTGCAAAACATCCATAGAACTGCATACTAATTTTATTGAAAGATTCTAAAAATGAATCCACAACACACACACAATATATATGTTCGACATGATGGTCAAGACAATAAAACACTCTTTATTTTGAATACTTTTGCAGTAAGCAGGAAATATTTAATGTGGGAACTTCATACTGTGAGACAAGTGTGTTTGCATGATTACATGATTGAAGTGTCGCAGTCAGTCTTTCAATTACCTGCCAGAGGAATTATTTAATTAATTAAGTTTTGCAATAACCAATGTGTCATGTTTTTAATGAATATTGTCTATATCTGTTGCTATAATCTCAGACATTACGTTAAATAGATAAAAGCTGTGATATGTAATTTGCAATGAATGTTTTCTATTTAATCAATATATGATACTCAAGTAGAGTACAGTGTAAAGTACAGTAGCAATAACATTATTTATCAGACCAACCTTTATTATAACATGTTATCTAGTTCATACGCATGCAGCTCCTGAACAAGATGTCAGTGAAGTTTTGAGTTAGTAAAATCACCCTGAAATATTTTCCCATAAATGATCATTTTAAACGCTGACCTGAACCAGCTGTAAAAGAAAGCATAAATAAATGGATTGAGCATTGAGTTTGTTAATGAAAGCCAGTTAAGGGTTTCAAACACAGGGAGTGACAATTTAACGTGTCTAAAAGAAAGAAATGTCATACCAAAAAAGAAAGGACTCCAACATAAGAGAAAAACTCCCATAACTATAGCCAGAGTTTTAGTGGCCTTTCTCTCCATCTTACTAACAGTTGCTCCAGACTTTGTGCTCTGGATGCTGTTTGCCTGTCTTTGTGCAACAAGAAAGATTTTCAGGTAGATACTTAGCATTATTATGACTGGCATATAAAAAGAGAAAACACATGCTAGAATAGTTGATATTATGGCATCAACTAAACAACTTTGTCCACATTGTTGTTGATTAAAACTTGCAATCATAATGCCAATTCCAATTAGACCCGCAACTCCCCAGGTCACAAGGATCATAATCCCAATAACACGATCATTTATTTTAATTCTATAAGTCAAAGGCTGACATACTGCATAATATCTGTCAATAGAAATAAAGCATAGGTTCAAAATAGAAGCTGTACTCAATGTTACATCAATGCTTCCTCGTACTTTACAAAATAAAACTGGTTGAAACCGACATGAAGTTACAGTGAATGCCATGCTAAAAGGACAGACTAAAACTCCTACAAGCAGGTCAGTCATAGCCAGAGACAGAATGAGGTAGTTAGTAGGCATGTGGAGCTGTCTGAAATAAATGACAGAGATTATTACAAGAAGATTTCCACATATTGTGACAACAGAAAATAATCCAAGGAAAATATACAATAACACACATGATATGGATGGATTGCTTGTAAATACATATGTTGTTTTGTCAAACTCATAGCAGGGATGTATGTCAATAAATGTCCTGTTGATAGCCGCTTTTGGTTCCATGCTCCTTTAATCCTGCAATTCAGTTATATTGAGAAGACTTTTTAAATACTTGAATATTTACTGCAGCATGGTCAACTACAACAACATCAATGTTAAAATAGCAAGACTTATTTCTAAGATATATTGCTCATAAGTTTCCTACTGTAATGATACGTCAGTGTTGATCTGTGTCCACTGTGCCACTGTGCTTTGGCAGTGTTTGAGTCCCTAGGTCACCTACCTAACTTAAGACAAACTAGTAATCCAATCAGATGTGGATACCTACATCTTGTTCACATGGGATACAAAAATACATGTATGTGCATGTGTATGTATGTGTTAAGATAAATTAAAAAAAACATTACATAAAATCAAGTCTATAAAAATGTGTTTTAAGAAGTGACTTAAAAAAAATTACTGATTCTGCAAGCCTTAAGTTCTCAGGCAGGGCATTCCAAAGTCAAGGAGCCCTGATGGCAAATGCCCAGTCACCTTTAGTTTTGGGCCTCGTCTTTGGAACAGCCAGAAGGGAACCACCTGAGGACCTAAGGCGGGCTGGCTCATAAGGTGTCAGTATCTCTGATATGTAACTTGGGGCCAACCCCTGACGTGCCTTAAAATCAGTAAAATTTTCTAAAAACCAACAGAGAGCCAGTGAAGAGAAGTTAAAATCGGTGCAATGTGCTGCCGTCGGTTAAAACCAGTAAAAAGCATAGCTGCTGCAGAGAGTTATTTCTGACTTATGCCAGAGAGAAGTGAGTTACAGTGGTCGAGTCTGGAGAATATTAGTGCGTGTGTAACTTTTTCTAAATCTGAGCAAGGTAGGGTGTGTGGATAGGGGGATTTCAGATTTTGAGTTGTTGAGTTTCAGGAGATCTTGTGTCATCCAGCAGTTTACATCACTAAGACAGTCTGAAATCATCATGGCCCACTTGAGAAATTCCAGCTTCATAAAGCTGTAGTTGGACATATTGCGCTCAGTGGGCCGAAGGCCCCGGCTAGCGTAGGCTACTGGTCTCACACCACTGTCTGTCTCCTGGGAGAGGACAGCCCCAAGGCCACTGTGGCTGGCATCAATCTTCAGAATAAAAGGCTGTGAAAAATCAACATAGGTTAGCACTGGTGCTGAGACCAACCTTGATTTCAATGCCTCAAAACTCTCCTCGCACTGTGGGGTCCATGCAGCACCCAAAGCTGAGCCTGACCCTTTTCGTGACCTCGTGCCTGTCATCTTGGCCACCGGCTGGTGCAGAAGACCCGCCAGCTTGGCAAAGCCATTTACGAAGCGCCGGTAGTAGCCTGCGAGCCCAAAAAGGAACGCAACTCAGAAACGTGGCTAGGGAGCCGCCAGTTAACCACGGCCTCAATCTTCTTGGGGTCCGTAGCAACTTCCTAGCTCGAGATCACATGCCCCAAATAACCAACCTCCTGTTTAAAAAATGCACACTTCTCGAGTTTTGCTTTAAGGCCCTCTTTCTGGAGCTGGCCAACTACCATTTCCAGCCGCCGAAGATGTTGCTCAACAGAGGAGGAGTAGACGACAGTGTCGTCCAGATAAAGCAGTAATGACTGACCCTGCTGGTCACCAAACATCCTCTGCATAAGCCGCTGGAAGGTGCCTAGGGCATTACACAAGCCAAAAGGCATGCAATTAAACTTGAAGAGGCCAAAGGTGTACAAAAAACAATTTTGAGTCAGTCCTTCTGACACCGGGACTTGCTGTTGAGAGGAAGGTAGTCCACACACATGCGCAAGGTCCCATCTTTCTTCCATACCAAGACAATGGGAGATGCGTAGGGACTACTGCTCTCCCTGATGACCTGGGACTTAAGAAGCTGATTGATATGCGCCTTCACTGCCTTGTACTCTAATGGGGGGATGCGTCGATACCTCTGCCTAACTGGGACATCATCAAGCAGAGGAATGTCATGCGAGATATGGTTGGTACAGCCCAAGTCACCATCATGGGCTGAGAAGACCGACTGGTACTTGAGGAGCATATTTTTTGGTTTGGGAAGAAATAGTCACTAAAGTAGGCTCCCCCTGAGTCACACCTGGGCAGCACCCAGAATGCCAAGGCTAGTCCGTGGGTAAAGAAGAACCTCGGCCATCCCGACATTAACTATAGGGACATACACGGTACCCAGGACAACCTGTACTAGGCAGGGAGAGGCTAGCAACCCAGCTTGCAGACCTGACTCAGGGGGCTCAAACAGTACATACTGACCAGAAAACAGTTGCAAGCAAGCACCCAGGAATTTGGGTGGTAGACTGGTGGCACCTCTGTAAGGCTGCAAGGACTGGACCAGGTGCTTGCGACAAAAAAGCAACTCAAAAATAGCAGGACCATATAGAATAGAATAGAATATCTTTATTGTAATTGTCACCTGTACAACGAAATTAAAAGTGCCATCCAGTCAGTGCAAAGATTTCACCAAGTGCAAAATTTACAAAGTGCAAGAAATTACATCGACAACAACAACAACAGCAGCAACAACAACAACATCACGTGGAACAGATTACTGTGTGAATGATTGTCAGCGTGCCTTAGTTTTAGCAGCATTTAAACAGGTGATTGCCGTGGGGTAGAAACTGTGCATGAATCTGTTTGTCCTTGCCCTGATTGCTCTGTACCGCTTTCCTGATGGCAACAGTTCAAACAGGGGGTGGCCAGGGTGTGAGGTGTCTTTTGTTATATTGTAGGCTTTTTTCACACACCGCAAGCGGTGAAGATCTTCCAGCGTGGGTAGGGGACAGCCAACAATCTTTTGGGCGGTCTTGATGACCCCCTGGAGCGCATTCCTCTGAGCTGCTGTGCTGCTAGCGTACCATATACATATGCAGTATGTCATTATACTTTCTATGGTGGCTCTGTAGAAAAAGATAAGCAGCCTTTGTGTGATGTTGCTCTTTCTGAGTGTCCTGAGAAAGTACAGTCTGTGTTGGGACTTCTTCAGCAGCTCAGAGGTGTTTGCGCTCCAGGTCAGGTTGTCCTCAATGCTGACTCCCAGGAAGCGAAAGTTTGTTACTCTCTCCACGCTTTGCCCACTGATGTTAAGTGGAGGGATCTCTGTCCTTTTTTTCCTATAGTCAATTATGAGTTCTTTTGTCTTTGAGGTGTTCAGGAGAAGGTTGTTGGCCACACACCATGACACCAGCTGCGTTACCTCGTCTCTGTAGCATAGACGAATCACATTCATCCCTAAAATCCAGAAGATGCAATACCAGGGGGGTCATCACCTTTCCACAGAGTTCCACATCAACCTCCAAATAGCCAATATATGGAATCGCTAGGCCATTAGCTGCTCGCTGTTGTAGACAGTGACCAGAATGAAGGCGATCATGGTATCAAGTTTCACATTATCTCATTCTTACTTCCGATGTATCTGCATTAGTGTTCCAGAGACCAGGCCGTGGCCAGAAGTGCTTTCTCACAATTAGAGAACTTGAGCTCTATGCTGCTCAAGGGTCACCAGCATCATGGCCTTATGCAAGAATTTTTTTTAATTTTTAAGTCATGAAAACTCATCAGCCCTGCCCTGACTTCAGTCAAGCATGACGAACTCAAAAAAGGAAAACAGGTTACATTAGTGACACCATTATTGGCTGAGCAACAATTAAATTTGAGGCCAACAGACGGCAAAGGGGACACTAGATCTTTATGTACACATGAGTAATTGTTGCACAGTGTTAATTTCTGTTTTTCCTAATAACATTCCTTTGTCAGTTTTGGGGTCTTCTCTTTTGATTATTGATTATAACCTGTACAATTATTTAATTATGTGAGTGATATAGATGCCTTTGTTCCTCAGTAACATATAAAAAAAGGCATTGATTTAATTTACAATAAAGCCCTCTTACACCAGTACTCTCAAATGGCTGCCAAAATTGGGCTCATTTAGGTGGTTTCCATAAACAGAACCTCAGCTGTGCCACTCACAACAAACTTTACTGTAACCTTCAAAATTCTAAAACATTTTTGTTGTTACGTTATATCTGTAATTAATGAAGATAATTCTGTTTTTCACATTTTCTTTTTATTGTTGAACAGTTAATAAAAATATCATAACCATGACCATTGACTTTTAAATTAATCAAATTATAAAAACAACTACGCAAGTAATATGTGCCAAAATTAGGCTCATTTATTTAGTTCATAATTCTGTATGTGTTTGCCATTCATCATTATTATAAACACATGGAATGTTAGAGCAAACGAAACAGTACATTAGAGCAGTTTTGAGTTTGTAAAATTACCTTGAATGATTTTTCCAGAAATGATCATTCTGAAAGCCGATCTAAACCAGCTGTAAAAAAATGCATATATAAAAGGATTGAGCAGTGAATTTGACAATGCAAGCCAATTAAGAAATTCAATAAAAGCAAGTGGCACGTAAACATAACTGAAAGACATAATGGTGGTGCAAATAAAGAAAGCCAACCAACACATCAGAAAAACTCCCATAACTATAGCCAGAGTTTTAGTGGCCTTTCTCTCCATCTTACTGACAGTTGCTCCAGACTTTGTGCTCTGGATGCTGCGCGCCTGTCTCTGTGCAACAAGGAAAATCTTTAGGTAGATACAGAGCATGATGATCACTGGGAGGTAAAATGAGAAAATAAGTCCCAAAATGTGTGTGATGACAACATCAATCAAACATGTTGCAGAACATTGGTCTTGGTTCATTCCTGCAGTTATAAAGCCAATCCCAATCAGGACAGAAACCCCCCAGCTCATCAGGATCATTATCACAACAACATTATTATTTATTTTAGTTCTGTATGCCAGAGGCTGGCACACTGCATAATATCTGTCGACAGAAATACAACACAAGTTCAGAATAGAAGCTGTACATAGTGATACGTCAAAGGTGCCACGCACTTTGCAAAATAAATCATCATAGTAAAGACATGCACTAAAAGAGAATTCCATAGTGAGAGGAAAGACTAAAACTCCAACAAGCAGGTCAGCCACAGCCAGGGAGAGAATGAGAGAGTTTGTAGGAGTGTGGAGTTGTTTGAAGTAAATGATGGAGATTATTACAAGGAGGTTTCCACATACAGTTACAACAGATAATGAACCAAGGAAAATATGAAACAATACACATATTGCCGAGGGACTAATTGTCAGTACATAAGAGGCATCCATTTTATAGCAGGGATGTATCTCAGTAAAAGCATTGGTCCTGTTGATGCTGATTTCCATTTCAGTTATCTATACAGTATGAGAAATAATACAAAGAAATGTTTCAGTTTAATTAGATTTATACTAATACTATACTTATTCATACATTTTCATACTATACCTTTAAACCCAATGCTGCACATCAGTACCGATGGATGTCCTCGCTTGCTTTGGCAGGACATGACTTAATATTCATTCCATCCTATTATATAGTTAATACAAACCTTCCCTGTCCAATCAGATGTAGGATACTGCATCCTGTGAGATTCCATAACAATAAGAAATAGTAACAATGTGCCATGTGTAGCCTGTCTGTCTGACTTTGTGTGTCTGTGTATGCAATTTAATTTGATCAAGAATGCTATGGTAAATGGTATTGTATAGACCAGGGGTGTCAAACTCATTTTGGTCCAGGGGCCGCATACAACTATATATGAGCTCAAGGGGGCCGGAGCACAAAAATCACTGCATAAATTTGAAAATATAAAAAAAATATATGGATAAAAAATGTGCTAAATACAAAATCTTTTTTATTTAAAGAATTTTTCTTCAATAAAATAAAAAGTAACAACCCAAGGCTCAATGTTTGTCATATCTCAAAGCAGAGCTCATAGCAGAGCAAGCAGATGACATGGAAGGCATAAGCTTGGATTATTTTAACAATATAGCTTTGAACAATAAAAAAAAAATGTGTAAGAAATGTTCTAGGTTACATTAATGACAGAAATCAAAGCCAAGTTAGACCTCTAGTCTCCCCAAAATAATAAAAAAGTATATTTTTCCAAAACACCTGTTGTAGTATGACCACGAGGAGACCGTTGTTGTATGGAGTGATTTTGGAGTCATAATAATGCTTAACAGTGGAGTTATTGATTAACATTTGCAATAAGAATTCACCAAAATTATAAAAAAGTATATTTTTCCAAAACAGCTGTTGTAGTGTGACCACGAGGAGACTGTTGATGTGTGGAGTGATTTTGGAGTCATAATATTGTATAACAGTGGAGTTATTGATTTTTGCAGCGTCTCTCTTGGAAGTGAAATTTGCAGACACTCCCTGCGCACTTGTCGGCAGCGGCGGTCCTGGCCACATTTGCGCCCTGGGCGAACCAGTGCGAAGGCGCCCCCCCCCCCCCCCCCCCCCGTAGACGGAGATTTTCTCGTGCGCCCCTGGACGTGCCGTGCGCCCTGATCAGTCTGTCCGGCGCACCCTCTACCTCGTCGTCAACCCCCCGCCCACGGGGGCGCCCGCTCCGCTGTCTTAATGAGCGGTATCGAAAATTGGCGAGGTTTTTTTCATTTTCGGGCGCTCGTGCCGCCCCCCACGAACTGGCGCCCCGGGCGGCTGCCCTGTCCGCCCGTACCTAAAACCGCTACTGCTTGTCGGGGGCCGACTTGTTCTTTTTTTACAAAACGGGTTTTTAGTTCTTGTAGCTCATAGTACATGCTATTACGATGTGAAAGAGTTTGTGTTTGAACAACGTTTCGCCTCTTACTTATTGATCCCAGAAGTTCGAATCTGTGAATATCTTTCCAACTTTACCGAACTTGCCAACTCTCTTAGTGGCGTTTAAGATTATATTCCTTTAGCACAGCCACTTGCTGCATGCACACCAAACACATAGGTTTCCCATTCATCTCCGTGAAAAAATATGAATTAGTCCATTTTTCCTGAAAGATCCGACACTCAGTGTCCACCTTTCCCTTTTTCGACAGTGACATTTTTCCAACGAGGGTGTCAAGATTGAAACAAAGTGTCCGCTACCTGCTCTCAGAGAACCAAGCCTTCATGAGTGCTTTCTAGTGAGCCGCGGCTACACATGCGGTGTTAAGCTAACCGGCGCGCACAGAAGCGTTGCACACCGCGGGCCGGATGAAAAAGCTAGGCGGGCCGGATGTGGCCCGCGGGCCGCATCTTTGACACCCCTGATCTAGGCAAAGCTTACGCCACAGACTTTCTATCACTTATCAACTCATTCAACATGCAACTACTCAGTACTCCCCCAACTCACAATAACGGCAATCAACTGGATCTCATCCTTACCAAAAAACTGCAAAACTGATGACGTAATGGTCACACCATTACATACCTCGGACCACTTCTTCATCCACTTCATGGTTTCCCTCCCAGAACTACCTACCACCCCTCAACCCATGACCACCTCTCGACGCAATCCCTGAAACTTGTCTGCCTTCCACTTCGCCTCAGTCGTCGCTGCTGCCCTTCCCCCTCCCAACAGTTTATCTCCACTAGATGTCAATGCAGCCGCAGAATCTCTCAGTTCCACATTAACGGCATGCCTAGATACCCTGTGTCCTCTTTTCAGCAAACCTGCACGCTCCACTCAGCCCCGCCCATGGTTGACTGATGCCATCCGCTCGTCACATACAGCACTCAGAGCTGCTGAACTGAAATGGTACAAATCCAACAACCCCGCTGACCTAGAAGCCTTCCAATCTCTCCTAATGTCATTCTCCTCATCTGTCACGACTGCTAGAATGGAGTATTACAACAAGAAAATCAGCAGCACAACTGACTCACGGAAACTCTTCTCCGCCTTCAAATCACTGTTCAATCCTCCCCCACCCACCCCCTGCCACCAAACTCACTGCTGACAGCTTTGCCTCCTTCTTCACAGACAAGGTTGCGACTATCAGCAAACAATTTTGTGACCCCCCAGTTACAACCTACTACCTCCCCGAGACAACAGCGCAACTCTCTCCTCGTTCACCCCTCTCTCAGAAGACGAGGTATTCAAACTGATCATTGACAACTGACCCAGCACCTGCCCGCTAGACCCCATCCCCTCTAAACTCCTACAGGATATCGCTCCTAAGGTAGTCCCACCGATCATATCCGTGATTAATGCCTCATTGTCCTCGGGTGTATTTCCAGCTGCCTTCAAACAAGCCAGAGTTACGCTTCTACTGAAAAAGACTACGCTTAACCCCGCCTTGGTTGAAAATTATCGGCCGGTGTCACTGCTTCCCTTCCTCTCAAAAACCATTGAGAGGGCGGTCTCTAAACAAGTCACTGACTTCCTCGCCCATTACCACCTACTTGACCCAAAACAGTCGGGTTTCAAAAGTGGCCACTCCACCGAGACAGCTTTACTATCTGTCACAGAAGCCCTAAAAACAGCCAGAGCACGAGGGCAATCATCTGTACTCATCCTTCTTGACTTATCGGCTGCCTTCGATACAGTCAAACACGACATAGTCCTAGCCACACTTGCCAACATGGGCATTACAGGCACTGTCCACTCCTGGCTCGAGTCCTACCTCACTGGACGCTCTTTAATGTGTCTTGGCAAGGTCGTCTGTCATCGACTCATACCCTCTCCACGGGGGTGCTGCAGGGGTCGGTGCTGGGTCCCCTTCTGTTTGCCATCTACACCACCTCGTTGTCCCATGTTATCCGCTCACACGGCTTCTCTTACCACTGCTATGCCGATGACACACAGCTATACCTGTCGTTCCAGCCGGACGACACCACGGTCTCCGCATGCATCTCCGCCTGTCTCTCTGATCTGTCAACTTGGATGAAAGACCACCATCTCCAGCTTAATCTTTAAAAAACCGAACTCCTGGTCATCCCTGCCCATGAGTCAATCTGCCATGACATCAACTTGAAAATTGGTACTGTCACTATCACCCCTAACCATGCTGCTAAAAACCTGGGCGTTGTACTAGATGATCGTCTTTCTTTCTCTGAACACATTTCCTCCGTAGCGAGGTCATGCCGCTATGCATTGTACAATATTAGAAAAATCAGACCGTACCTGACCCAATATGCCGCTCAGCTACTGATACAGGCCACAGTCACCTCCCGCCTCGATTATTGCAACTCGCTCCTGGCTGGCCTACCTGCTTGTGCGATCAAATCATTGCAAATGGTCCAGAATGCTGCAGCACGACTGGTTTTCAACCAACCCAAAAGGACACACGTCACCCCACTCTTCAGCGACCTGCACTGGCTGCCTGTAACTGCCAGAATTAAGCACAAAGCTCTGACGCGAGCCTACAAAACCATCTCAGGATCTGCCCCTGGTTATCTCAGCTCACGTCCCGACCAGGGCGTTACGCTCCGCTCATACAAACCGTCTAGTTGTACCCTCGCCTCTCGCAAAGCAAGGTCACTCTAAATTCTTCTCTGTGGTTGTCCCCAAATGGTGGAATGACCTACCAACGGCTACAAGAACAGCAACATCCTTTTCTACCTTTAAAAAACTTGTAAAAACCTTTCTCTTTAGAGACTGTTTCCCCTGCCTAACAAAACTAACAACTACTCTGTGCTCCTTTACACCTTTGTCAGCTTATGTCCTCCTCTGTAAGTCTCTTTGGATCAAAGCGTCTGCTAAATGCAATGTAATGTAATGTAATATCAAATGTGTGTGAACCACATACTTCAGGATAGCTTTGGCAATGGACCTCTGAGACACAGTCCTGGTGTTCATGTGGTCTGCCTAATGGTGGAGGTGGTGAGAAGAGTCTCAGACTCTGTGACAGGACGAGGCAGCACGTGTGTGTGCGGCCATTAACACCTACACGTCGGTTTTCTCAGAGAACGTACGGTTCTGCTTTATCGACTCGTTTGAACGGTGTCTGAATAGCTCATGTATAGTTTTATGGAGGATGCTGTGAAAAGTCAGTGTTATGCTATGAATAGGTTATTCTTAGTATGCACAAGTTTTACTCACTAGATCTGGCGATGCATAAGACATGAAGCAAGGGACATGACATTTATTACAGCCATAAAAAAGAGATTTGACTTTAAATAAACATGGTGTGTGTGTGTCGAGTGTAATAGAATCATTTACTGTTACAGTGCACTATAATAGATTACTTGACATAAAGGGATGTTTTTTGTGCTGCTTTACCTGTTCAATATGGTAGAAATTTGTATTTGTGTTGCTTACAGTATATGATAGATCCCAGCATGGAGTCAAAGCACATCACATAATACCCATAAAACAACTTGATGCACAAATGGAGCTTGTGTGGACAAAGTATTCAAATGTTTCCCTTTTCTCCTTTTTACTTAAAATTATATTGGATCTGAGCCCAAGCTTGTGCAGTGATGCTTGGTGTGAGCGTACGCACTGAACCTAGCCTACCCCAAAGAACTGAGACACTATTATGAATTCATTCAACAAGTACTCATGCCTGGAAAATGACTTTGGGGTCCAGCTGTCTGATGACAAATAGGATAAGGCTCTTACTAGGATCCACTCTTCTTCCACATGTTCTAGACATGCTTTAATACAGTTTAAAGTGTTGCATAGATTACACTTCTCAAAAGCTAAGTTAGCAAGAATATTTCCAAATGTAGACCCTGTGACAGACCCCGGCGACTTCCTATCATATGTTCTGGTCTTGTCCAAAACTTTTTCCTTTTTGGTCAACCTTTTTTGAAGTCATCTGTAATGCTTATACTTATAATGTCTCACTGTCTCCTTTGGTTGCTGTTATTGGTTGGTTTTCGGGTCATTGCCTTTTCTTTTATCAAGTGGAAGGCTGCTATTCCTCCATCACATCACCACTGGATTAGGGACGTTGTGCAGAATCTTAAGCTGGAAAAGATCAGAAGTACCCTCAACGGTTCCATCAGCAAATTCCACAAAACCTGGGACCCTCTAATAACCTATGTGAACAATTTACCTGGTCTGAAACTGGAACTCTGAGTGACTACACCTGCCCTTAAACAATCTTGTAAAAATAAGTATTAGGTGCACTTGTTGTTGTTGTTGTTTAGTCTTGTTGTTGTTGTTTAGTCTTGTTGTTGTTTTGTTTTTGTTCTTCTCTAAACTACAAAACTACAAATAAAGTGTTTAAAGGGTCCTAAAGAACAAAATCAGTGTTGGACTGTAGAAATTCTTCAGCCATACTTGTAATGACATGATGTGGTTCTTTGTTTATTCTGTGTGATCTAAAATGGAACTGCAGGATAGAAGTATTCACACAGCCAGTGATGAGGACATTATACCCAACACACTAACTAACTGCTTCTTCTGTGATATGGCTGTAATGAAGGTTCACCTCTCTTGTCTCAGCCAGTATCGGGGCTCCTCGTTATCAGAAGAATCACTGCTTGGGCTCCATTCACTCTGTCTCTTTGTATTTGGCTGTCTGACCCTTACTCTCTGTTGAAGTGGTGCTGGTGGAGCAGGTAAGTGTTTGGGTGAGTGCCCCCTCTGTTCCACTGGCTGAGGTGAGTCTACTGGTAGATCATTGACTAAGTGAAGCAGGTTGCGGTGTAGTGTGCGTACTCTACTTTTACCGGTTTCTGGCATCACTTTGTAGACCGGCCCATCAGCAACTATCTCCTTTACAACATGGACTGTGTCCTCCCAGTATGCTCTTAGCTTACCTGGCCCACCTCTCTCACTTAAGTTACGCACCAAGACACGGTCACCTGGCTCAAGAACAACACCCTTCATGTAGCGGTCATAGTATCTCGTCGCCCTAGAACTTGACTGCTGACTATTCTCAGAGGCGAGTCTATAAGCTTCCTTCATTCTAGAGGCCCACTACTCTGCATAGCCTCTTGGGGAGGTAGTCTCTTTATCCGTACCCAGCCCAAATATCATGTCCACAGGCAGGCTGTTTCATGTATGGCCAGTAAAATCGGTCTCTAGCTAGGCCCAAGACCCTCTCTGTCCCCATATGACCCATGTCATCATGGAGGTGTTTCAGGACCAAAGCTCGGTACTGGCTGGGTAGGACAAGCTGACTCCTTTGACTGGTTTCCCGATATAGCAGACCATCTTTGAGATGGAGTTGATGACTTGACTGATGACAGGATCAGCCCACTGAGATTTAATGAGCTCATCGTGGCTTACTGTGCTGTGACAAGTTGAAGACAGCTACATAGGCGACATCTTGTTGCTTGGCAACTCTGCTACCTTCCCAGGTTGCCAGAATGATGTCTCTGGGCAGCTCCTGTGTGCATGAGTCCACATAACTGTCGATGTCTAAGGGCAACCTAGACAGAGTGTCAGTGTCAATGTTTACTTTTCCTGGTCGGTATTTCACCTCAAACCGGAAATCAGCAAGCTCACCCACCCATCGGTGGCCAACAGCATTTAACTTAGCCGTGCTTATCACATAGGTTAACGGATTGTTATCGGTGTAGACAGTTAAGTGGGGTGCATAGAACAAATAGTCTCGAAATTTCTCACTGATGGCCCACTTCAAAGCCAGAAATTCGAGCTTGCCTGAGTGAAGGTGGTAGTTTCTGCAGGCGTCAATGTTCTGGACCCATAGGCGATTACCCCGAGCTTTCCTCCCTCGCGTTGGTACAGGACAGCGCCCAGCCCCTGTTCTGATGCATCTGTGTGAAGCACAAAAGGGAGGTCAAAATCAGGATAACCAAGCACTGGCGGTTTGGACAGGATGTGTATGAGCTGGTCCAGGGCCATTTGGCCAACTTTACTGGAGTCCTGGACGACAGTTGTGCCCCTTTCCTTTTCTTGGGCAGAGGCATCACTGTGGCAGGGGTCTTGGTTTGTAAGAGCTCATACATTGGTTTTGCAACTCTAGAGAAGTCTTAAACGTGCGTCCGGTAATAGCTAATAGGTAATTCTAGAAGCTTCGGGACTCCTCAGCGCCTGGATGGCTTCCAGGTCCTTGGGGTCAACCCTGACTCCATCGGCTGAGACCAGCCTCCCCACATAACGAACCTCTCTTTTTAGGAGCTTGCACTTGGTTGGCCTGAGTTTCACACCGTGGCATTAGAGAGCCCTCAGGACGCGTCTCAGAACCTCAACATGTTCTTCAAAGGTCTTAGCATAACAGAGGACGTCGTCCAAGTAGGGGATACAGCACTCATCCCGCAAGGAGTTGAGCATCTCCTCCATACTCCTCTGAAATGCTGCTGGTGCATTCGAAAGCCCAAAGGGGATACGCACCCACTCATACAATGAAGTGATGAACGCCATCAGGTGCCGTGACCCCTCAGCGATGAACCCTTGATGATAGGCTTTTCCCTAATCCAGAATTGAGAACCAGCTGTACCCACCAAGCGTATCAATCAGGTCTTGAATACGGGGCAGAGGGTGTCTGTCTGGGACTGTCTTTTGGTTCAGAAGCCTGTAGTCAATGCGCAGCCTCAAGCTCCCGTCCTTCGTACGGACGCAAACTACTGGGGCGAAGTATGGGGACTTTGATTTTACTATCCACTTCTTTGCCAATAAGTCCTGAATATAGTCCTTGACTTCCTGGTAGAGGGGCTTGGGGACTGCTGCATAGGATCGCTGCACTGGGATGTCATCCTTCAGTGTTGTGCTCATTCGGAGGCTTGGAACACATCCGATATCGTGATCATCCCGAGCGAATGCATTTGATTCCTCATAGAGCATTGTTTTCACCAGTTCTTGTTGCTCCTGACTTAAATGGCTTAGTAATGTAACTTTTAAAGGGTGAACAGTGTCTCCAAACGACCACGGTGTCCTGATACCAAGCATGCCTGATGTTAACACAGACCCCGCCACCACGGGTCTTACCTCCTTCAATGAGGGCTCTGTCTGCACGGTAGCATGTTAGCCGGTCGAGCTGGATCGCAAAGTCCGGTATGTTGTTGTTGAGCCATGTTTCCGTAAAAACAAAAACACAGCACTCTCTCACAGTCTGCTGGGTCAATCTCAGAAGTTGTATGTTGTCCAAAGACTGTACTGGATACCTCCGCACTTTCCTCGCTTCTGCCTTCTCTTGCACCGCCTGCGGCGCTTCCTTTGCAGGTGTGCTGCAGTGGTGGGGGTCAATGTCGAAGCGGGCTGCCGGAGTAAGCTGAGGTTGTGTAGCTCTTTAGCGTGTGCCAGGTTTAACTTGCAGAAAAAAGTATTGCCGATGTCAAAAAGAGTCCCACGGCTGTATATGGGCCTTGGGATGGAGAGACGCGACAGAAACATAAAATTACTCGAGCACATAGACGAAGACAAACATGTAAACGCCACATTATCGAGACAGAGAGTACGTCCGTATGCGCCACCGGTTTATTTTTACCTGAGGCTTATGGAGGATGCCAATGCAAATGGGATAGCAAAAGTATTTATTACTTTTTTGACAACAAACAGCCTGAAAAATTAGAACTTGTTTGATATTGCTGCACAAGGTGCAAACAGTGTTGGTAGAAGAACATCATTGTGTTTTTGCACTGTTCAAACAAAAGCCATGTCTGAAGCTTAGTCATTGTGTTTGCTGCAATACAACTTTTGTAGGAAGAGAAATGTATAACTGGTTTGCCCACTTGGCCACATGCCAGGGTGAATACAAGAATATGTACGTGACAAAAAACAGCAGAGACACTCTTCTGAAAATCACCCTGTTAGTAGTAGTAGTGACAGAAGTCTCCATGACTTTACCTGCACCAGATGGTTTATTACACAGTACTTTCAAAGACTACTTGGTAAGTGATTGGACGAACTGTCTATATGTATATACATCTGTCTATAATCATGTATCATGACAAAACAAAGAGATCAATGAATCATGTAACGTAGTCACACTTTTACTGAAACCAATCTGGAGAAGAATGAAAACATTTCATCAAGAAAATCCCTTCAGTGTCCTTCTTTGCTAATTTTTCAGTTTAAAAATAATCTCTTGTAATCAGTATAGCTCCAATCCACTAATAAAATCCACACTGGTAGCAAATTAGGATTTCAACTGGAATACACTACCCCTGGCAACACCAATCTGTAATCATGACCTCTTTAAACCAATCTAGAATTTCTTTTTGGAACAGACAGGGCCTGTGGATGTTAGGCGACCTCTATCATGAAGGTATATATGCCAGCATTGCCTATCTGTGTGCAACATTTAATCTCCATCAATTAGACCTTTTCCGATACTTTCAAATCCAACTAGTGGTGGGAATGGATTATTTTTTTCAATCTAAAATAATCTCACTGTAATCGTGGAATTAATCTAGATTAAAATGGCTCATTCAGAATATGTGTGCTACCTAAGTAATGACTAAAAGTAAGTCTTTGAGACCGGGTTTCTTAAGCCAGATGGCGCATCAGACCAGGGGCTCATGTCCTGTTTCCAAAATGCATCACTGACTGCTAGAGAAAGCTGTTCTACTTTGACACTTGAAAATAAATCATGTTCAATAAAATGTACTTGTGTTTACAAACTGTTTATTCAGTTAAATATGAATTGTAAGAACGAACTGTTTACAGTCAGTACAGTACAGTACAATCTGATAAGAGCTGCGCTGACAGGCTTGCCTCGGTTGTAATCAAAGTACAAAGTACAACAATTCTTTCCCTGCGTTACATCAGTGCTTGACATCTGCAGCATTAGCTAAGGGATGCTTTGCGTTTAGGTGGTACTTGAGACTGGAAGAACTCCTACAGTAAACTAATTCTGTTAACGCAGCACGTTAACACCGATAACGGCCCACCACATTGATGACAATGACAAAGTGTCATATGTCTTTTCTTTACAACATTATTACCCCCCTGAGACATCATCTGTCCTCTAAAATGAGGGCAAAATGGGAAACAGAATCAGAAGTTACTTTTGTCAGGCATGTTGTGGCAGCAGGCACTGCTGAAACGTGTTCATCCTGTGCAAAACTTCAGCATATGCAGTTTAAGATACTTTAAAATAGACATTGTGCATTACAGAAAATCCTGTTACTATCGTTAGCAATAATTAAACTGCTCTCTCACTACTCCCACGAGTCGTCACACACGCCTTGAGTTAAACTATGCATACAGCATAACTGCCAGTAGTTTCTCATAGGTGACTGAACCACTGTGGTTCAGACACATTCTTGAAGCCTTACAATCACACAAAAGAAACATTTGCTTGATTGTCTTGACTTACAGCGTCTTGACCTTGTGAGTCCAGCTGCATTGCAAGCTTAGAACACAATAGCAATGTTGGGGATTGGGCAACTGGGGGAAACTGTGGTTTCTAATGAACTGATCTAACTGCTTGTGCAGTATCAACTTTGCAACAAGCTGCTCAGCTCTGGTTGGGTGCTGTCGGCAGTCAGTATACCAGCATTCTTTTGCTTTTTCTCCTGCATGGCTAACCTCGCAGTGGAAAAAATGTGACACCAACAGGTTTTCAGCAGGACAGTTTTCTGCAGAAGTTTGAAGCATTTGTTGATGCCGGGGAAACCCCTGCTTCGGGGAATCACACTGCTCAATTATTCAAGTTACCCAACTTGACAAATAGTTTGGTGGAAAGGGCGTTTTCCCATTTACCGCACAGTTTGCTTTACTTCCTGTTTGTGACTAGAGTCATACTTGGTCGTAAATATGAATTGAAGTCAGTGTGTGAATATTGTTTAAATTTTATTTTTATTGTCCTGAATAAATATGCTAAACATAGTGGATGAATGAATCGAGGGACGTGTGAGCGCAGAGCTGCCATGTGCCTTCCCATGCTAGAGTGTACTGATGAGACTGTTTGTTAATGTTAACACCTTCTGACGGAACAGGTACACATTTTCTCTGTATTTCTGCAGTTTTTGGTAATGTAAAGTTACCTAAAACACACATACAGTTGGTGTATTAATATGTTTACGTTTTAGGGTTGCATTTATGTTTCTTTTCTTTCCATTCATAAATCTGCTAATAGACATTTTTTTCACAATACAAAAGGTTCCAGTCCATTTATTTCAGCAGAGACTTTCCAGTGAGCTGACATGCACCACAGCAGCACCCTGACACTGTTTAACCTGAATGGAATGAAACCTTAATTAGCCTAACTGGTAGCACCTGTGTTTACCTACTATTTCATATCAAAATGGCTGCTCCTGTGAAAAAGGTCCATTACAGGGAAAAGTGACTTGTTGACATTGGCTTGCTAGCATGGGACATTTATTTATTCCATTTTTGCAGAAGATGAGGAAACACTAAATGTCTTTTATATATCACTATTATATATATATATATATCACTATAACTATTGATGTGATGCCCGTTGTCTCTATTGTTGTCTTTATTTTTACAGATCAGTGCAGAATAAGAAAAAACACTTGGCATCTGGAGCCTGAAATTATGTCTGCCTTGAACCATTGCACTTCAAAGTTACAAAGTTACATTGTTAGGCATCAAAGGTGGAGCACTTGGTGACAGACTGAAGATCATAATGGAATTGGTAGGTACAATGCTTTTCAAAATTAAAAGTTTGTTCCACGAGAGCTACAAATAACACGAATTAGGAGATCCTATTTAAAATCTAATTTTTACATGAGTGGAAGCACTAAGACAGGTGCACTACAGTGTTGGTGTGCTGCTTGAATTTCATGTAACCTAGTCATCTAAAAAGAAAATGTATTCTTTTATACAACTTTGGTCCTATTTTCATTGTTTGGTTACAATTCATTTTTGATATGTTAGTTTTACTGACATGAAAATCTAAGTCTGGCCAATGGATAATTAGTAAATAATCAAAATAGGAATGATGACTGATCTTTTTTTTAATGTTTTATATTTTTGTATTTTTTGTATACTTTATTCTTTTTTTAAACTAAATACAATTTAAAAAAAATCAAAGAATTTTATGTAGGTGAACTAAACATCAAGGATCATAATTCCTTGTTTAGATGTTGGAATTCGTTTTTGGAG
Source organism: Collichthys lucidus (assembly GCA_004119915.2). Taxonomy (NCBI): domain Eukaryota; kingdom Metazoa; phylum Chordata; class Actinopteri; family Sciaenidae; genus Collichthys; species Collichthys lucidus. The sequence goes on from CM014086.1 coordinate 17,639,923, forward strand.
TATTTGTTTGTTTTTTCTTTTAAAGCCCTGATTTGCCCTGTTCAGAAGAACTTTGGTGCTACATGATATAGATCTTCCCAAAAACAAACAAACAAACAAACAAAAAACATAGTGACCTGCAGTGAAAACATTGAGCCAGATTCAACTTTTGGAGAAACGCAAGCTCATATCACGCTGCTGCTCGTCAGTCTGTACGAAATATGACTAAAACTGAATGCCGTCCAGCAAGACTATGATTACAAACTATGATTCTCTACCTGTTGTACTCTGGCTTTGATTATTCAGTGGGGAATGAGTATGAGGGAGCGCCGGTATCGAGAAAGCTGGTTAATCAGTGAAAGGAAAAGCAATTTCCTGATAGTTTGCACTGCATCTTACCAATTCACAGTGTGAACACACTGTACTTGATATAGCAACCGTAAGTATAGACATACTCTCTGTATTGTGTGTATGTGTGTGGGAGTGTCGGTGTGTGTCATGATGACGTATGCAGTCTTGATGTGCCTTTAAAGGCATCAAAACCAAAAGGACACTCACTGCTGCATCATAGATTAGTTACAGAAGTTACAGAAACACTCCCAAGCCTTTACAGTTGCAAATGTGACGTATTGAATCATTTAGGTCATGGTGGTCATGGCCCTAACCTCAGTTTGCTTCTAATCAAAGTGTTGCAAACTGTGCTGGCATCAAGGTACACTATAAAATTGTAGGGAAATACAAGAATGATTTTCATTTTAAATCATTGCTTTAATCAATTGCCTAGGCTGCAGGCTTTGTTAGGTAAATGTCCTCAGCTGTAACAACTTCCTGAAACAGCCTGCAGCTGCTATTGGTTGGCACAGACATCTGCAACATCTGCACTTGTTCCTGGTTCAGCAGCTGACAGTTCAGAGACTGCTGTTTGTAGTACAGTCTGGTAAAGTCTCTGAATGACACAGGAAAAGCACTGTCTAGTAACCAAAGGCTTGAAAATACTGCAGTGGGAAGTTTTATACAGATGTCCCGCTGTCATGTAAAATATCTAAAGCCATAATCTGTGACTCGCTGTAACTGGACTGGTGGCTTTGTGTCCTCAGTGTCCTCATTGGCCGCTGTGGCTCGGAGGTAAAGCGGGTCATCCACTAATCAGAAGATCGGCGGTTCAATCCGCTCCAGTCTGCATGTCAAAGTGTCCTGAACCCCAAATTGCTTCCGAAGGCTGTGCCACAATGAATGAATGTGTAGCTCCTAAAATTGATGAGCAGTCGGTGAGTGCAATATGTCCTGTAAAAGCGCTTTGAGTGGTCAGAAAGACGCTTTATAAATACAGTCCATTTACCATTGTCACCTCTCGATTTACTGTCCCTGACACAACATACTGTAGAGTAATCTTTATTTCCTGATTATTTTTTCCTTGTAGTTTGTAAGGCCCACATAAATATGGAGAACTGATGAGGTCCTTTTTCTGCTAATCTGTTAATCCATCATTATCCCATGTCTATAACTGCTTATCCACTTGTAGCGTAGGGCTGAAAACAGATACTCATATAATATAAGTTGGGCGCCAGTCGGGAGCATAAATCAACCTGTCGCTCTTTAAATAGAAAAGGATAATGAGTTAATCTAAAAGTATCTGGTTAACAAACAAAAGTCCCGCTAGCAGATAGCCCCAGCTACAAAAACAAATTCTGGTCACCAAAATGTCATTTAATCAATATGTTAATCACAAACAAAAAAGATAAACCCCTTCAACAAAGAAAGTTAAAGCAATAAATCAATCGTTTTTCACCAACAATAACAAATTAAATGTATGTATCCAACCAAAGAACAAAAAGACAGTTGAGACAGTTTTCACAATAACTTCTTTTCATCCTACTCTACTTGTTTGTTTGATTTGTTTTAAACTCTGTTTGTAGTTTGATGCTTTACAGTGTGTGTGTTTTTCTACTTTTATCAGTCCATATTATTGGTCATGTTTTCATTAAAAACATTCTCATGGCATATTGTTAAAAATCATAACTTTAATGTATGTTGATCCAAAAGCTCACTTATGTCTTCATAATTGCATCTCCAGTTGGGTGTGACATGTGATGCAATAGCCTTCAATTAAAGGTGTGAATGTATGCTGTGGTTATTGGTCCCTGGGCTGCCTTTGCCACAAAACGCGCGCACACACACACACACACACACACACACACACTTCCTGTGTGCATTATCTCACCTCTTTAACCTGGGGCCTGATTGTTAGCAATAACAAAACAGATTTATGGCCACTTACTGATCTGAGTAAGGTCATAATACACCCAGAGAGTCCAATTAAATGAGCAATGAACAAACAAGCAATCTGAAAATAGCCTTCTTTGTAATCTAGGGAATGCATTCTGTTTTTTCACTGATTCATGGTGTTATGTGACTGCGCACACAACAGAAGAAAAACAAACAGTTAACAACAAAGTTAGTTTCTCTCAGATCAGAGAAAAATCAGTCTTGTTTTTTTAGTATAAATTGTATATTTTATTTATTCTTGTTATTCATTATTATTCTTATAATTTTTTCCTATCATTAAATATTGTGTCATCACACACAGTGAGGTTTTCCTGTGTGACACAGTTTGGATTTATCCTCCAAGTTTTTATTTATTTAATATTCTCACTTGATCTCACCACCTCCGTGGTTAAACACACAGAAACTACTCGCTGATGGTTTTCACATTTCCACTGTTTTAACTGATTTAATGGAAAAAAATTAAATGCACTCACTGAATGTAGGTAGGTCAGGAGATAGGACGTAAATAAATCATTAGTTGTGTCTTCAGGATACAGCACAGTATAAGGGATGGATTGAACAATAAATATTTATTATGTTTTATGGTGTTTATGGTATACATTTTTAAGTATTATGAAATCATTAGCAAATCCAAAATCCTATAGTAGCAACTTTTAAGGCCTTCTGCCAGAGTAGTGATGGAAGTAAATGGAAATTTCACTTCACCTAATTGAGACCCATGGTTCTCCTACACACGTAGAATAAATACAGCATATCATGCATATATCCCAGCTATGACTTTTTGCTAATATCGTCTTTTCTTTCAAATGAAAAACATTCTACTCTTAAACTTCTGGTTGTACATCATTAACGCGGTGCACCTAACAGGTGCGAGGCCCTCTGTGGTTGCATTCTTTGCACAACCCTTGCCACACTTTGATACTTTTAGACTGAATCAAGAATCAGTGACAAAGGATGAGAAATACCACAGGTGCAAAATAACAATGTTTAAAGTAAAAATGTCTAAATCAACAGGGTGTGGTTGTTACCTTTTCATAATTCAGATTTTGATCCCTCTAAATCAGACAAAGCAACTGTACATACAGTAAACATATGTCCTTTGGACTGCTGTGAACTCTGATGTGTTATTTCTGGAAATAATAATATTTGCATGACCACAAGATATAATGTCTAAAATGGCTGCTGTTGTTTTCTGCTGATGTTTCCTGCATATTGTGACGTTGGACTTAAAGACGTAAAGAAAGAGGAAGGACAAAACATGCATGACGAACAATGTGTAACAGGTATTATTATAGTAATTATCCTGTCATTAGATAAGATCAAGTAAGCTTGATCTAATTAAGAAAGAGCTACCTGGAATTTTCTTTACATAAAACACTGAAAGGAAATTAAATATCGGCCCAATGTCAATTTTTTTCAGAAAGAAAAAAACATACTTTAGATTAGACACATTACATAAGCATGTGAATGCAGATTTGGTGGACCTGCCCATTTTATGTTGGGTGTGAAATAAATTTGCTAAAACATGATGAGCACTGTGTGAATATACAAAAATAAAATTTTATAAAAACCAATCAGTCTCACCACAACCACCTGTCTACCACCTCAAGTTTGTAAAAAATCCTCACACTCATGGTGTGACCAATATCCGTGCTTAGCTTAAGTCACATAACTTGCTAAACTTGCTTTGAGGCATATGAGTCAGACAGACCAGGAAGTCGATGGCTTGCAAGTGTCATTACTTGTCTAAAATCCCGAGAGATAACATGATCGTTCTCTTCAGACAATAGCACTTTTTGGAAGCCAGAAGACAGTGAGAGGTAATCAAAAAAAACATTTAAAACCTTCACATTGTCTTATATGTTCTTTATAGGTTGTTATGTCTTTTGAGTTGCGTATGTGTTTATGTATTTACTGTTTTTATTTTTTCTGTTTTGTCTTACTGTGCTTTCAGTCAAGCTGTACAGGAGTATCCCTACTGTACATACTATAAAGAAAGCATTGCTTCACTGTAGCTAGGTCAGCCTTTACTCATGTCAAAGAACGTTTAACCCATTTCACCAAAGAAATGAAAGCATGAAATTATTGAAGATAGAAAGAAATAAACAGAACATATTGAGTTTTATATTTCATTTATACAGATGTATGCTTTAAAGAAGAAAATTCATTGTTTTTTTGGGGGGTTTTTTATTAAAAAGCAATTTCCCCCATTATGTTTTGATATTTAATAAGCTAGTGGCATCAAATGTATCCACCTTTCTAATAAGCATTTCAGGTCAACTATTAATAGAAACCTGTGTGACGTATTAGCTTTTTAGGAGGACCAGTGAAAGAATCCTTTCAGGGGAAATGCCTGCAGCCTGAGGCTAGTAAACCAAGAATGGCTGAAGAACATAAATCTGAAGCTATAAATTCATATTTCAACCATTCCTCATTTCTAGGCCAATTGTCAGACAGGATCTAAATTAGTAGTAGTAGTAAGTGGCAATGGACTTAAAAAGTGGCATTCTTAGCCTTTTTTTAAAATTAATTTAGATAATGTACTTTTTGACCATCCTGTAAAATTATGCAAATGTACTAAACTAGCAAAGTTAGTCCTATAAAAGCATGTACACACAATACTATAAAAACAGACATTTGTTGAACACCATAGGAAAAGAAAAAAGAATAATGAAAAAATTCACAAAAACAGAAACCTTGATGTGGCATAAGAATTCACATTTTTGAGCAGTTAACTGCTACACATAACACATAAATGAAAAATTGTAAATAAAGTAATCAAGTAGTAATAGTGTAGTAAATAGTAAAAATTCAGTTTTATGTGTTTTATAAAAAATAGATATACACAACATATGAGGGGTCAATAAGTAGGGTTTGGGAAGAAGGTACAAACAATGAAAGTCGTTAAGTCGTTTAAGGGATTTTAAAATAGAATCAACCATTCTAACAAGATATGATGAGCTGTTTCTCAAAAGGGAAATAAGTCACTTTAAATCTTTAATTTCTTCTAAATCTTAAAAGGTGTTTCCCAAAAGGATTGCAACGACACAAATGTTGGGCCTAAGAGTCTAAGGGCCTCTTCAGAAACTCCAGAACCTGTGGTACATTTTTATTACAAAAAAACAAAAAAAACAAAAAAAAACTGCACATTAAAAGGAGAACAATTTTGTGCAATTGATTTGAGTATAGAATTCAATTGTAATAAGAAATATGTTTCATTTCGGAATATGAGAAAAAGTGAACAACAGTGGTCTAGCCAGGAATTTATGAAGCCATTCTCCTTATAATGGAGTAAAAATGATTGAAGCATGACTAAACCAGTTTTTCCGAGTCATTCAAAGCAGACTCACCCACCTGCATACAGACATTAGTTTAGTAGATAAGGAAATCAAGCGATGTGACTATTATGACTATAAGTATCTCATTTTCATTTACATTTAACTGCTTTTGATCCATCTTTCTCTGTGTCACTCCACCAGTCATGAAGATCTGATATGATCGTTGAGCTTAAAAAAATATCAACCAAAGTCTGGGAACAAAGTCCGGAAAACTGATTAAATCAAAACTGTGTTGCTCTTGTCAGTAAGTCACTGTCTGACTATCAAGGTGTGTTAAATAGTTAAAATCATCCATGTTTACAGACATCTGAAGTCAATCTACCACCATCGAGGTTTGATTTAAAAACTTCATTTAAAGTGGTAGTGCACACTTTCCTAATGAGTTTATGGTCTCAATCGCTAGTTTTAAGTGTTCTTTCATACAGCATGATGTTCATTTTGTAAATTGTGGTTCTTTTACCGTAAAAAAGCCACGGTATGCGACTCAAAACCAACTGTAAAACTGGGCAGTGCTGATCAAATATGAATCAACATTTCATTACTGAATTGCATATTTCTAGCCTCAAATGTTTTATATGATTTACTTACATTTACTCACATCACATTTGTACCGCTTAACAGTAATATAAGAAAATGTGTGACTAGGGTTAGTCATTGATTTTTGTTTATTGGTTAGTCATTGGTCATTGATTACATGTTAATCATCTTTTTTGGCTTGAACTCTCAACTCTCCTGGCTCTGTCCAAAAGTACCAACCATCACCTCTAAAGCTCATGAATTAACCTTCACAGTTTTAAGTTGTGTTAAGACACAAGGCAAAACTGTAAAAACAACATGTGGTATTATTGCATGCATAAAAGTTTTAATAAGTACACACTATTATGTATTGGTTAAGCATTAATATATACTGAAATCATCATTTATAATGCATGAATACTCATTAGTATGTCGTTTATAAACACAGTTACAAATGTTTTACTCATCATTGCAGTAGTTATGGATAAGTAAATACTGAATTCATCATTTATAAAGCATGTTTCTTTTGTTTTCTTTTTAAAGATTTTTTTTGGCCTTTTCAGTTACTACTGACATTTATATAAAATATTTAAGTGTAAAGGATGGTGGAAACAGGTTGATTACCCCTGAACAAATATTCAAAATATTAATTTAAAAAAATAAACTACCACAGATGTCATAACATTTAGTGCGCATCACACATGCGGGAAAGAGCCACAGGTCGGATTCGAACCATGGGCTTCCACAGCAAGGACTGACCCCGAAAATACACTGCATGCAGAACGGCTCAGGAGCGGCTCATTATCCGCACGAGATCTCGCAAATTCACGCGATATTGCCAGCTGTAGTCTCTTTGACTCTTGCAATGGCATTCCACGCCGCATCTTTTTTTGTTAGTGTCCTTTTAAAAAGGATGTGAGGTGTCATAGGCTGATTTTAGACCTCCAGAATCAACTTTTCCTCGTTCATGGGGTCGACGGGGTCAAAAGACACCTGAAAACCTGTTGACTTCAGGTCGGCCCCGCCCATTATGACATGTTCTTGTAATGAAACTCGATCCGCGGTGAGCAGACGCTTTTCAGCTGCGGAACGGCAGCGGAGCGAGCCAGCCGTTTTCACACGAGATCACGCGAGAATCCTGGACGTAAGCGAGACCCCACGACAAACAGTGTATAAAGAAAACAACAACAACAAACAGCTGACTTTGCTTCTCCGACGTGTAGGAGATTATAAAAAGCATCTGTTGTGTCATAAATGATTGTGTGTTGTTCCACTTCAACAATTAGTCTCTCGTCGTCCATGTTGAGACACATCGATCTTTGATCACCTGGTGCCACCGGTCATGACGTAACGTTGATGTGAAGTTGTAAAAAGCTACATGAACTGCGTATTGTGTTTTATTTTGAAAGGGGGCAGAAGTTTATTACGTTGATTCTGTGTCTGGTGCGCAGTGCTCTGTTGAAATTTACGAGGTTGAGCCACGGCTCGCGGTAAAAATAGGAATGAAACGGAAAGCTCGCGCGGTGCGGTGAGCCACTTCTGAGCCGCTTCTGGGACGCGCCCTGTGTGAGTGCTCTCATTGACTAGACTGGCTTCTATTTGCTGCGGTGACCGCGGCGGTACCGTGCCGCTTCTGTTCCGCGACCGGTGTGACACGGGACTCACACAGGAGGCGGAACGGCAGCGGAACGGTAGTGCCCTGTGTGCTCTCATTGACTAGACTGGCTTCTATTCGCTACGGTGACGATGGCGGTAATGTGCTGCTTACGTTCCGCGTCCTGTGTGAGTTGGCCTTTAGTTGGCCTTCAGAATTACGTTAAATTATGACACACATATTTTCTGACATTATTTTTTGATACAGAAAGATTTTATTTTTTTCAAACAAAGATTGTATTTGTCGTACTTAAACTTTTGTGATTCACTGTTGGAGTTGGCAAATTTTTATTCAGCTTTGTTCATCTTTTTACATCAACAGAACAGCTGTACAGCTACAATAATTGGGAAGTTGCAATAAATATCAATGCAATATGTTCAATATCCTTTTGTGTTGTGTCTTTTTGGTCCGTTCTGATAACTGAAACTTTTGTGAGTCTTGAGGCATTGCCAGCCTTCAAATCTCATTCATAAATGCTTTATAAGGCATAGATAGTGCTCACTTTAGATATGCTCACACAAAATACTTAATTATCGAGTCGTAAGTGCTTTGGAACTGCCTAAATTCATGAATTCCTGCATTAATAACTGTTTATAGGTCATCCATTGAAAATGGAATTTGTGAGTTTTTTATAAAACATCTACTAACACACTCACTAACCATTAGTACAGAAGAGTAAAACATTTATTACTGTGATTATAAACCATATAATCCATAACTACTCTGCTCATCAATAATGAGTAAAACATTTGTAACTGTGTTTATACACTACGTAATAATGCATTATAAATGATGAATTCAGTATATATCAATGCTTAACCAATGCTTAATAGTGTGTACTCATTGTAAAGTGTCACCAAGTTTTCTAATCAATGGATTGGTTGTTGGATTGATCTGATTTGTGTTACTTGTATTCTCTCTCTAGTCGGGATGGCATTAAATAAGGCAGTAGGATACCTGGTTGTTCTTCTGGTTATATACTACAGTCTGGAGAATCAGGGATACACTCAGTCACTGAATGTTTTCTTTGAGGTAAGAATTAATAAGTAATAGCAACACTCAGAGGTTATAATTAGGTCAGGTTAGGTTACCATACCACGAAATACTGGTGTGATTTAGCTACATCAATAAATACATACAAAATATATTGTAATATGATTGATCAATATTTATTCTAATTTAGTTTTGTTTATGCATATACTTGTGTATGTGTAAGCCTTGTGTATGTCCTTACATTGTGTTTAGTTACAGTTGTTACTGTATGTAGACAAACAGTATAAGTGAACTAATCACATGGATTGTGGTTTTCCAGGAATTCATGGGTTCGAAAGCATCACACGTTCATGCCAGAGAAAGAAGAGCCAGTGAGTCACATTTTAATAGTATCAACAGAATATCAACTGTCAGTGTTAGTGATACTGTTCACCATTTCTATTTCTGTGTGCTGATCAGAGTAAAAAAACACTGAATCTGCCCTTGTTTTGTCTTAAGTATGAACTCACCAAGGATATTGTTTCGTGTCTTCCCAGCTACTTTAAATTCTTTTGATTATGTACTCCAAGCTGTTATAAACATCTCGGACCTGGATGGTTTCCAAGCATTTTTAAGAACGCCAAACTTTACTTTAGTGTTCAACAACACTGTTGAAGTTACCAGCATTAACACCACAACAGGTAATAACACCACCTTCCCTGAGTAGTGTAGATACACCTTTTATTTGTTGCCAGAGTGAAATATAGATTAACACTACCAGTACACATGTTGACATTGTCTCTTTGCTGTCTCTTTAAATAGTGTGTGCATCAGATATGTCTGGATACCAGTGCACATGTGAGCAGAGTTATGCTTGGTCATATAACAGCTGCATTCACTACGGAGCCTGTGATACCATCATTGGTGACACTTGTGGTTGCATCAATGCCCTTCCAGTAAATAGCCAGTTCTGCCAGTTAAACACCAGTCAAACAGGTTTGCCCAGCACGCCCACAAGAGATGCATCCTCACTCAGTACATAATGCCAGCACACACTGAGATGTGTATCATCTGGGAAAATGTTGTTCAGTATCAGTATCAGTGGTGGAAAATTAGTAAATTTACTCAAGGACAAATCTGAAGTACTTTTATTTATTCTGCTTTCTTAGTTTACTGCTGAGCATGTAAAATACAATGCACTGCAGCATCTTTTAAACCACCCAAAAGTATAAAAGATGAGTAAAATTGGCTCTACTTCAGCCAAACAGATTTTTTAATATTAATCCACCAATGATAATAATCCAATATTATTATATGTAATGATGAAACAATGACAGAGTCCATTTTGTCTTCATAGTGAGTCTTCCACTATTACTTCTGTACTTTACATAAAATACAATTTAAAGCACATAAAACATATAACTGTATGATTTTTTTTAACATACATTTTACTACATTTCAGAAGGAAACTTGCCATGCCTTGTCTATATATCATGCCTTGTTGTAGCTGGACAAATGACATCAAATATCTTTTACACATCAATCCATTAGTGTTTAAAACAGTTAGAAACTTTAATAGATATAGATTTAAATGCCTGCTTTAGCAAGACAGCTGAAGATCAAACTGCTGTGTATATACGCGCACGTGTGTGTGTGTGTGTGTGTGTGTGTGTGTGTGTGTGTGTGTGTGTGTGTGTGTGTGTGTGTGTGTGTAAATGTTGATTTCAGGGGCAATTATCTATTTTGGCCAGTAGATGGTGCTCTGTATGCATCAAACCCCTTACCTGAATGCTACATTTGTTGGGCAAATGCCTTATAGTTTTAGTTTTATAGCAAGTACCTGTGTCAGGAAAGTAAACACTTCCAATGGAAGTCAACTTTAATCAGATGATTGTTTCAGTGAATGCAGACAGACAATAGCTCAACCAGGCTTCCTTGTTACATGACACCACAGTCGTGATTGAAAAGATTATAACAGTTTCGCCTCCACCACTTGGTATGAGAAAAATGCATTTTTGCTTTGCACAGATGAATACAATAGACTCTTTTCTTTGCAATTAAAATCTGGTTCCATTCCACTTTACAGTGCAGTGTATAACACTGTGTATCTGCTGCAGAAAAGCATTTCAATTTTTTGGGAAATGTACAAAGTATATTATAGTATATATGGCTCTGAGCTCATACAGCTTTTATACACCTTGTAAGCTTTCAATCTTAAGACAATCATAAATGCTGCACTGGCATGATGACTGCACCTAGTAAAAAGTGTTCATTACAAAAATTACAACTGTTCTGCTTCATGTCCTCAGAGCCACTTCTTGTTATAAGAAAGATTGTGTTTTGCATGTAGAAGTAGAATAGATGCTTTAGTGTGTAGTAGGAAATATTAACATATATTGTAACAGACATTTAAAATATTAAAAGGCATGATACTAAAAGTGTTACTGATTTTTTTTTCATTTTTACAGAGCCAACACCATCACCTACACCACCAATAGGTACGACTCATGAAATATAGAGAATGACAGTTAAGAAAATCTACCTCAGCAGTTTGATAAATGGTGTACATGTGCAACATTTAGAACATTATTTGTGTGACTGCACATAGTAAAAAGTGCTGTGATTATTGTTCTATATGATGGTGATAGACTTCTGTGATGGACATTTACCTGTTCTCCTTCACAGGCCCGGTGGACATTGATATAGTTCTTGACTTGCGTGTTCCAGTCATCAGTATGCCAAATTTCATTAATCTATTTAGAGAACGTCTGAATCTTTTCCCGCTGCCCTACACCATCACTGAGACTTTAAAAGTAAAAGACATAACTTTCACTACAGGTAAGAACTTTTGCTTGTATATTTGACAGATTTAATGCACTTTTATCAAATCCTGTATGATTTGTGTACTATGTCTTGAGTTTTTTTTTATATTATTATTATTATTCAAAAGGATGCTATCCAAACAATGGATCACTGCAGTGTCACTGTGAAGAGAACTTTGCTTGGTCATATAACAAGTGTATCAATGCGTGCAACAATGTCGCTGGACGAACCTGTAGGTGCATCAATGGACTTCCTACTGACGGAGAGTTCTGTGAACCGATCACAAGTAAGCATTGCTTTTGTGTGTCTGTTTCAATAAAAGCTTTGGGCAAAAAAGGGATGAATATCTTCTTTATCTGCCTGACTGTCCTGTTGACATAAACATGGTTTTCTTTCATTATCTCTTAACCATACAGTAGAGTCACATGTAAAGTGATGGTGATGTTGGTGCTTTATTCATAAATATTCCTTCCATACCTTATTCAAACATCCTCTTCTGTCTCTTCACCTCATTATTTCTAGAGAGGCACTTGGCTAAATAACTGAACTAGTCTTAGCTAACAGCAGCTATAGTTTGCAGCAGTTTACTTCACTGTCCATCAGGAAACTGTAAATCACAGAGTTGATGCAGAGCAGCAGAGGACATCAGAGGTAAAACCAGAAAACATTTTCTATATAAAATGTGAGAAAGCTTTACTGTAGGAAGAAACATTGTGCAGAAGCAGGCATACGGAGCACAGAGTGGGATTACAAGTCAGCATAGTATCAACTTGATACTATACATTGTCGCTTTATGTCTTGTGCATTTATATGTGTTAAAAATCACATTTTTTTTCTGGGGCAGTACCCACAGACCCCCTACAGTACTTTAGTTCTTAAGTATGGTGTCTTTGAGTAAATAAAAGAGAGAGGGAGAGAGAGAGAGAGAGAGAGAGAGAGAGAGAGAGAGAGAGAGAGAGAGAGAGAGAGAGAGAGAGAGAGAGAGAGAGAGAGAGAGAGAGAGACGGGTCTGCGTGACCGGGAGGGGGATGCTAGTCAGGTGGGGGGCTGTAATTTGATAAAAATATTTGTCTAGCTTGTTAACTTTTAGCACAACCTATTTGGCTATTTTGGCTGTAAAAACATCAGTATTGTGTATGGACTAGGGCCAGACAGCGCTCAGTGGCATTAGCCAACACTGACAGCATCTGCCACCATCATCTCCTGCCCCGGCCCAAGTGGGCCAGTCAGGTACTAAATTCCTGGGCCACTTTTTTGCCCCAGTCCCCCCATGCATATATAGAGTCACATCTAAAGTGATGATGATGTTGATTATAGTTCAAGTTATTGTTTGGTGTAATCATTTATCCTTCAATGTTACTCAACAGAAATTACTCCATGTCCAAGAGAAACATTTTGTTTTACATGGATAAAGCTGTCTGTTTTTCATAGGCTAGTCAAAGGTACTTACTACTCTTAAAAATAGTTATTCTAAAAAAATATTTTTTTACAGTGACAACTTTATCAACAACTCCGACATCAACAACTCCGACCCCAATATCTACAACATTTACAACTGCGATATCAACAACTGCGACTTCAACACCTCCGAAATCAACAACTCCGACATCAACAACCCCGACATCAACAACTGCGACTTCAACAACTCCGACATCAACAACTACGACATCAACAACCCCGACATCAACAACTGCGACTTCAACAACTCCGACATCAACAACTACGACTTCAACAACCCCGACATCAACAACTGCGACATCAACAACTACGACATCAACAACCCCGACATCAACAACTCCGACATCAACAACTGCGACTTCAACAACCCCGACATCAACAACTGCGACTTCAACAACTCCGACATCAACAACTACGACATCAACAACTACGACATCAACAACTATGACATCAACAACTGCAACTTCAACAACTCCGACACCAACAACTCAGACATCTACAACTCTACCAACAAAAGGTAACAATCATAAAATGTATCAATTATGTGTTTTGTATCGAATTAAGTTCATTTCTTTGCAAAACCAAGTGTTTCTGTTGTAGAAAGGACCTTGGAGTTTGGCATGGATATGGAATTTAAGTCGTCATTCAATAACCCAGAGAGCCCGGTTTACAAGAACACCGAGGAAGCTGTAAGTTGAAATGTTAGTTTTGTCGCATGAGTTTGTTTCTGATCCTGAAGCAGTAACATAAGCGGGCAAAATTATTGTCTCAAACAGATTCAAGAACAATGTAGGAAGAACATCAAAGGTTTCAAAAGTGTTAAGTTAAATGGGTTCCGGTAAGTCAAATCTTTCTTTTGCATTTCACTCTCCTTCTTAATACCATTATGGAGATGATATACTCTTTTTCAACTCTGTCGCATCCTATATTAGCATTGTGCTAGTGTAATTACATTTTTATATTTGATAATCAAATGTAAGATTTACATAAAAGAATTGTAGCAAATTCCATTAAACCTTTTTCTAACACCATTTTCTGGCAATAATTTAAATATTTAAGTTTATCATATCAAGTAGCTAATGACATTCCAATCAGCATCCCCCTGTTTTTTGTTTTTGTTTGTTCGTTTAGCGTTAATTGGCACATGTTAAGATTGTACTGCTTACCATCAGAATGGTAGCATTATCATTAGGAACATGTTGGGATCATGGTTAGCTTCATGTTAGCATTTACCTGAAAGCTCCACTCCACAGTGTTGATCCAGTTGGCTGCTGTGTACTTAAGCTAATCTGAAACTGGCCTTGTCAATGGTGGCCTTATAAGCATCTAAGTTAAATATGACTACAGTCAAATATGGCACCATATTAAAATGTGTGAAGTCTTATTTTGGCTCTGGCCTGCTGTTGCTTGTTAAATTACATCCACATCATTTGGCTGTTTAAAGCTTTCAGTACCTATGATGAAGGACCAACATAGAATATATTTACAAGATGCTTCAGAAAACAAAACGTTTTTAAATCCTGCAACACATAAAGCAAATTGAGAATTATTAGCCAAAGTTATCTCCAGAGCTGAAGATCAACACTGACTGAACTGAACTGTAAATGATGGTAATAAGGGCAAAACAAGTGACCACACATCAACACCAAGTTTTTCATTATAGATGCTTGTGGTTATATTTTCATTATGTATTCAATTCTGTGTTACAGGAGTGGAAGCACCATCGCTGAATATACCATAAGTGCAAGCTCTTTTCAAGAAACGGAAATTGAAGCAGTAAAGGATGGGATATTTACACAGCTGTCAAAAACATACCCTATGATCATGGATAGTAAGACACATTTTTTTTTAAATGTTTTGACAGACTTTTTTTCTGTGATTTTTGACATTTGGTGATTATACAATAATTTTCTGTCATTTGTGTCTTTTAAGGCACAAGACAGCTGAAGTTTGAACCCGCTGAACCATTTGCTGGGAGAAGAGTGAAAGTAACGTGTCGTCCTCCACCAGAGATTTTTGGTACCGACTGGGACACTGTGTGGAAACGTAACGATGAGATAATAAACAAAGATGCCCAACATGAGTTTTCAACACAAGATGGAGTAGCAATATTAACCATGCCAAGAGTTTTTAGCACAGATAATGGTAAGGAATATATCCAGTATAATGCAATCAATACATTATTTTTACTTCTGACTCAGGAGAAATTTCCAAAGCATACACATTTAGAATGAAAAACCCAACACCTACACGGTCAGCACTGTTTAGCCAAATATCGGGTCATGGTCATGCATTTTGATCAAAAATGTTTAGAGATCTAGACATGGTTTTATTTCACACAGCTAGAGTAAGGTATTGTGAAGTGCAGTGTGTATTGGTGTATATCTAAAGTATACATATATAGTATTTTTTTTTTCCCATGAAGATTTTTAGGTAGGTTGAAATGAATCACAATAGAGAAAGAGAAAATATTATCCCAATGACAGAACCTCTCAAGCCTGTTGACATTATATTCTGTATAATGGGGGAAAAGCCATTAATAGACACGCCATAGTGTTCACTATATATTATTCTATTATATGATTATTATTCTGTTGTTTGTATTTAGACTCTTTCCCAAAAACAAACTGAAATCACATTTAGTCATCCTTTACGAGAACACATTAATATGATTAACAGATTTACAGGACATGTATTCCATAGCAAAAAAAAGAGGAAAAATTAAAGCATTTTTATATTTTGTAAATATGATTGTGGGAGGTTTTCCCACATACTTTTGTTTTTATTGGTTTCACGTTGATTTGATGTTAATTGGTGATATCTGATATTCTCTATTTTCAGGGGTTTATAAATGTCAGCTGAAAAGCAGTAATGGATCAGTTTTCAGACAGACATCAGGTACATTCACTGTCAAAACGATACCCGTGATCCAAGTCTCACCAATCAAAAAAATGGTTGATTGTAAAACCGAAAAGGTCGTGAAACTAAGTTGCTCCATCAACAGCCCCTATAAGGTTACGTTTATAGACAGGGATGCAGGTAAAGTTGAAATAAAAATCTTACCAAAAGGCTAATGCAAACAAATATTTGAGTTATTATTAAACAGTATTTTCAATGAGTGATGGTGATACTGATACTGTCCAAGTTGAGTGTGTTTATCTTTTTGTATGTTTAGGCCGGGGTAATTCAATTACTTATGAGTTTTCAATCGACGTCTGTGAAAACGAAGAATATGAGATCACTTGTCAAGAGGAAAATCATCCGGAATTTAAAAAAGTCATAACACTGGTGTTAAAAACCGAGGGTAAGTATCAATCTACCATAAGAGCATGTTACACAATTTAGCTTAAGATATTTTGTCCTGTCATTAAAAATATTACCCTTCTTTCTCTCTAGAATTTGCATGTGTCAATCATACAGAATTTGGTAATGGATTTGAGAGTGACGAAGGTTTGGCTCCCTGTGACCAAGACGAGGTGGGAAATAAGACAGCAGTTTGTAGGGATGGTGAATGGCAAGATCGACAAGACAACTGTGTTCTAAAACCAGTTCAGGAGCTGCTCGATCAGTCTGAGGTGACCTTGTAATCCAGCTATTTATCAGCAATTATTTCCTATTTAGCTATTACTGACACCAAATGATTGCATCGAGAGATGGGTGGTCCCAAGACCTAGATTGAGAACCACTGGTTTAGAGGCTACAGACAAACAGTACCGTGTAATTAACTAATGCTAGTGGCTGATTCTGTAGTCTGTGGCAGCACTGTCACTTGTGAAGGCTGACATGGATAAAAAAAAAGCATATACTGAAGAAAGAATCAGTTTTATCAGGTTTTATTTTTTAAGATTTATCATTTAAAGCCAGTGTACCAATTGTTTGGATTGGCTCAGGATATGATTAATATTAGAGAAATGTGGTAGGACTTGTCTGTCCTTTGTGTAGTTTAACTTTTTCATTTAAAGAAATGCCTTAGCATCTCTTCTGCTCCATTTAATCAGCCTTTAAATAAAGAGGCGCTCAAATGATTGGCCATTATAGAAGCTCACCTTAACTCCGGTTGCTGGCACTATATTCATCCTCATAATAATGTATTTGTTTGTTTTGTTTTGTTTTTTAACCAAATGTCATGCTATCCTACACATTTTGGCTTTAGTTTGATCCTTGAGATACTGTGTAATTCTAATGTTTTCTTTGTTTTGTTTTTTTTCAGTTTTTAAATAACAATTCGCTGCCAGGATTCTTGAAACAACTCAGTGAAGTCACTCGCAACTTCACAACAGAAGTGGTTGAGTCTACTGCCAACGTCAATGCCATCGTTAATATACTTATCAATGTAGCCAGCACAGCAGCATCAGGTATCGAAATAAACAGATCTCTGATGGAGGTATGTGGATTACTCTTAGATTCTTACGTCCTGAACAATACACATTACATTACACATGATTTAATGTTCTTTCTTTTCAATTTAGGATGTCCTAGACACTGCAGGAGTGCTCACCACAGATGGAGCAAAGAATTCATGGTTCACTCTAAACAATCAGAGCAACGAAATCTCAGAAACAAGAAGCGTCAGGAGCTCCAGAAATGTTTCAAAAAGTGTCAGCTCATCATTTTTGCAGTCTCTTGAGACTATAACAACTCGCCTTAGCGACGACTCTTTTGTGATTGACACTGATTTTATACTCTTGAACAAAACTACATACAAAGACACTTTCAATCTTGATTTTAATTCTTCAGTCGAGATAGACATACCAGAGCCTGATGAGTCTGGAGGAAAAAATCTCGTAATTACTATGATGGTTTTTGCCTCATTGGACAATGTGCTCCCTGCAAGATACGAAAAAAGTTTAGACATCTTTGATATCAATGGAAGAGTGCTACTTGTTCAGTCCAATGCCACTATCAATAATGTTTCGTTCACATTCGATATTTTAAACGATACTCTGGAGAACCCTAAGTGTGTTTTCTGGAACTTCAGCCTCTTTGAGGGTCAGGGGGGATGGGATAGTGAGGGGTGTGAGTTGATATTCAGTGGAAATGAAACCGTTGTATGCAACTGCAACCACCTGACCTCGTTCTCTATTCTGATGTCACCCTACGTGGACTTTGCTAATTCTGAGGACTTGGCTATTATAACCTACTTTGGAGTTGGCATATCAATGGCTTCATTGGTCATATGCCTCATTATTGAAGGTGTCATATGGAAAAAAATAAGGAGAAACAACACATCTTACTTGCGCCATGTTTCAATTGTTAACATCGCTGTGTCTCTCCTGATTGCAAACATTTGGTTTATTATTGGGGCGGCCATTTCAAATCCGGAGGTCGAAAATGTATCAGCATGTTCTGCAGCTACATTTTTTATACATTTTTTCTACCTTGCTCTCTTTTTCTGGATGTTAGCCTCAGCTCTGCTGTTGATCTACCGCACAGTCAGTGTCTTCGATGGAGGTTTGTCTAAAAAAGCTATGTTGGCTATTGGATTCTCACTAGGCTTCGGGGCACCTCTCATCATAGCCATCATAACTATAGCTGTAACTGCACCATCAGATGCATATATCCGAGGAACTGGAGTTTGCTGGCTCAACTGGGAC
Organism: Collichthys lucidus; assembly: GCA_004119915.2. Taxonomy (NCBI): domain Eukaryota; kingdom Metazoa; phylum Chordata; class Actinopteri; family Sciaenidae; genus Collichthys; species Collichthys lucidus. The sequence continues at coordinate 17,658,543 of CM014086.1, forward strand.
GAGTCCAAAGCTCTACTGGCATTTGTACTCCCTGCGCTGTTAATTGTGCTGATAAACCTTATAATCCTGCTTGTGGTGATATACAAGATGTTGAGGAGAAGGGCAGTGGGAGATGCTGCGCAAGCAGCTGAGAGGCACGTTCTTGTGGTTATTGCCAGGAGTTTGGCTGTCCTCACACCGTTTTTTGGATTAACTTGGAGCCTTGGAGTCGGAACCATGATTAGCCCCGAAAACAAAGGAATCCATATTGCATTTGCATTCTTCAATTCACTCCAGGTAGAAATACAGTTAATAATTCTAATTATATATCTTACTGTATATTGTGTTACTTGAAAAGATCACTATTCTTAATAGTGAGTGCCGTCTATCACTGAAGTCCTCTTAGCTAATGCTACTCTGTGTGTTTTTCTTTGAAGGGTTTCTTCATATTAGTGTTTGGAACGCTGTTGGACAAAAAGGTATGTATGTCTCATGTTCCACATATGAATCAGCTGCTCAATTAATTAAAGGGAAATTCCACATATATTTCTCTAATACTGCATTGCTATTGCTACCTGTAATATATTAATTTGGGATGAATCTCCAGAGAAAATGAATAATAAAACACTGACACATGTTCTTAATTTAAAAAAAAAAAAAAAAACTAGGCTATCCATTGGAGTTTTATAGCAGTGTCCTAACTTTTTCATTTGTCATTTTGTCAGGTGCGGTCAGAAATAGCAGCAAAGTCACAAATTTCAAGTGGGACGAAGGTAAGACCTTGTTTTTAGTCGTGTTATTTTTTTTTTAGGATATTCAAATGTTCAATGTGTCAATTCACGTTTTTGTTTTTATTCTCGTTTTAGAGCACCAGTGCCGGAAACTCATCAACAAGTGGATTGGGCTTTTTCCGAAACTGGAGAAGAGAGAGAAGAGGTATCACTTAGCTTGAAGGCTTAACTTCTAAATGCTAGTGTGCTGTGCTGGTGGCTTATATCAGGTCGTTGGTTGATACACTGCTTTGGTTTAGATTAAAACATATCAACAAATATTTAAGAGACTACCATGCAACTTTGTGCAGATATTCCTCAATGGCACTTCTGTAGTGTATTTCACCTAGCATCACAATCCGGTTTAGAATCTGACTTGTAATACTTTAGTTAGCAATCTACAAAAGTGAGGCACCTCTGCTGCATGGCATTCTCCGTCTCAGCCCCATCCTGTTTGTCTGAGGCTCCAACATTTATGCTTTATGTGGGGTTCCCATCTTATACAATACAACAATAATGAATCTTTGTTCTGCTGCTTTCTTTCAGACGGTTACAATATATCATCTAGCGGCTCCGGTGAAGCTCACTCCTTCTCCAACACATGATGATCTTGTGACAGCACCAGTCAGTCGGAATGATCACCCCAGCTGTTTCACAAACTTCTTTCTCCATTGCAGCTATAATGTATGAAGGTTCGATTTGAAAGATGACGTAACAGTCATGAAGAGCCAAAACTTTCACAATATGAGTGCTTAATGCTTTGTTTATTTCTTAAAGGCACTGCTCACAACAGCACGATGTAATACACACCGCAAAAATATTATATATATATATATTATATATATTGCATAATTTTGGATGTATGGTATTAGTTTCACTGTAGTAGTCATTGCTTTTATCCATTTCTAGTACATTAGTATATTAGTACAAACAAAAAGAGTTGTACGTGTATGTACGTGCTTAATACGCAGACCACACAGAGAGAATATATAGAGAGAGATTATATCTGATGTCCTGTGCGACTGATGCAGCATTTGTATGTGTTTCTGTCACCAGGAAGTCACATACAGTATATTTAGTGATAGTGCAAATAGCAAGTAGATGCAAAATGGTTCTAGTTTTGGTTTACTTTGCCAATCAAATCAGTTAGACAAGGCTAGGCTGTCTTACACAGATCAGTGAGCTTGTTTACTCAGTGGGTGGCATCACAATGACAAATTGACTTGGGCAGCACTATCAGTCAAATAGAATGGAATATAGCCAGAGTTACTTGGAAATATATAAATATATAACCTAACAAAACTAACAAAACTAACAAACTACTCTGTGCTCCTTTACACCTTTTCAGCTTATGTCCTCCTCTGTAAGTCGCTTTGGATAAAAGCGTCTGCTAAATGCAATGTAATGTAATGTAAAATATACATATGTGTGTGTGTGTGTGTGTGTGTGTATGTAAAACTTGTTTTTGACACAAAGCCACTGCTGCTATTAAGCATGGAAAAAAGAAATCCCTCAAAATCACACAGAGAAACATTTTCTATTCCACCGCACAAAAGCCTGAAGAGCCCCTGAACGCATGTACAATACATACCATTTAATATTTAGGTGTACTTTGTGCAGTAGTACTGTGTGACATAAAACTGAACATAGGTCAAGTTTTTATTGCTGTCATGTGATATGGATCCTGTCACAAAGCATGAAGAAATCATCTTTTATAATAGTTTAGAGTTTAGAATAGTTCTAAAAGAAAGCTTCAGGTTCGCTGCACTTTACACATTTGATGTTTTATTTGTGTGTGTGTGTTTTTTTAACATGTCTTAAAATGAAGACATGTAGTTCTGCCGTAAAGGTGGTGTTTGATGCATATGTACCAGTTCTACAAATGAAATGAAAAGTTAAGTAAAATAAAAATAAATTAACCTGTTTTAAAACACTTTTATGTCAGTTCCTGCTTTACTAAACATGCTAATGTGGCACAATCTTTAGGATTATCTCTAAATAGGTTTATCTACCTGTAACACTACCATGCCCTTTAATTCTTTGATCAGTAACAGCTCTGTGGTCTTAGAATATGATCCATGGATTATGGATTAAATCTTTCTGAGCTTGCATTAGAAGTAATAAATGACTGAAGGTGTATTCAAACATTTAAACTGGCATTTAGTTACAGTGCTTAGTGGCAAGTAAAAAATAAATGATAAAATGTATTAGGTAAATAGATTTTGGACATACACATCAATTTTACACGTTAGTCAAAATGTGTGGGACCTGAAACACAGTACAACACACTTAAATACATTCTCCACTACATTATTATTATTCTACTTGTCAAAAAAACATCATCATGTTTGTTTTACTTGTTCTGTTTGCTATTTGGTGATTTGCATGGCCTAATGTATTTCTTGCCAGTCATGCTGATGCATCAGCAAAGCAGGACATTACAGTCAGATGTACTAATATGGTCACAAAATGTTGACTGAGATTAACCTGTATAAAACGCTACTTTAATGTTGTTTATGCTCACAGCCGGGCTCTTCATGTGGCCTGATGTACGCCTGTATTGTTAAATGTATTGTTTAAGAGAGTTTTTCAAAACATCGTAAATGCAACAGCAGAGGTATTTCCCTTACAGAGGTAACTACCCTTAAACCAGGAGTGCACGTTGCCTTACTTCCATCCCAGTTAGTCTTTTTAAACACACAGTTTTTGTACAGATTAGTGGTAGTCGTCAATATTCTAGGAAAAAACTGTTAATATGCTGATCTAGAAGTAGTTTTGAAGAGTGGGTAACACAATAATAAGTAGTACATATTTTAGTACATTTTTTTTTTTTACACTAAATGAAGAACAACCTGCATAAGTAGCCCCTTTGTTTTCCTAAACTCATTTATATAAACCTGTTTAAAAAAAAAAGCTCAGACCTACCTGTTGACACAACTGCCTGTAGCAGAGCTCAAGGTCTACAAAGATCATTACATCAATTTTGCTGCTATGCAAATACCCGCCCTGTGTTAGTTTGCTAACCTAAAATAAAGGGAACTTGTAAAAAGTAGATGAGAAACAGTTGATTGTTCTGTTTGCTGATGACAGAGAGGGTGAGGAGTCTATTCCAGAGTTAAATGCATTTACAGTCAATTTAACTGCCCTCCAGAAACCTTCCTCTGTCCGACCTTGACCCAACGTTTGTCGTGACTTAAGTTAAGTCATTTAAATTTGCAGTGAAGCCATTAGAAAATGCAAAGAGCAGGAGTGTCCTTTCCTCTGGTTGGATCTCCCTGGAAGTAAAAAACAAACAAACAAACAAACAAACAAACAAACAAAGCTTGCTTAGTTTATGATGGTCTATTTCATATTCTGGTTATGTGCTCAGTCTTTACTGTACTTTTACAGCTGCAACCACCTCACAGTGGTCAGTACTCTTTATGCCTTCTTATACTGTAAGTTGAGGTAAGCGAAGCATCCAGAGCCTTTACCTAAGTAAAAGTAGTAATATCGTGGTTTAGAAATACTGTTACAAAGTAAAAGTCTACTCAAACCAAAAGTTTATTTTACATACTCAGTCAGTAGTTACTTTATTATAAATGATTTTATTGGGTGGTTATTACTGATGCATTAACATGTAAGCAGCTGTTTAATATATTAGTATTGTTAGGTGGTTTCATTCTGTGTATGAAAATGCATTTTATTTCATATGCTCATTCTAGGATTTGAAAATCTTCATTTGTTCATTACAGCAGTCAGATGTAGTGTCATCAGTCTATTGGCTGGTTGTTGAGAGCCAGCTGACTTAAAGAGCAGGCTGCTGCTCTGTGACCTTTCTGAAGGAGAATGGTTGATTTGGTAGACAAATATCCATGGAAAGTTACAAAGCTCTGTGTGTGAGTATATCCAGCTGGCATGGAGACATGCCATTCATGCAAATGTTCTTCCATCACAAAGTCAGGACATCAATGTGTCCCGTAACACTCACACCCCCCCCTCCATTACACATATCCTGTCCAGCCTAACCCAGCCTTTCTAACAGATGGGCTCACCTACTTTGAAACAAATTCTGATGTGTACCTGACAGATATGGAGTACAGACAGATATCTCTTTCCTAATTGCAGCAAACCTTGGTTAATCACCTGCATTCAGCACAATGCTAAGAATAAAGCCAAGGTAAGAGCTTTATGTTTATGTATTTTTATCTTTGTGAGACAAAAGATAGAAACAGAGGTGAGATGTTATTACGTAGTATGTCACTGTATTATAGATGGTATTATTCCTTTAAAGCGTTAAATAGCATCATAAGAACATAAACATCTGTCTGACAACATGGATGGAACAACCACCTTCTTCTTTCTTTAAGTTGTATATACTCTTAAACTGGCTGTGTTTAGTGTAAAATTGTACATGCTATTTCTGCAATAGGGATCCGTCCATCCAATAGATTGTTAACAGGAACTGTATCTTCCAAGGGCCAAAGAATAGAGAGCTAATACATTATTCTGTGATATCATCAAGGTTGGCTGCATGGAGATTTCTCTACTTACATGATTAAGTGATTGGCTGCAAAGAATCAGAACAAGTGAATGAGAAATTAGGGATATGTTTCTTTACAGAGGTGTGAAAAGAGTCTCCCTCGTTCTGGGATTTTCTATCTGTTAAGTTGTGAAGCTTGTAGTGTTATGTGTTTTGTTGTGTTTTGTTTTTCTAGATCATATTTATGGTTATGTGCGATTCAAAATAAGAAAACACACCTTTTCACAATCTCAACAAAAATGGATATTGTAAAAACAAAAAGAAATTCAAAAAGAATTCTCAATAGTAGTGGGTATTTTAAAATCATTATTATGGATATTGATATTGAACATTTTTTCCAGGTCTTATCCTTATAGGATAGTTAATGTAGTCATATGTGTGTACACAGACATGGTAACTATATATGCATCAACAGTGTGCAAGATGCAGATCTACATAGATCCTTATGGACCGCTGCATATTTGTGCAAGAACATGCCCGGCTTTCATGTGCTGGTGGCTGAAGAGGCTGTTTGTGCGGTTTGTCCGATGTTATTTTAGACACTGGGTATAACTATGTCTGAAAGAAAGCAATGTTCTAACATGGCAAGTGGGAAATTAGGTGGGCACTGAACTGTACCACAACAACAGGTCTTTATGCATAGTGGATACACACTGTAATGAGGATCAGGAAAAACTTTCAATGTGGTTTACATTCATAGTCAAAATTCAAAGTGATGCAAACAAGTCAGAGAAAGCCAAAAATACTAGCTTCTCATATTTTGAAAGGCAAAATACAGCTGCTGATAAGACAGCAATAGCATAGACAGGATGATGTTGAGGAAGCACAAATCAAATAAAGTTTTATGACAGAATATGAAGAATGAAATACTATGTGAGCAGACAGGGAAGGCTTGTTTCTAGTTAGATTTATTTTTATTTTTTTTAAGCTGCAGTATATAGTTTTTGGTTGGTTTTAGTGCAAAAGCTCTGGTGAACCTATAGTAAACATCCATCCCAGCACCAAACAGCAGGCATACAAAGTAGTGACTATCTAATAACAGTAAAGCATTTAGCAGCTAATAAGCCAGGTAGTTTCAACAGCAGTAGGAAAAACACGGACAGGAGAGTCAATGACAAATTTAAATTCATTTGGTGACCAGAAATATGACAAATGCTGGATCTGTGTGCTAACATGTTTATGAGGTTTTAAGTCAGTGTTGTGTTTAAAGCTTGTTGTGCTGTCCCCAAAGTGAGCAAATGTATAAAATCTCTTAATGCAGGTTGAATTGACATTTACACCTGAGTGCTTGAGGAAAGTTATCTACATTAAAACAATATTAATAAAAGTGGAGACCTGGGGAAGGTCAGGGGTTACTAGAATAATATCTGTAAATTGTATTGATAATTAGTACTGCAGACTTTTAGAGACTGGAATACTTATACTTTTAAATGCTGCCAGTTTTATCCAGAGAGCGTGCTGTCATCTGCATATGTGTGAAATCTTTTGTTGCTACTGTTGCCTTACATGTTATTTTTTCCCACCAGAGTAACAATGCATTCCAGGGTGTTATTTTTTCTGATTGGAGCTGCATACTTCTACCACACGGTAAGGATCCTTCTCAGTTTGATGTGTAATGGACTATAGTCATGTGATTTTTGTGAATGTCTACTTTAATTATATTTTTATATTCAAAAATTCTCCAATTTAGAGGGTTACGGGTATGATATAATATTGTTTTATTCATGACAAAAACTTTATATTCAATATAACTTTGTATTCATATTTATGTTTATTTGGCAGGCTAAAAGGCTCACATTTATTTCTATACATATATATTTTAAGTTAACAAAAGACATACTTAAACCCAGGACGGAAAGACTAATTCTGTTGTTTATCTGTTCTTGCCATTGCAGGTGTTTGCATATGGTGAGTGGCTAGTCTACACTGACTTATAGAATATGTCATTAAAACACCTTAGAAGAACGGGAATTTAACTTACCGAATACTGATTTTTATAAATATTTGCAACTAAGACACTATCTCCAGAAACATAGTGAGTGGGAAAAAATATGCAAAGAACCGACCAAAGTAGAAAAATTGTTTATGTCATATTCAGAGGGAGAATCAAAGAAAGGGCTTATTTTAAAATTGTACAAAGCGATACAATATGAATTAAGTGTTAATAATATGGATGTCAAAGAGAGGTGGGAATTGGAAGCTAACATAATAATAACAGACGGTGATTGGGAGGAAACATTCAGATCTGGACATAAATTTACCAACAGTCCAACATGGAGGGAGTTTGACTGGAAGGTAAGGATGCGTTATTTTAACACCCCTTCTATTACCTCAAAGTTTAGTAATACATCTGATTTGTGTTGGAGGGGTTGTGGGAACGTAGGTGATTTCACTCATATATTTTGGGATTGCCCAAAACTCCTAAATTTCTGGAAATCTGTACAACAAGAAATAAAGAAAGTTCTGGGTATAGATACACGCTTTGAGCTAAGCCTATACATACTGGGTATAATACCTGGGGATTTAACTGACAGAAAACACAACTACTTGCTGAAAGTCTTGCTTCTGATAGCAAGGAAAATGATCACAACCTCTTGGTTGAAACCACAACCCCCCACTATAACGCAGTGGAGAGACAGAGTAAAGAAGGTATTTACTATGGAAAAAACTACAGCAAGATTGCAACTGAAACTGGGAAAATTTGAAAGAAGATGGGAACCTATAACAAAGATGATATCAGAACACTAAGCACCTCTTTTCTTTTTTATTTTAATTTCTGTTAATTTTTGGAGTGAATTTATTTTGGATGTCTATTATTATTATTGAAAAATTAGTTTAATTCCTTTTTTTTTATCTCAGTAACGATCAATGTTTGTGATTGTTAAGTGAATTATCTGCATTATTTGACTATAAGGGATGTAGCAGGAGTTTTTTTTTTATGGAACACTATATGTATCAGCGTAAAGGTTGCTGGGAAAAGGTATTGTGTGTATATATAAATAAGGGTATGCAACGATGTTGATTTGAATGACTGTAACTGAGATTAATATAATTTTATGTACATCTTCATGTGTTAAAATTGTGTGAATAAATAAAAAGTTCTAAAAAAAAAAAAAAAAAAACACCTCAGAAGATTTCCAGAAATTGGGTCAGTATTCAGAGTCTGTCTCACTAGCATTTGAAATTTTGCGGCTGATTTCATTCACTCCAATGCAATCATCACAATCCTTTCATGGGGGTAAATCCACACAGTTTTCAAGTTTAACCTTCAGGAACTTTTACCCACACATTTGCACCAGGACCAGAAGTGCTTTCACTGCACAACAACATTTAAAACATGATTACGTCTACAGGGACTTGTAGATATGGAGTAAAATATTCATGCTGATGCGCATCTCTTAATTGTGTGCCAGGTTGATGATTAATGTGTACAGGTAGATCCAGATTACCTCAGAGCCGATCCACTACTCTCAATACACAAAGATCTGCAGTCTACTAAGTGCTTTCGTATGGCTCCAAAATTACATACAGTAATGTATCATGCAGTAAGTACTGTGTATGTAATCCTTTTCAGCAGAAAGATAACACAAATATCTCATATTGTTGTAGAAGAAGAAGTCATTGCCGAGCTGATGGTGGAGAGTAATGTCACTCTGGACACCGACGCCATCCTGTCAATTTTGAGCAAAACAACTGAACTCGAACTTTCAGATGCTAAGACAGTGACCATCACAGGAAGAGAACTGATAGCAGGTATTGTGTTGGAGTGCTTTCTTCTTTCTTTGTTTTTTATTTTTATTTCTATGTTCATTTGCAGTAGGTTGGGATGGTATAACACACACTGCACCATTATTGTAATGTGAAACAGATCCACATTTCAGGAATAAAAAGACAAACTTAGAACATATCCTAGAGAAAATCCAAGAATCTCACTACCTGCTATAATAAATTGTATTAATTAGCGTGTCAATCAACCGCATATTGGAAAGGTTGAAACTAAAGTTATTTCAAAATAAACAGGGTAGGGTGCACATTCAGTAATTCTAGGTAAAATGTTGTATATACATTAAAGATCCAACTACAGCCTTTTTGGACCTCCTCCTGTCATTTGCCACCTTGTTCATCAGGATTTAAATTTTGCTCTCCTGCGCCCCCCTTACCCTGTATCTGCAGCCCTATCAGTAAAACACATATTGGGGAAATGATAGTCAGTAGTCATGGGTTTGGGCCAAACAAAACAAAGATCCAAGAGTACATAGTTGGAATATACAACACAGCAATTCCGCTGAACATAATGCAGTAACAAAATACTAATATCTATGGATGGTCAAAACCAAAATTAACCCTAAAGATAGCTGGCTATCTATCACTTCCACTTTGGTTTCTGTTGCTAGGCTTGTTTTTTCTTTGCTGTAGTCTCTGGTTTGATAACACCCAATGATGAAATTTCAATTTCAGAGGTGTGGAGGACACAAGTATTTTAATAAAACTCTAACTCTTTAAGTTCACTGTGTTTTCCAGTAGTTCTTCTAGTTTTCTATTGCTTCTTTTAAGTTTACTGTTGCCTTCTTTGGTTTGATTGATTGTAAAGCATGTAGCAAAACATTATCACCTGTGTTTTACCCTGTTAGTCAACTTCACTCCAACTCAGTACCACCAATTTTACACTTTTTGGGGATATATGGTAAACAGACCTCATTTACATAGCACCGCCCAGTGGTGGGCAGGTTAAACTGGCAGGAATATCACACGTGGGGAGAAATTGAATAAAATTTCCATAATTTAGTGTAAGTAGTTAAGTAATCAATTTTATTTGGAATGAGTGTAACAGAGAACCATTGTCATTTTTAGGTAGTTATATGGAAGAAGATCCTATTTTCTATGTAAATGAATTTGAAATGTACAGTCAATTTGACCCAAAGACCACAGAAGGGTCAACATAATCAACTCATCCAAAGCTTCCAAACACATGTTGTCTTCGATGATCGGCAGAGATAAATTCCCTGCAGAGTTTCTTCCTGTCCAAGGCGTGTAACGCATTTCTTGAGTAACTTACTCTTTGACTTCTGAAGAGGTCTCTTATGTCCACTTTCTTTTTTTTTTAGACATCCTGGCAAACACACACACACACACGCAGATTCGCACATGGACACCAATGCAAACGTCACTGTACTGTAAATGAAACCTACTGTGATATGACAGTCTTTCTAGCTGACTTGACCCAGGCAGAACAAACGCCCAACTTAAGTAACAGGGACTCTTGGGCAACAAGCAGACAGGTGTGCAAGTCCCGGTGCTGTTTACAACCTGATGGAGTGACAGTGGGGACGGACAATCACACAAGAAATGGCAGAGCCAATCGAGGAGCTTGTGGGCGGGTCTAAACTAAGGGAAACAGGCTTCAGCTTGAGCGGACGTTTCCGTTTAGTCCTAATACTTGACATGTCCCTGTTTACTATAATGTTACATATGTTTCTTTCTTTTACTATAATGAAAGATAATATGTGTGAAGTTGTACAAAATGTTTGGGCTCTATTGATGTTTTTTTTTTTTCCAGAATGAAACCTTGATTGTTAAATATTTAGCCATTTAGCCATTATATTTAATGTTATAGAGAAATATTAATAAGTTTTCTGGAGTTTGACGATTGTGCTTGTTTTTCTAGAGTGCTTGATTACTGGAGATGAAACCAGTTGCAATTGCTCTGTGGGATACATTTGGAGCAATGACGTTTGCTACAGCTCCAGTGACACTTGTTGCCGCGAAGAAACTTGCAACAAAAATGTGTCCCATATCGTACCACTCTGCATTCCCAAAGTTATCGGTAACAGTCCTGATTTTGTAAATTATTATGACATAATGGAAAAAGTGTCACCTTTAATCTAAATGTGTTCCTGTATGCTACATTGCTTCCTGTACTTTGCTTGTTTCTCATCTTCTTTCTTGATATAAGAACAGAAACTAATGATATGTTTACAATCAACACAGTTTACATCAACGGATCAGTTACATTAAATGTATCCACCTGGGATGACACCAAAACTACACAGGTACATCTTGCTGTCATCACAAATGTATACTAAATCCTAAAGATATTTACACAAGTCACATTCAAATGATTTGATGCGCTTTCTTTTCAAAGCTGAAAAGCGCCTTTGAAAAACTGAACGGCTTTGATCACCTGAACGTAACTGGTCAGAGGTATTGTACTTTGCAAAGATCAGGATTTATTATTTGTTATTTCTTTTTGTATCAAAGACTTTTGAATGTAATGAATTGTGTACAGTGTGTGGAGGAAGGTGCCTCTGTGCATTTGTGTTTGCTCAATCAAAGGTTTTCTGACCTCACATTTGCTTCCTGTCAAATCCTGTAAAAACAATTACGACTGACAAAAAAATGATCTGGTTTGAACCTGTAATATGTACTGTACTCATTGCAATAGAAAATTTATTCAACATATACATTGCAACACTGATCAGGAAGTTAAGGCCAGTTGTCATACCTTGGTTGTAAAGCTTTGTAATTGCAAATCTCATGTTTTTACGAATACAACCAGATGCTTTCTCTCTGTCTGATCAATGATCTTGTATTCATCCTGTCTAAATCTTCAAGGCTAAGTGACAGAATTGCTGATTTTGAGGCAGCACTCAGTGTCAAATTTACCACTTCTAAAGTTCAAGAAGTAGTGACTGCTCTGGAAACAACACTTCAAGCTTCAGTAAAGGTCGACACTGTGGGTCAGTATAAAAGTGTTGCTGTTTATTGTCAACAGACTACTATCTCCTGCATTTTTGTTCTGCACTCCTGGTGTATAATGCAGGTATGATGCTGATAAATGGGACGCAAATCCAGGAATCTATATGTGCTTCTTTTCAATATTATGAATACCAAATATTTGTGTAATGTCACATGTCAGGAAGATCAGGGACTAGTGCATCTAATTTGAATTTTACAATGTAGCACCTTGGTGAGTCACTTCAAACTGATAAGCTCTTTATAATAATAAGCTGCAAAAACATTCACTACATTTGTATGCCCAAACATTGGTCACTGTGAGTCTGTGTGTACATGCAGCAGGTCAGAGTTCTACTCTATTCCCAGTCTTTATTCATTATTTTTACAATACTAATGATTCCTGGCTTTTTTGTCTCATTTTTTACAGTGCTCTTTCTGTATCAAGCCGACTGACTGCACAATGTGTCTGAATTGTATGACCAGTCAAGTGTTCAGCGGGTAATAATGACTTATTTAGACTACTGGAGGCTACTTTGTGTTCAAGTCTGACTTTGGATGGAGTTCTCGATCCAATATCTCTCCTCCTGTCTAGCTACTGTGCTGTCACAGGGCTGTCTCCACCGGCAATGATTACCAGGTGGTTGAGCCACAGATAAAATCTCACAATCATTAGATAAAAATACAAGTTGCAGTGTGTAGGATGTAGTGATGAAGTTGCAGATTGCAACCAAAGTCTTGGATAGACAAACCACTGTATTGAAAGCTGATATACCCCCTACTCCTAGCTTAGTAATATTTGCTGTGTATTTAAAATGTCACACAGGAATGGTCACCATAGAGGCCCCAGATGGTCCAGTGTGCTATGAGTCCAGTCCAACACTGACATGCAGCTCTCCAGAGGAAACGACAGACGCTGCCTGGTTCCTGAACAAGCAGTTTGAGCACTCTCAGCTCAACCAAGGCAGTGTAGTTAGACTGAACACCGGCTGTAACAAAGCAGAAGACAAATCTTGCATTGGAGTTACACTGCAGAAGGTGACAGGCCTCTGGGCAGGCAAGTACAAATCACATTAATTCTTGCTTAAATGAAACTGAAATTATAATTCATATTCGTTAAGATATAAAATGCTGCTTTAAGCTTGATGCATCAGTAACAATCTAACAATGTCATATATAATAATATATCTGCTACTTTTAATTTTTGACTCTTTGAAGCCATATACTTCGTACTTGTTGGTTGATTTGAATGTAGGTTTTTTTTTACTTGTAATTGAGTATTTTATTGAGTCACCATCACACTGCCACAATAATTGAACATGCATGTCTATAACAAGCCTGATTCAATTCAGTTCAATGCAATTCAGTTTTATTTATATAGTGCCATATTATAACAGAGGTTATCACATGACACTTTCCATATAGAGCATGCCTAGGCCGTAGTTTTTATTATATTATTTACAGAGACTCAACAATTTCCACCATAAACAGACACTTGCAACAGTGGCAAGGAAACATTTCCTTTAAGAAGCAGAAACTTTGAGAAGAACGTAGCTCATTGGTGGGCGGTCATCTACATTGATGAGTCAGAGAGGGAGAGGGCGTGACAGATGCACAATAGTAATAATAATAAGAAGGATAACTATAAATTTGAATGGAAATATGACTAATAGTAGTAATAATGATAATAATAATAATACTAGTATTTGTAGTGGACGTCAAGCAGGACAACAGCAGCAAGTGCAACCACAATCCCCAATCAACACATAGCCACAATCCATGAGAACCTGCAAGACCAAAAAGCGATAATTCAACTTTCAGTTTGTCTGTTTACTTCAAAGATAAATCTACTGGTGACACTTTTGATCTGAGTCACCCGATAGCGGAAGTCATATAAACAGTGTGAATTTATCTAAATGTTTCCTGCAGGCACATACGAGTGTGCATTCTCTAGTGGGTCAGTGAGGCACACAGCCAGAGCAGAACTGAAGGTGGCACTCCTCCCTGATCAGATCAGCCTGAATATCAACCCTCTCACTATGGACTGCACTGAAAATGATCGCAGTGACCTTAAAGTCACTGCCACCATCCCAAACAGCACAGAGGACTTTACAGTTCGGTGGAAGTACAGGGATGGGATTCCTACTGGAGACAATATAATAAAAAGTAAGACAAACCTATCTCTGTTCCTTCTTTTCCTCTTTTCTTCTTTCTGTTAGCGGCATCATAAATTGCTACTTTATTGATAACGTCAAAGTAAATTAAATTTCACAATAATCTGCAATATGCATGTAAAAACCTACAAACCTTGTATTATTCATCTTTTTTTTGTTGTTTGTTGTTGTTGTTTTTTTTTTTTTTTTACAGCTGAAGGATATAACCTGGCATATGAATTCACTGTTCAAATAGACTGCACAAAAAGTGATGACCCACAATATGTTTGTGTCACTTTTATAAACGCACAGAATCAAAACAAAAGTGCAAGAGTGGACATCCCTGTCATTTATGGTAACTATTTTTTGTAAAATGTAAATTCTTTGAATTCAATTTTATGCATATTATGATATCTTAACTTTATGAGAATGCTGTTTCAATTTGTTTATAACTACATTTATTCTAAAGCATCACCTAATGATTCCCTATATTTTTCTCCAAGAGGGTAAACAATTTTGTGAAAAAGAAACCATAAATGGAGAGATATGGCCCAAAACCCCATCTGGAGACACGGTGATAAATCGAACATGTCCGGTGGGCAGGATAGGCTTTAAGTCACGCACTTGTACTGGCAAAACCTGGGAGGAAGTGTTCCCCTCCTGTATAAGCGAAGAGTTGAACAAAATTTCAAATACTGCAGACGTGAGTGTGCTATTAAAGCGTATGATCTTAGAATTATAAGATTTTATTTATTTTATCCTATTGTTAGTTGTCAGCTTTTTATGTAAATTTATTTTGACATTTATCCATTAATAGCTCTAAAACTGAGTCATTTCCAAATTTAATTTGAATCTATAACATACACATGAGCAGACTAGCGTTGCATTGTGTGCCTTCAGGATGCTATTTTAGATGTTGACCAATAAAACAGAGTTTTATTGGATTTGTTTGAAGATTTGCTTTATCTCAAAACCACTCAGATCTCAGGTGGATTTAATTCCAAGCTCCCAACTGTGAAGTTAATGTGTTTACTGTTCATTTGTGTGTGTTTCTTTTAACAATTGGTGATGTGTTATGGAGATAATGTTTCTGTGTTTTCTCTCTAGAACTTCCTGAAGGGACTTGGAGCTACCCAGGAGGTGGCCAGGGATATATTTCAAGGACTTAAAAACAGCTCTACTGCTGATTCTGAATCCGGTGATACCACGGCTGACATCAGTGCCTCTATCAACATTCTTAATGTGATGGCCAATGCATCACAAAATATAGAATTGAATGATGATGTGTTCCCTGTAAGCCCTTGTTGATTATCATTTATTTTACTGTGATATATGTGGAGTTTTGAGACTGAAGGTTCTTGCTTGTTCTCAGAAACAACAAATATTAATACAAGGTCCCACATAGGCTACTTATTTTTCATAAGCCTGGATTAGGTTTCTCAGTTGTCATGCAAAACACAAAAGTCCTCTGAATGCTGATTTTATTTCTTTGGCCAACTCAGGTTCAGTAATCTCAAACTGAGAGCTTACATGTATCAGCATTTCTTTAAAGTCTCTTAAAACATTAAAATGTACAGTAATAAAATAGGAAATCTTGTGGAATCCTTGGTCTGAGTTTACGGTAATCCAGGATGCAGCTGAACCAATTTGGGAACAACCCAATGCCTTAATTTAGACCCTTCTTAGAAACATTCTTAGATAAAATGTGCCTTAGCACTGATTCTTTTTATTCTTCTGTTTCAGGATCTTGTTAACGCAGCAAGCAATATGTTGAACAAGACCTGGAATGGGGTTAACCAGTCTATTGTTCATTCCATGTCATCAAGTTACCTTCAGTCTGTGGAGGGTCTGGTGAAGAATATCAAGGTCAACAGGAGCAATGGACTAGACAGTGACAATTTGGACCTGAAATTCTGCACAAGTAGTAACTGTAATGTGACTGTGTTTGACGTAGGAATGAATATGAACAAGACTACCGGAATAATGAAAACTATCTGTATCAAAAATTTGATGGATAAATTAAAAAATAACTATAGGGGCACACAAATGAAGCCCACTAGCTCTGTAGTATCAGTCACACTAACGGCAAACAATGATTCAACAGTAGGAATTGAACTTAACTTTCCCAAAGAAAATCAGAGTTATGAGAAACCTTTCTGCGTCTTCTGGAACACCACATTGCAGGACTGGTCAGATAAAGGATGCACTCTCAAAACTCGTGATGGTAACCACACAGTCTGCCAGTGTGACCACCTGACTGCATTCTCTGTCCTCATGGCCAAGGGTGCTATATCTAATGACTTCCTAGATATCATTACCAGTGTGGGCTTGGGTGTGTCCGTCTGCTCCTTGCTGATCTTCCTCATTGTTGAGTTTTTAGTGTGGTCAGCTGTGGTCAAGTCTAACCTTTCACTTTTCCGCCACACTGCCCTGGTGAACATCGCCGTGTTCCTCTTACTCGCTAACAGCTGTTTCTTGGCTTCCAGTTCTCCTAAAGATATGAGCGAAACCTGGTGCCTAGTTTCTACCGTATGCAAACACCTCTTTTTCTTAGCCATGTTCAGCTGGATGCTTTGCATGAGTGTCATGCTTGTCCACCAGCTCATCTTTGTCTTCAGCCCACTGAGGAAAAGAGTCTTCATGTTCATTTCCAGCATTGTCGGCTACATTTGCCCAATCCTCATAGTGGGATGCAGCTATGTGTATTGCAAATACACAGAGAAGCCATACTATTCACCAGAGACATGCTGGCTAGTTTATCATGCACTCTTGGACGGCTCCATACATGCTTTCATTCTCCCTGTTGGAACTGTTATTTTGACAAATGTCTTTTCCATGGTGGTCGTCATTCTCACTTTGGTGAAGTCCTCTGTCCCCGACGGCAAGACAGATGACAAGGAGACAATCAAAAGCATCATTAAAGTGGTGGTTTTTCTAACGCCTGTCTTTGGAGTAACATGGATTTTTGGCTTCGCTATGTTAATCTTAGATGATGGTCTCTTTCAAGATATTTGTAGTTACAGTTTCACCATCCTCAATTCCTTCCAGGTAATTTGAATGTAACCCTGTATAAAATTAGTTTAACTATATAAACTATAGTAATATACAATATTTTTCATATGCACAGTATAACAGACTACACCTGTTACATTTTGTCTCTTGCAGGGTTTTTTCCTTTTAATAACAGGATGTTTCGCAGAGCAAAGGGTAAGTTTGTTATTTTACCATTGGTGAGGTCACATCTCATGTCAGTATGTTTGTTGATTTATTGAAAATCTCTCAAATGTCCGGTTGTAAGCAGGGAAATACTTTGCAACAGCTGAGATGACTTATCATAAAGAACAATACGACCAGAATATAACACTAAGGCAGCGTTGGATGGGAGGCATGGGTTTGATGCCTGGGCACCCAAAAGAAAATTACACTAGGGCCCAAAACTGTTGCTTGGTTGTTTAGTTGTTTAGTATTTTCTATGTGCCTAATTTATAAGCAATCTTTGTGTTACTGTTAACAGGTTCGAGAGGAAGTGTTAAAGCTCATAATGGTAAGCTTACCAATAAGGTCTCTCCAGAATTACACCATGAAATGATGCATCATAATTTCTGTCTGCTTCTACCCTCAGGCAAAATCAAAAAGAAGCAGTGACAGCACGAAAAAATTGACTTCAAACACATGCTCAAAAGACAAATGAAGGCTGAGGTCAGTCTTTTGTTACATTGTTAATAGTCTCCTTTTTACTTGTGGCCAGACATTTGCTACATCTTCAAATGTTCAATAATTTTATGAATTCAGACTTGTAAATCCTTTTAGCCTGTAAATCTGTTGGTTCTGCTTGGGTAAAAAACAGAGAAAAGCATATGCATCAGTAACTCACATAAAGTATTAAAGTTAATTAAGTAGCTACTCTCATTTTCAATGTGATTCACACACAAAAAAAGCCCACATTAACTAGGTTTTGAAGATTTTGAAGCCACTATTGCTTTGTTTTACCAAAATAAAAGTCATGACAGATGGCTGCTTATAATCTGTAACAAGACTAACCCCTTAACTGAAATCCTGTATTGTAATTCCAACAGACATGCTGCAGAAACACGCTGCAGTTCCCTTGCCACGTCACTCTGTTCTGCTCTGTGGAGAATATTTATATCAATTTTCAAAATAAAACACACTATGCAGATTCCTGCTTTGTAAAAACAGACAAAAGGGAAACAATTACAACTACATAGCCTACTTACTCATAATAGCAGCACATAAACCAGGGGAAAATATCCAAATCTGTTAACAAAGGTAACAAAGTCTGACAGGCGAAACGCAAAGCTGCTGGAGAATATACCAAAACAGTGTTGCTCTGTGGTGTTGTACTAGCTGACATCAGCATACTGACATGTTCACAAGGACATGGTGATGTTTAGATGATATGATTGCCTTTAGTTTTATGGGTCGTAAACCAAATGATGACATTAGATTAAGAGTTCAAGAATCTGTTCATCGATAGGACCGATGTCCTTTATGATTAAAATGTCCTAAAGATAAGTTTAATGTTACTTACACGTCCAGTGTGTAGGATTTCGTGGTATCTAGCAGAGTTTGCAGATTTTGCGACTAACTGAACACCCCTCACCCCTCCCTTTCCAAGTGTGTAGGAGATTCTACAGAGGCTGCCACAAACACGAAATGATTTAAGCCTCTGTGTTTTCAACCATTGTGTCTTAATAGGCTACGACAAGTTACATTAAATGCCTCTATCAGTTGAGAGAGAAAATCATCAGTTTCATGCCACAATCCAGTCTATAAATGTTTAAATGTCCTAAATACATGTCATCTCTACATTCTAGGTTGTGAAGACAAAAACAGTGGCGCACATGTATGCAGCTCCACTTGTAGCATACTTGAAAACACATCTTAGAGTTTGCTTTGTGTTAGATTATAGTTCCTAGATGCTTACAAAAGTGTGTGTCAAACCAAGTTAATTGTTAATTAAAGGTTATTAGAACACAGATGTTATATTATCATATTTATTAATTTCATAGAATTAATAGTAGCAGTAGATGGAGTACCAGCACTGATTGCCATCATCCTCAGCTGAGGCTATCAAATATTTCACATTAAATAAAATCCTGTTCCAGGAAGTAATATGTAAATATGGTTAATGTATACATTTTCTTCACTTTCTTCACTTTGTTTTCTTAACTGTATGTACACTTAATTGGATGTTGTGCATTCTGTATGTCAAGTGTGTGATTGCTGACTGTATATAGAATGCAATTCTAGTTGGTTTGATTTGATAATTGTGTTTAAAACGAAAGTTATGTCAAATATAACCTGTATACTGTGTGTTTAACCACTATATGTATCTAAATATAACAATATATGTATATGAAATAATATATAATAAAATACAAACAAGGACAAGAAATGCATTATTGGGAGATTTTAATCCAAACATTTTCATCACAATTTATCATCACAGAATTCCCTCAAATTATTAATGATTCATTTGTCATACAAATAAAACAATCTGGTGGAAGGAAGGTGGGGTCCTAATTCTAGGCTCGGTCTGAAAAAAAAGTGGGGATGTATTAGATATGGCCAAAAATTTACTTAATATGAAAACTGATACTCCTTCCTTCTGTTATTCCACTGAAATGTGTTTCACTGAGCTTTCTTGATGATGGTGAAGATGGCCAGTGTTAGAACTTCAGTTCCCGCCGCACCACCAGTCAGAACCATCATTTGGACCAAATCACTTTCTCACACCTCATCAGTGATGTCATTACTTGGTGCAGCCGGTTTTACAGGTACTTCAGTCTTGATCAGGTGGGTCAAATCTAATGAAGACAACAGGTTAATAAAATGCTAATGTATCAGAAAACAGCCTGACATAACAATTATTTAGTATAGCCAGGTAGAAGAGCTGATATTTCTGATTCTCACCATTGAAGTTAGCAGTAATGATGAGGTCATCGTTTTTGAGGAAGCTCCTCCTCTGCAGATGCTTGTGAGAAATGAATGTGGTCCAGCCATAGTCCTGACTGCGGAAACATTGACAGCTGTCATCCCAAACTGCATCTGGATTAGTTGTTGGTTTGTTCCAGCGGGGATCTGTGTCTGAAGGCGGGAAAAGGCATTAAATTGTTATACATTAAAGTCATGGTGTGATAATTTGAAGAGGAGAGTATTTGACCTGTCAAAGCCACCTTTGGTCACTAATGGTATTGCAAGTGCATTTTAAAATAGTGCACCTGCCTTTTTTTTCCAAAATTAAATTAAGTGTTTTGACACTTCATTTGGAAAGAAATGTTGCTAAATTGTTTAAAGGTCCAGTGGAATCAGTAGCACCTGAAGTTGCAGTTTGCAACCAAATGAATACTCTCCCACTGTCTCACCCTCTCCTTCCAAGCAGGTAAGAAAAACTCTGGCTGGCAAACTCACATAAAAAGCAAGAGGCTATATCTAGATCAGTGTATGGTTTGTCTGTTCTGGGCTACTGTAGAAAAAATGGTGGTTCAACATGGTGAACTTCTTGGAAGAGGACCTGCTCTCACTTTAGATATAAAGGGCTTATTTTGAGACAACGATAACACAAAGATAAATATTTTTAGGTGATTATATACTGAAAGCATACTAATGAATACTGTATTCTGTCCATAAAATCTCCTAAAACTTACTCACTGGACCTTCAAATGTAATTTTTACATGATGTGACCACAAACAAACAAAATACTACCCTTTACATTCCTAACCCTTTACTGTATGGGTGTGAAGCAGAAATCTCAATACTTGGGCAAATAAAACCAAAGCTGGCATGGCGATGTATTGCTAGCTGTGATTTAGCTAAACCAGCCCTTTCTTAAATTTCATTGACCCTGGCCTACCTGTGGTGAAGCTTCGTGTAGAAGACATCCTCAGTTTTACATCAGGGTCTTGGTCCATGGCAACAATGGTCATCTGTCTGTTTGCAGCTGGCCACTCCATTGCTGCGTCATTTTCCCCACTGCAGAGGTGCATGTACATGCCAACATAGTCTGGGTAGTCGACATGTTTTCCATTTGGGTAAACACTGATACCAAATGAGTAACCCTCTGAGTTGACAAAGCACTTGCTTTTAACTGGAGAGCCAGGAGCAGTGGTGGCGAGAACATTGGTGAAGTTGCGGATTTGCCAGACAGCATTAGGGCAAACAGTCTCAGTAAGAGTGATGTCATCGATTAAAATGGCACCTGATGAGCTGGCTGATCCTTTGATGCCTTGGAAGAAATAGCGGAACTTCTTTGTCACCTTAAGAGTCACATGGGCTATTTTCCAGACAGCATCTCCATCACCTAAGAGAGAGCAAAACATGACTAGTCTTACAATGACTGATAAACTCAGCCACTCCATTGATAGAAACTTTTCATTCATCAATGATGATGTGCAATAGACAGTGTTATTCTATGCTGCCATATAAATATTACTATTATTAATACCTATAATGGTGTGGATCTTCCTGGTACTGCGTACAGTCCCCGTCCCATCATCAGTTCTGATCCATATCACCAATTTGTCCCCAGATGCTCCGCTCATCTTGTAGAAGAATTGAAGGCACTGCTCGTCTCTCTTGGGGTAGAGGATACGTGACTCCAGCAGAGCACTGGTTCCAGCTGGGCCAGAGGATGCATCAAACTTCATGTAATAGCCTAAATCTAAAAAGATAGTAGGCAATCATTGCGTTAATTGAGTTATGAGGCTAGAATCTCATCACATGCTCTTACTTGTCTTATTCACATTCATCATATGTGAATACGACATGTAAAATAACACTTATATAGCTTAGCATTGCAACTTTATTGTTATTACCTAAAAAAGAGATAATTTCTGTGCATTTTGTTAGAAGCTCAGGGATTAAACATAGAAATACTCATATTCATATGTTTATAAGATATACAATTTTAGCATGTCATCTTATTCCTCAGTCGACATACCTTTTTTATATTTGTGCAGTAATATGTATGAATCTAAATGTTTTCTTTTATTGAGTGTGCTTGAAAGCGCACACTATATGTTATTTCTTCTAAGATATTGTTGTAGATCAGTACCTCTGCAGCGTCCTGCCAGGGTGTGGTCTGTATCAGTTGGATTGCTGAGCATCTGGACCCAGTCTGCACTGTCCTGCTCATTCTGGATCATTCCACAGATGTTGATCAGCTCAAAGGAGCATTGGTCCAGGAGAGTTTGTGTGTTGGCTGGAAAAGAGTTATCAAAAGTCAACCTACAGAACTTAAAGCACTAAAGAGAGGGCAGAGTGGAGGGAGTTTTTTTTAACATAACATGGCCATTACAGGGCAGCAGTACAAGCTCAAAACACAACACTGTCACTTAAAATTTTGTCCTGAATCCTGAATGTGTTAGCAACTAATTTCCACTTTATCATTAAGATTAGCATTCATTTGGAGTCATGTTTTTGGCTACCTGACAAATGTCCAACATTGACTCTCCTTTGAGTCTCCTTTAACTTTCCTTTCCATGATATAGGATGTGAACCTGTTGTCTTCCTCTAACCTTTAGGTAGCCTCGAAATGAGACACTCACCACAATCATACATGCGGTTGAGCCTGGTGATATCCACCTCACTGAAGTCCAAACGTTGGCCAATGACCTCATTAAAATATGGTATGGTGGTGGTGATTGTGGGGATGCTCTCATTCTTGTTGAAGGACAGCGGTCTGTAGTGCATGATGGATTCATAATCGTACGCCGTGTTCAGATCAGTGATGAAGTCATCCTCATACTTATTGAAATTGTGCTCCATCCCTGTGAGGAGAGAGTAATATGTATTTCTTTTCATGTATAATATGTGTATTTCAACTCATAAATATAGTACTACTATATAAGATAAGTGTATGTAGAAGCTATAAAACACTATCAGTGAGGACATCAATGTCATGGCCTCTATAACATTTCTGTGATTTAAGGAGGTTTAATTACAAGGGGAGATTACGTTCTACAATCTCAAACATTGCGTAAACATTTTTGTGAAGGCATAGCATGGATAAAAACAGCAGGAATGGTGTCCAATACTTTGGCTTATGAACAACTAGCATGAAAACGTGTTCTTTGCTAATTAGCAAAACTAAAATGGTGAACAGGGTCAAAATAAAAATCTGCATCTTGGCATTGTAAGGACATAAGCATGCTAATGTTAGCATTTAGTTCAAAGCACCACTGTGCCCAAGTACAGCTTTGTTTGAAATGAATACCTTAAAAACAGGCTCTTTGACTGCAAGGTCAGCTACTGAATGGACCATGTAGTAAGAATGTCGACTGTTTCCAGTGTCAAGAACGAAACTTTCAATCTCAATTTCTAGTCCTTAAAGTCAATTGGGACATTTTCTAGTCAACTAGGCAGTACCATCTGCTATGGAGGATTGTGTGATATGATTTAAAGTTCCAGAACAGTTACCTTAGGATGCAATTATTTTTGTCAACAATAATTTCGGTTCAATAAAATGGGTCCATTAAGCATATTAATTTTAAAAAATGGTACAATTTCTGAGATTCTGATAAAACAATGTGACCCACCTTCTTCAATCTGGTCCCACCAGATTTTGACATAGTCGTCTCTGTCTGAGCGAGACTGTTCATGGTAAAAGCCCAGAGCGTGGAGGAGCTCATGCTGCACAATGGCCTTAGTGTCACATCTGGCACCAATGGAAATATTCTGGCCTGTTTTATCATCTCCAACATATGACCAGCATCTGATGGAAAATTGAAATGATGGCATAGTCAGGCGCTGTGACTGAGCTAGCCGCAATCATACATACATATATATCTTTACTGAAATCAGCACCTGTTTGTCCTCCTCTCTGAAAGCTTATTTGTTTACCATTGAATTAAACGGCCTCGCCTGCCTCGCCTGTCTGCATTTGAGTCCCCCTGCTGCTTTATTCACCCCATCCCAAGATAGAGTTTTTAAAAAAGTATCCCATCAGAATTTCCTAATCTTTGGTTCGCCCTCCGAGGCAAATGTACTTTGTGACTTGACAGCATGGTCCATAAAGTTATGCAACAGCCAAGATCATTGTGGCATACTGCAGCTCACCCAGACAGCTTGGTGAAGGAGATGTAGGTGGTCTCTCCTTCATATGGCTTGAAATCCACACAGGATCTCATACGGTATTCCTCAAAAGCCTGGAGGATCACACCTTTAGCATTCAGTTCTGTAATGGAGTAATGGAAATTTCCAAATCAGTACATGTTTTTTCTATTCATCAAATTATTCGCTGGTAGAAATGTACACAGTGTACCTAAAGAATCAGTTAAGATGTAAGGAATGGGAAACTTCCATCTTCTTTTTTCATCAAGGATTGCATTCCTGTTGGGCTGCGAGGCACATTGGAAGCATTGAGAATATGCTTTTAAGTTCTTGACAAACAATCTTTACACAGACTCTCTTCTTACATTGCCAGCGATGTCTCCCTCAAACAGGTGGTCTAATCCTAGAAATTTGAAAAAACACACTTATATTTTACACATAATGTATATACTGCGAATATCCTTCAATGAAGCATATGATCACAGAGCTTGTATCAACAGTAGACAAGGCTTAAAAGTATACCTCTATTGATGTCAAGTATATCATCCCTCAGTTCACCATCATCTGCATCATTACCTGGAAAACGAATTTATTATCAGAGCACAAATGTAAAAACAAGTTTGTTTTATGTGAATATGATCCGTTAATAGGAACCAACCAGTATGTGTCGGAAAAGCTTGCACCTAGCACACAAAAAGAGATATGTCTCAGTTTAAACTAACAGACAACAGACATGTTTTTTCATTTCTGTTTCTCATTGCGATTCAACTTTTAAATAACTACAAAATAGCCTACCTTCAAAAGCACAAAGACGCCAATCAGTGCAGCAATCTTGCACAAACTGTCTCTAGAGCCCATGTCGTCAACCCGACAGAAACGTGTTTCTCTGATGCCAGTGTAAACACATCCATAAAGACAACAGCTGGAGGGGAACTTTGATCAGGATTATAGAGCTCAATGAGTAACAGGCTTTTTACATGTGTCTTCACTGACCTGTTGTCAGGCGATGACCCTCTGCAGAGGCGACGGAATCAACGACAGGTTGATATGAACCTAGTCCAATCCCAACAGAAAACAGGCAATCTTGTTGTTTATGAGATTGACCTCTGATTTCTGTAGGTTGTCATTTACCAAATCATGTAGGTTAGTTATTCAGAGCTTACAGAGCAGGTCAACACTTGTTGCTTGCCACCAACAAATTATCGAGTCACTATGACTTTATGGGATTACTTTTGTGAACTTGATTCGATTATATATAGTTTATTGTACCAGTCAACATAATTGTACATGCAGTGGTACACCAAAGACACAATAATAAATACAAACAAAAAAACTAGACAATAATAACAGAATAACAAATGGCAACAAAATAAGGGACTTTGTTAAATATTGTGCATGGCCTGTGAAATAAAAGATATAAATATATGAAAACTGAAAATGAGGAATAAAGTCATAGAAGGCTGCTACATAAGAAGGGATTGAGCCGGTTGAGTGTTGAAGTCATCTACCTTAAAGTCAAAACCGTATAGTTTCAAAGATGATGTTAAATAAGTGTTACTCAACATATCATCAGTTAAGGAATGTTAATTCAGTTACTTTATCCAAGTACCAACATGAGCCATGCATTAGTTAAGCATTACGTTAAGGTAGAGTGAGTAGGGTTTGCTGTTTGTCCACACAACCTTACACAGTGAATACACAGTGAACTATAAACCATTTAACCATTTGAGGCAGGCTGAGGCCAAATCATTTCCTAGCATGTAGGGCAGCCTGTATGGCAATGCATGGTGAGAGGGCACTTTATCATGTTGTAGCTACTGCAGGGTTATCAAAGAAGGTACTTTTGCTGACTCTTTTCGAGGGCAGATCACAGGATCTCTGCGAATACAGACACATTTTTGTGTATGAGTCCTGCTCAGTCAGCCTCTAAGTATATCATTTGTACTCTCATTATAAAGTGTTATCACTCATTTATTGTGTGTCCTTGACTAAAGAGTAATGATACAACCAGCAGAACACTCATGAGGATAATTTAATCAGTCATGCGTTACACCTTTAATGCCTGATAAGGTGCTATATTTCATTCTCATTATCTTTAAATACTGATTAAGATTTTATATGTATGTAAATGTCAATGCAGCTGATATTAAATTGTTATTAAAGGTGTACTTGAGCAATCTATTGTTACATGTTTGTGAAGTTCAGGTTCTGACAAAAGACAGATTTAAGATTGATGGTGCAATGAAGCAGCAAGACTATCCTGGGGTCTAGCTACTGTGACAACCAGACAGAATTTCCATTTTGATACACTTCACTGATTCAGCCCGACACTGTGTCCTGTTAACCAATTTCTTGTTGAGAGAGAAAGGTGGTATTTTCTATTGTTTTTCACCAGCCATTCAGTGAGTGTCGAGTTGGCATGGAAGATGCAGTAGCTGTTCCTAGGAGTGGTTAATGTAAAGTATTTCACACTGATCAAACATTTTAAAAGTTGACTCATTCATGCCATTTTATGCCTCTGCCATGAATGTAAATAGATAACTAGTTATGTACGAAGATGATGATTTCTTATGTTAATACTGTTAACTGAGTTTACATTGGTCAATTGTTTTCTAACCACAAGAAACAGCCATCACGGCCACCAACACCAGACCTATTTAAATAGCTTTGATAGCCTCTTTTTATAAGAGACTGGCATAATCACGGTTATTAAGGTTTTTTTCTCAGAGTTGACAAAGCTTGTTGTCAAGTTGATTATTGTTTCATTATATGACCTTATTGTATCCTTATATAACAAATGGAAATGTAAATACAGGTTTATAAATTTAAAAGGAGTACAAATGTAATCTTTGCATCGCAGAGAAACACACCACATGCTTGTTCTTTTGTAGCTTTTATTAGGACAGTTCAATAAGAAATAACTTGTTCAGAATGATTGGTATGCGATTGTTTTGGCTTTCATATACTTTAACTTGAAATTTTGTAAACTATATATGTATAATTCTGAAGTTGTGGCACAGCAGTAATCTTCATCTAATCTTCATCCTTTCTTCATCTTCAAATAATGTTCTTCTCATCACAGCTGCATATGGTGCATCTGGTTATTTTAAATGGAAACAAGTAATTTCATATTATCATGACATTAACAAGAAGTGTGGTGCAATTTTTGAAACAGAAAAATATCTGTCTTACCTCCAGTTAATCATGATATGAAATCCAGTCTGATCTTACTCCTTTGGCTTAATGGGAACTTCTGTTTTGATCAGTGACGTTATATCTGAGGACAAAGAAATTATAACTTGTCATGTCGGCATCCTGACACTTCCCAAATTTTTAACACAGGCCACTAACCGTCAAAGTCGACGAAGATGATGAGATCATCATTCTTGAGGTAATTGCGCCGCCTGAGGTCGAAGTGCTTGACAAAGTTCCTCCAGCCCCACGAATTACCTCTGTAGCAATTACAGGAAGGATCCAAGGTCCCAACCTTGGATGGATTGTCCCAAAAGAAGTTTCCATCTGGTGCTAGAGGACACAAAAAGACAACATGTGAGAATTTACCGCACTATTTGTATGATACAGTAGCCATCAAAGAACGACCTTTGACTTTATATTGTTGCAAGCTGGCCCGTGTAATTGTTGAGTCATTTTAGAATGGGGATGTTGGCCAGTCCACTTTGATCAAGACTGAAATCACACAACTGCTGGATGGATTGATCATCCAAATAAATGGTAATAACTTTGGTGGTCCCTGACCTTTTCGTTGACACCAAAATGGTTGCATTACCACTAACACCGTAATGCAACCATTGCCATTGTGAACATGTTAACGTGCTAACCTGAGCACTCAAAATGTTAGATACAGCCTCATGCCTGTAGACTCTGAGGGTGTGTTCAGTTGGGTGAACAAAGTGAATTTTAGGGGTGGCGGAATTGCATAAAAAGTTTACAAGTGAAACATGAGAAAAAATAATAATTGAGCCTAGAGTAAAGTAACAGGAAGAACCACAGTTCCTGGTGGGGTTTACGATTGGTTGGAGGTTGAGCATAATGCAGCCACACTCCCACACACGCAAAGTTGGTATGTATGTTGCTAGCTTACAGATAATGTCTGCACAATTTGCATCACTTTCTGTCCGAACACCACTTCTTCACATCTTCTTTTCTAACATCAAGATTTTGGTTGTCTTCTGGAGCTTCACAGCGCATCTCATCAGTAAAAGATTTTCAGATGCAAGCACAAAATCTACCCGACAAATTTATCTTTTTTGATGTTAACTTAGCAAACTTAGAATTAGGCTATATTTATTGGCTCCCTTTTGTCTTAAAGCCTCTGGGGATAAGAGATAAGGAGCACTTACTCTTCCTCATATCAGTTGTGAGGCTGCGAGCGGTGGACATCCTCAGCTTAATGTCTGGGTCTTGGTCCATCACCACCAAGGTGGCCTGTCTGTTTATCGCTGGCCACTGCATCACCACATCATTGTCCCCACTGATCAGGTGAAAGTACAGCCCAACGTAGCTCCCTGTGTAATCAGAGTAACTCGTCAACGGTATGACACGGACACCGTAACCATAGCCTTCAGGACTGTAGAAACGAGGGCTGTCAATAACTGTGTTATTGTTGGCTGTTTCCATGATCTTAGAGAAGTTCTGGATCCTCCACACGTTGTTGGGGCAGCGTGTCTCAGTCAGGCTGATGTCGTCAATGTAGATGCCGCCGGGGGATGTAGTGGATGCACCACGCACGGCTTGGAAAGCATAGCGGAATTTCTCTCCTACCTCCAATGGTACATGAGCAATCTTCCATGTGTGATCAGAATCCGCTGGGTACAATGAAACAAAAATCACAAAGTCAAACATCACATCAACTGTGTGTTGAGTATTGGGATAATGATGCAGTGAGGGTTTGCTTAAATCTAGCCCTTAGCCTTCATGTTACATTGGATGATATGTATTTTCTGCAAAGGAATACAATGTAGTTTGACATCTTCAGAAAATGTTTGCCAAGAATTGGATGAAATTATCCATACTACTTGTAATCTGTCCATTACGTATGAATCTAGAGCCAATTAGCTTAGCTTAGCATAAAGACAAGAAGCAGAAGAGAAAGCTGGCTTGGCTCTGTCTAGAGTTGGATATTTATAAAACCCCATGCCCCTGCCAACAAGAAATTGTTACAGTACTTAACTCACAGTAGATTACATTTATGTTTGCATATGCAACATATGAAGCTAAAGTCAGCATATGATTAGTCCAGCTTAGTATAAAGACAGACAGGCATCTAACCTGGGATAAAGCCATGCTGTTTTCTCCCTGTTTCCAGTCATTATTCATAGCTAAACTCACCATAATATTTAGCAGACAGAGATGACAGTGTTATCAATGTCCTAATCTAACTGTCAACAAGCCTTTGAAATAATTTGACTGTGTGTGACGTTTTTAACTGTGTAGACAGTCAGCAAATGTCTAACTTGTATGTTTTATGATGCCTTAAAATTTTTTCATTTGAATTTTACTGAGCAGCTAAACAAATATTGAAATTTATATTTGCCAAGATGCAAAATGTTGACTGAGAAGCTCGAGGTAGCGGCTGTGAAATGCGTCATTCATAAATATAACATTCAACACATACCATAAAAGGTGTGTATTTTTTGCATTTTGCGAACAGTGCCTGTGCCATCATCCATCTTGACCCATATCACAAGCTTGTCCTCTGTGTTTCCAGTCATCTTGTAGAAAAACTGCAGACACTGAAGCTTCCTCTTAGGGTAAAGTGTTCGGGATTCAAGCAAAGCAGATGCCCCAGTTTTCCCAACCGTGGTATTAAAGTGCATGAAGTACCCAGCATCTAGAAAATCAAAAATAAGTCAAGTTATTAAAGCATACAACTTATTTTAGCTGGTTTCTTTCATGATGTCTAAACTGACAATAGTCAATAGTTGGGATTTTAAAAGAGACACTATTCAAATCTGACCTCTGCATTGTCCCAGGAGCGTGTGATCCTCTGAACCCACACTGCTCTTTGTGTGGACCCAGTCGGCATCATCGGAGGAGGCCTGGATCATCCCGCAGATACTGGCATACTCAAAGGCACACTGGTCCAGTAGGGTGAGAGGACCAGCTGGGGAGGGGTGGGGGTGAGGATTTAGAAAGTCAATTAAAGAGTTTTGGTCCATTTTATGCTTCTTACAGAATATTAACACAGTCAATTTGATTCCTGCAAATGTATACATACAGCAATTGTACATCCGGTTGAGCCTGAGGGTGTCCATCTTGCTGAAGTCGAGGTACTGGCCAATGATGTTGTAGAACTCTGGGATTTTGGTGGTTATAGTTGGGATGGATTCGTTCTTATTGAAGGAGAAGGGCCTGTAATGCATGACGGACTCATAGTCGTACGCTGTGTTTTGATCGGTGATGAAGTCATCATTATATTTGTTGAAGTTGTGTTGAAGTCCTGAGGGAAAATCATGTTCATTTAGTCATTTCTTACACAAAATGACAACATTAAATTAAATTTTATGGCATTACTCCAAATCACAAATTGATGTTTTTACAGAAACAACTTTACAGTACACCAAGACATACCTGGTATAACCTCATCCAGCCAGATGTCGACATAGTCATCTCTGTCTGTACGGGACTGTTCATGGTAAAATCCAAGAGCATGAAGTAGTTCATGTTCAATCACCGCCTTGTGGTCACAGCCTGACCCCAAAGACAGAATCTGACCAAACTTCTGGTCACCAACACTGGAGAAACAGCTGTGACAGTAAACGCAGTTGATTAAAGTTGTGGTTTAAACTAAAAACAGCAACATTTAAACAGGTGTTCCAGTGACTTAGTGTTACATTCTTGTCAAAACTGAAGTAGCAGAGGCCAAGCCACCTTGACTTTTGGTACCAAGTATTGGTCAAGCACAGAAAAAGATTCCTACATTTCCCACAATGCATATGGCAAATGTTAACATCTTACCATGTCCCTAATCCATAAAGGACTTTTTCTGTTACAAATTTTAAGTCTTCAACCTGAAACAGGGATAACCCTGACAACATCGCATAGGGTTCATTTCTCAGACATGAAGCTCCACAGAAGACATTATCCAACTGTTTTCAAGTAGTAATGAATAGTAACATGGTTTGGTTGCCCCTATAAGTGTAAATAAGGGTTGAAGTTCCCAAAAATGACCAGTAGCTCCTTGTTGTGGCTAATGTTAGCCAATGCTAACAAACGTTATGTAAATATTGCTGTATCACAGATTGAACTCTTCCCCATATGTAATATGTTACAATAGCTTAGTGTTTTAGCTTAGCATTATCCATTAAGTGTTGCTCTAGACTGTGGCCACTATTTTCTGTTCTAGCTTTGGCAAAATTAATCTTGAAATAGTGTTACTCTGTAGACGAGCATCTGTTCTGCAGCAGCTAATCAACAGTAGATTTTGCAAATATAGTAAACAAAAGTAAGACAATTAGAGCCATACCCTCCTCTCTTTTCAAACTTGATGAATGACTGCTCTCCCTCATAAGGCTTGAAGTCAATGCAGGACTTCAGCCGATACATTTCGAAAGCCTGGTGGACGCAGCCTTTGGCATTCAGATCTGAGGAGGGAAAGAAAGACTCACAACAAAGTACAGAATATATTTTTCATCCAGGTGGTTAGAGTAATCTCTGATGACTTTGGAAAAAACCCAAGAAGAGGTTTTGTGTTCAGAAAATCAGATGTTTACCTCTGTGATTTCAATGGTATTGTAGAACATGGGTATTTAAAGTCAACAAGGTGTTCAGAGCTGAGTGAACATTAGAGAAACTCACCTAAATCATCACCCAGTATGTAAGGGATTGGAATTTTCCATCTGTATTTTTTGTCAATAAGGGCATTCTTTCCTTTCTGCAGTAAAAAAAAAAAAAAGTAAGTACCGGCATATAAAAATGACAAATTGTGACTATAAACATAATCAAAGCTAATAAAAATGAACATAATAAAACACGTCTTGTTATCTGTAAAAGATATTACCCTGAAGTTACTCAAGATGTGATAAGATAGCATATGGCAGCAGAGCAAAGCTGTCAGCATCAGTCAATAAAACAATGTACAAATAATTTTTTTCTCAGTCATCAAAATAAAACTTACTGGAATTAAAATGTCCCCTTCAAACAGGTTGGCATCTGAACCTGCACAACCAATAAAAGGATATTTTAATCGCAAAAAAAGACACAATTCAACACTTGCCACACACTGTGTTGTTGTTGATGTAGCTCACCCAGGTTTAGGATGGGGTTCTCATCCTCACCATTCTCGTACACCTCTGCAACACAAATACAGACACAGCTCAGAGTTTTCACACAGCCTTTCAACGACTGTTATTTGTTTAAGGAAATATCATTTTTTGTTGACATACCATGCACCTTAGGAGAAACAGGTATCTGGATAGAATAAAAGCAGCATAAGACATTATGCAGTTAACGGTTACATGGCATCATGCATGCTTAATAGTGAATTAATAAATACTTACAGCATATGATGTGGCTAGAGCCACGAGTCCAAACAATAGCAGTACTCTCTCCATCACTGTCCAGAGTGTCACCAAGTAAATGTCACTGCTTTGGTTTAAGTGTGTACGCAGAGATGACCTTTGAAATGTATGTCTGCTTTAAAGAGTAACTGGGAGGACTTTGGCTCAACAGTGTTGCTGATTTATGAAGTGTTTGTGCATGCTCATCAGGCTGCAGGGATATGCACTTTTTTAAACTACCTGTGTCTGTAATCTGATTTATGATCTTCATAAAACCTTCCATCGTATTAACATTACCATGTTGCCTAACATCAAAAGGTTGAAAGGTTCATCCGTGAAAGGTTCAAATTCTGTAACAGGAGTTTGAAACATGCTGCGACACAAAGCCAGGCCACTGGAGGTTTTTAATGTGGAGTGTGCAAGCTCTCATTATAGGCTTCGGTTTTCTAGTCTATGTTTGTCTAGACCGGTGACAGATTTGAATGTGAATGTTCGACTTTAGTGACTTCGTAACAGTGAGTGATGCTTGTTGTGAGTCAAGTGGAGGCTGCAAATGATTTACTTCAACCACTAGATGGCGACAAATACACAGTATTTGACAATAACTTGAGTCTACTTTTTATGTTACAATGCCATCCTACACAGATTCACGCTCATGCAAACAGAAACAGACTCTGAGTGTCGGTTTTATGTTTGTGGATTACTATCATTAGACGGCGGAATATTTTACTGTACAGCCCCAGTGGTTTTGTCGCTTTGACTTAAACTCTTATACAATTTCCAGTGCTCTTCAGAATTCATCTTTTATGAAAAAGTCTCTGTAGTGTTACAACTCTCTCAATCTCACTCGAACTGAATAGTTTATGGATGTTTGTGATTATAATTCTCTAAACTGTACTCGTCTTAGTGATTGTTTAGTTAGTAGGCTGAACAGTTGCACCCTGTGGCACTGGACGTTACTTTCTGAAGTTGACGTGAAACACTGGAGGCAGAGCTGGTGTTGTAAATAATACACACAGAGACCCGAAGAAAACCAACGGGATGGAAAATGGTATTCATCCTGCGAACACAGAATGTCGGTAACCATTAATATACATAACAGTATATAATAAAAAGAGCGTTGTTAACTAGTAGTATCGTCAGCGTTAGCTCTGAGAATTAGCTTAACTTTAGTAGCTGTGTCGGACAGCTTGTAAGCTAACGCTAACGTTACCTGTTTACGTCGTAAACCTGATTTTACTCAGATGTCACCGGGCAAATGTCTTATGCACGCCTGGGGACCAAATAGGGGATATTCACTGCACACGACACATCCACAACTTTTAATGTTTGACCTAAGTTTAGTCGTAATTAACGCTAGCACGACGTATTAGCACATTAGCATCGCTAACGAGCACGTTGGAAAGGTCTGGCAGCTAGGTATGCTAACGTTAGCTAAGATTAGCCTTTGTCTGTTCACGAAGTTTAGTCTAATTGAGATAAAACAACAGGTACAGGTGCACTGATAGAAAGAGACACTGAAATGGATACTGCTTAAAAGTTGCAGCACCGCGGACGAGGTGGCCGAGTGGTTAAGGCGATGGACTGCTAATCCATTGTGCTCTGCACGCGTGGGTTCGAATCCCATCCTCGTCGGCATCTTTTCATGTTTTTATTTTTATTTTTTCCAGCAGTCAGCCATGTCATGTAAAACAGTATAATGCGCTGAGTTCATTCATCTCCTTTTAATGTTATGTTAACAGCAAATAGGAATAGAAGCAGTTTCTCTTATTGTTATATTATTATATAATTATTGTTACAGTTGTATCACAGCAGCGGAAGTATATATACCACACAAATATATCTATTTAAGTTTGTGAGTTTTGTTCTTCACGTAGTTTGGACGTAACATTAAAACTAGTGATGGGAATTTCGGCTCTTTTTGAAGAGCTGGTTCTTTTGGCTCTGCATACTATAATGAGCCGGCTCTTTCGCCTCCCAAGCAGCTCCTCACATTTTATTAATTGGTTTTATTAATTAATCATTATTATTATTATTATTATTATTATTATTATTATTATTATTATTATTATTATTATTATTATTATTATATTATTGCTGTTATTAATATTTTTAAATTTTAATATTTTCTATATTATTTTTATTGTAAAGCACTTTAGTCAGTGCATGCGGTGTGCTATGTGCTATAAAAATAAAACATACTAACTATTTAATTAATTTATCACCCAAAATAATGCAATAATGTAATAAATAATGTCTCTCGTCTCCCTTCTGTCGTGTTGTCCTCTGCAACCGCTGTGTGTGTGTGTGTGTGTGTGTGTGTGTGTGTGTGTGTGTGTGTGTGTGTGTGTGTCACCCCTGCCGTGGATGCTGCTATATATCCGCTATCTTTTAATTGAAAGCCGAACGTGATTGGATTTGATTGGAAGATTTGTGAGAACAGGCATGGCATGAGGGAGAGTGTCAGGGGGAGGAGCCGGCTCTTAGAACCGGATCGTTTGCGACCGACACATCACTAAAATAAAACAACACTGCCATTCTTACGCAGTGCACTTTAATCAGACGCTTTCACATCAAATCATAACCCACGTTGCTTTCGTTCCTTTGGTTTTATTCAGCATACTCGTCATCTGCTTGATACCCTCTGTTGTGACATCCTTCTTTTCTGTCCATATGTTTCTCATCACGGCATTCCTGGGAATTGGCAGGGCATCTTACGTTTCCTGTGGCTCCATAATGACTCCCATCCACTTGAGGAGAGAGGTGTGTCGCCTCTGCCTGTCCTGCCGTGAGATGGTCGCCTGTGGTTTGGCTGCTCGTTGTCTGTGAGTGAGGCAGATGAAAAGCAGAGAGTGGAAGACAAGTAAATAACCGTTCATAGCCCGCTAGACGGGAAGTTTCATCCCATTTTCTACCCTCACAAATCACACAGTCTCCCCATATTTAACTTTTGAGAGTATGTTGCTCTTGATC
The DNA here is from genome assembly GCA_004119915.2 of Collichthys lucidus. NCBI lineage: Eukaryota > Metazoa > Chordata > Actinopteri > Sciaenidae > Collichthys > Collichthys lucidus. The sequence goes on from CM014086.1 coordinate 17,694,263, forward strand.
TTAACATTACCTTGTGGTCCCGGTGATACTGATCTATGGCGTACTGGTATTTGGCTGCATTCAGTCCTAGTGCACCAGCTAGTCTCTCTCCAAGGAAATCACAAGCTAATTTTGGATAAGGACATGGTGAGTCAGTGGGACATTCTTCATAGCTACAATTAGGAGCACTGCGTGCTTTGACTGGTTTTAATTGTCACGTCATTGTTAGATTACATACTCAGCAGTGAAATCCTCCCAACCAGAATGGCCACAGTCCTAAATGAGAACCTAGCCTGAGAAGAGAAAGAACAAACAACAGATGATGTGACTGCTACTTGTTGACATTTAACATGACATTTTGTCTTTTCACGGTGTCCCACCCTCTTTGCAGGTTCTCTGAAGGGAGGTCTGTCTGTGTCTGATGACTGTTCTTCCTCTTCTTCCTCACTGTCTTCCTCCTCCAGAGTTTCACCGTTGGAGAAGTGGATGACCCTCCTCTGTTTAGAGACGGCAGGACCTCCAAACTCTGTCTCCTGGATGTCTGCTGACGTCTGACAGATTACACAGGTCTTTACTGAACATTTGTTTGTATCGCTTTCTTTTACCTGTCTTTATAGCTCTGTCTAGCTCCTCGTTCTTTAACAGATGTTTTTAAATTGGAGGTTTCACAGGCTCCAGAGTGAAGATTTACCAAAGGCTAGTCACAAATAGCTGTTTAAAGTTAACTAATGTCTTTGCTTGGTTACTTAACACAACCTAAGCTAACATCCTTATTTGCCTTGCTTCAGCTACAACACTTACTTCCTGCTGACTGTTGTTCATTCTTCAGGTACTCCAAGTCCTTTCGATACAACACCGTCAGGTCTTTCTCATGTCACAGCTGTACCTTATGTCCATCCCCACTAGCCCTGCTATGTGGAGGAAACAACTACATGATACAGGATTAAGTCATGAAACCTGAGACAGCCAAATACAACAGTGCAAACCTTATCACAAACAAGTAGTCACAGGGCTGTCACTCTAATGCAATCAGTTTCATTCTTGGACTTTAGGGGTTGGGCTTGTTGCAGTGCGTAGATGTTAAGCTACTTAAAGCAACATGCTGAAGAAATTGGTATTTTTGCAATTTGTCGCAGTTTCAGAGTGCAATACCACTATGGTAAATATGGACAGCTATATGAATTACTAATCAAAAACTAGTGAGTCAACAACTTTCCTAACAACTAAACATCAACCAAGGCTAGCAACACCGGACGTAGCAGCCAGCTAATATTACTTACTAGTCCAACAGCATTCAGCCCAGCTCGGTGTCTGTCTTTCAGCCTTTTATTTCATTTTAGCTCTCACCAACGACTAAAAGTCAGTTCCAGATTTACTCTTGTCCGATGGTTTCTTGCTCAGCCACTTTCTTTTTCTCTTCTTAGCTTCTTCCATCATCATCCTCTTCAGCGTCTTCACCTCTGTTCACTCTTCACCTCAGCCCCGGTTCTGGCACGACACCAGCTCCAAGCCCCCTTCTATATTTACTGAAAACTCCCTCTTCCCGGTGGTACAAACACTTCCCTGGTTCTCTGAGCTCACAGTCCAGGCGGTCTGGCTAACAAACTGAGCTAATGTTAGCTAACAGCAGCTATAGTTTGCAACAGTTTACTTTACTGTCCATCATGAAACAGTAAATCACAGTTAATGGCATCCATGGTATATGTGTATTCATATTTCCCCCACAATGTAGTGTACGAGGGAGGAGCTGAAAATGTTTAAATATATTGTAAGACAGGAAAGACGTTTATAAAAATATTTTTAAAAATAAAAAATTCTTTGTGAAGTTAAATTAGCAGTAGCATGCAAAAGTTGCATTTTGTTCAACATAGAAAGTATTTCAGAATTGGTAAATTGGTAAAGTGTCTCAGTTTGATTGAATACTACCATACATACTGTAAAGACTGTATACTGTAGATATAGTACATAGTATGGATTTAGGACCCAGTGATAACCCTGATTACATCATCAAGTTCCTCCAGAACACCTACAGCTGTTTTCACAGGCAAACTAGTACTAACCACGACTGGTGAAACTGACTCAGTAAAACATATTCATAGATAGGAAGAGGCTTACTGTATCTTTGCATCTTTTTATGGATGATTTTAATAGAGTTTGAAATACATTTCACATGACGGACACCATTAGAGGAGTGATGAGCTACAGGAGTGTACATAGTAACGTTGATCTGACACACCTTTTTAAATAAACAGTTGTCTTGAGTAGAATAAAGGACCTGGTCTGACTTCTGTTAAACTCACTCTTCCAGGTGTAATGAACAGTTTAAGGCCTTGACTGTTAGATCCCCACTGACAGCCCTGCACAACTGAATATAAAGTGCGAAGGAGTTGTGCTAGAAAGAAATTTAGTGAGAAAGTTAACATGTCTGCTTTTTACTACTGCTGGGAGTCTTGCTGAGATAACATCATATACATGTAGGGGCATAAATGAGCATGTAAGCAGTATGTTACAGTTTATACAAGGTCCCTGCTTTAACCAACATTAATTTTCAAAGTTTTGAAAATATGAGCGACATCTGTGACACAGCTCTTTGGCAGCAAGTGTCCTGCCAAACCCAGTATGTGATAAATGCTCCTGCCCTGACCTCTGCCTTGAAAGAAGGGGATAACACTCAGTAGATTGTGTCAGTTATTGACAGCAGCACTCGTTTAACGTTTACAAGAGTAAGCCTTTCACTGTGCGTGTCAGTCGGTATGTCTAGTGTATCCACTGAAACATAAAAATCACCTAAAAGTGTAATTGGAGTTACGTAGAATTCTATACTGTCATAAGCGCTTTAAGGTGTCAACTAAAATATCATGACATAACGAGAAATAAATTAAGGACTACTACGGATAAGGATTTATAAAAGAATCTCTAAGTATGTTAAAGAATGATTCAGCCTCATCAGTAATAAAGTTTTCTTAAATGAAAAAGTAAAAAAAAAAAAAAAACAGCTACATCATGTCATGTACAAAAGGAACTACAATACATATGTCATGTGATCTAAATCAAATATTGATTGTAAACTGCTACAGCTAAAACAAACCAAATTCAGCAACAGTAACACACGTACCCTTCTTTTTTTGTCCACTGTTAATTCACATCATCTCAAAGTATTGTAATATACAGGCTGATTGTGGGAATACGTTTGCATCATTTTCAATGCAGTGGTGATAATCGGGCTTTTTATCATTTCTTCTACTGCTGCGTCTTTTGTTTAGATCCGTATCCTGAGGCTGTTTTTCAGCATGTCCGAGTCATCTAGAATCAAGCCAGCGCCCTCCTGTGCCAAGAAAGTTAAAAACCAGACACTTTGTGTGCTTGGGGCCACAGTGAACAGATTTACATTGCAGCCAAAGGCACCATTAATAGAACAACTTCACCCACGTAAGTTCTACTTGAAATGAGCTCATGTAGGGACCCGATTTAAAGCAGTCCTTTCACCTGACAGAAAATTTTAAATGTTTAAGGTTGACTTCATGAGAAGGTGTTCAGAAGATGTGACTGGCTCTCGTTTAGAGGACACTGGCTGTCATATCGAAATACAATACACATGTTTCAGCATAAATGTAAAACAACAATGGATTAATATTACAAAAAAAAACATTTCTTTTTTCCCCTATGGAGGTTTACATGACAAGAAATATAGATGCCATCATTACAATAGATGGTACAGAAGCATGAGGCTGAAGATGTTATGTGTGTGTAAGGTTTAGGAGACGACGCAGCCCGTGTCCTTCTGAGGCTTCAGATCAGGCTCCTTCATTGGTCTCACCTCCTCCTCCTTGGGTTTGGCCTGGAGTTAAAGCAACAATCACACGACTATGAAACAACACAGCCTCAGATACAGATGCAAACTTTAAAGTTTGTTCACGAACAAAAAGTAAGTAGTATAGACTTTGAGGTGAGCGGCTGTACCTTGTCGTTTTTGGCTCCTTTGGTCAGGTCAAAGGTGGCATAGACTTCGGCAGAGCACTGCTCGCTGAGAGGCGGCAGCTCGAAGGGGATTGGCTCAGCCAGGCCGTAACTTGCCTTCAACTCCAGCAGGGGCGCCTCAGCCGGGACCTTGTGGAAGTATCTGAGGAAATATATCCAAAGTTGCGGTTTAAGAGCGGAAAAACAATTAAACACACACAAACACACAGCTTAAAAAAGGTACTAACAGCCGCTAACCACCATATACTGTTATGCAGATGTGTCTGTTGTTGTTGACGCTGATCATAGATTAAATTACAAGCAGTTCCAAACAAGCAATGTGATTGGTCAACATTGAGACATTTAGAACGCGCTCCGATCAGCATGACAACACACCTGACTCATCACTATAGATAATAACTATAATAAAATAATACATCTGAATTCCAATTTCAGCTTTCTTCAAATAATATTCTGTATTTTACCCCCCCTCGTTAATGCAGTGAAATAATCAAGTGTCCCTTGTATGTCGGAGTAGGTCAGAGATCAAACAGTTTAGTGAGCGCAGATGTTTTTGGAAGGACGGAAGGTCAGCTAATATGGACTAAAGCTGAATATTTCAATAATTTAAAAAAGGAAATGTTATTATTAGAAATATTTCCATCAATCTTTTTGTCAATACATATTGACTTTTAAGCGTTGCTCAATGGAATTATTGTAATATCAGAACGGAAACGGCAAGCAAAATGTATAGAAATATAAATATCTTTTGTTTATATTTTTTCCATTTAAGTTGGTTATTGTTATATAGTCGCAATCGTAATAGTATTACAAGGGTGGGAAGGGAAGGGTGAGCTTTGCTTTATTATTGGCACTTTAGTGACACTTAGGGACATCCTGCCCACATCACTGTCATGCCAATAATGACGTTAAAGCACACCCTTTCGTGTAATACTGCTTAAATATAATTTGTTGTGAAGCTGTCTGGTAGTAAACCAACCTTGTTGCTATTAATGCGGCTAAATGTGTATAAATATGTGGATTTTCTTGCACATCCGAACTGGTATAAATACATGTACGCCTCCACTAAAATATTTGTCTGAAGATGAAGTATAGATGTTTCCACCCAAGAATTACAGTGTTTGTGTAACATCGCTCGCATACACGCCTCCCCCCGATTGACTCACATGAAGCCATTTTCTCTCTGGCACTTCTCCAGCGTGTTTTTAATGACACCGCCCAGTTTGAGGAAGAACAGCTGCTCCGACGGTTTCGCTGTGGTGCCTGGGCCTTTGGTCTGCCGGTATTCTTTACACTGATCCTCGGCACAAGAGTAACCTAAACAGAGTAGTGTTTGTGTTGATGTTTAAACAAATCCAAGCAGCGAAGAGAGAAAAAAGATAAACTTATCAGAACTACTTCACAATGACATGGGTCCAAAAGAATTTGTGCAGCAACACACAGGAAACAAACACACAGGAAACACCTGTGTCATGACCTATATGCAAATAATTCATCATGTTTCATGTTCATAATTCATATTTCAACTATGTGCTACTGAACCCATGAGAGCATTTCATATGTAGCTATTCTATCTTCATGTTGTATGAGGCTAGTTTACAGAAACACACTAGTGTACGTCACATGAACTTCAAAATCAGTCAGTCCAAAGGAGGAAGTACTTTGACAAAGGCAAAGAGGGGAACATATTGTTTAAAGTACAAATACACTAACACAGTATGTGGTGAAAAAACACAGATAAAACAAGCATTAAATCAAAGACACATACACTTTTCTGCCTCCTGGAGAGCTCTTATAGCTTCACCACACTTGTCACTCGCCAGCAGCGTCTGTCCATAATAACAGTATGCCTGCAAAACACATTTTAGGATGATTTGTCATTCTTCTTTTTGTCTTTGTGAAGGGAAAAAAAAGCCACGGATAAACCTGAACTTACATAAGCGATGTAAAAGTGCTGCTTCAGCAGAAAATACTTCCTCCACTTGCTACTGCACTCTGGCTCCAAGGTGTTCAGTGTTTGGTCTGCAGACAGAAACACTGGCCTGTAAATAGCCGGTTTTGAAATGCTTCACAAAACATATTTCATTTGCGTTAATGTGGTTGTTGGCAACATGTTTGGATCTATCTCTGATTCGGCTAAATTGTGTGAAATGAAACATTTTGATCTGCAAAAGTCACTGCAGCAGACCAAAAGATGCACAGAGCATGTGAGGATACTCTCAAGGAAAATAACTGCAGCAGTTCAAACACAACATGACTCAGAAATATTTATATATTTTAGCTATTTTCTTTAGCTTTAGGCTAAGGTCATTGCTGCTGGGCATGTGTGGAATGCCATTCAAAGTTGCGTGTTAAATGTAGTACTGTTCAATGTGTTAAGAATGCAGTTGTACTTGTGCTTAATGCTGCTGTAGTGTTGTTAGTGGGGTTTTATATGTAAAGCACATTATGCAAAACAATGACGATGGCTCTTGTATGTACTTTGTTGTAATGTGTGTACTGATAACAGCTTCCCCTGTTAAGTTAGCGCAGTGGCTCACAACCCTCCCAATTATTACAGTGTTTTACACAAGACAGACATAAAGAACTTCAACAAATATGTTGAAAACCAAAAGTGTCAAAGTACTGACTGGCTTTTTGATAGAAGTTTGCCGTCTCAAATGCCAGTGCTGCGATGAGTGTGGCGTTGTGCTTCAGTTCAATCGCTCTTGCAATTGTCACTAAAAACAAGAGGAAACAGTTAGTCATACAACAGGAAAGTGCCTTATCAAAGTTCAATATTTTGTTATTTCATACAACCAGTATTATTTAGACTGTTATTTCAGGTTATGATACGATCACCTTCATTGCCCCTTAAGGGGAGATTCTCTCTTAGATCTTCATCTGCCAGTACTGACACACACAGGCAACAACATTTAACTATCTAACAACAGAATACTGTCATCAATGTAAATCATACAGCTATTAGAATAACCAGTTATCAACCTTCATGTTAATGTCTTTTTCCTGCAGCCAAACAATGAGCAGTTCAGACAATTAACAACATAGAACATTTTGTAGATTCCCAAAAAGTCAGCCGGATGTCAGATTAAAACTTCAACAGACACACACAGTGGTGATAGTTATACAGGGCTCTGTAATGGCCTGGAGCTGCTTTACCTTCCTGCGCCTCTGCTTGGCACTGGATGATATATGCATCAATCGCTCTAGTCTCCAGGTCACGGCCCTTTTCAGCCGGGGTGATGAGCCGAGGGATGTGGACCTCCTGTAACACGTCAGAGAGTTGATTTATTATTTATCGGGCCATTTCTCTGCTTTTGCTCTGTGTGTGTGAGTCTGTTAATCTGACTGAGGCCTGTGTTCTGCAGTTTGGTTTATGTACACCAAAGACTGGTCTTCAGATCTGTCTCACCTTGAGGTTTTTGAAGATACCAGCAGCGACTTTCAGGCTCCGGTGAACATCTTTCGCTTCAGCTTCTGTAATGCTGTTGGAAGAGGCAGACATGATATACATGTTATATTTTTAGTTTGTGATGCAGCATTATGCAAGTTTAGAAATTTGAGGATTGATCACTTAAATGAACACAACAAAAGAAAAAGAAAAAACACACACACACACACACACATACTTTTCTTTCCCTGCTAGTCTTGAGGCAAACTTGGTGTACCAGAGGGCTACATTGAAGGCCATGGAGACCAGTTCAAAGACTGCATCCTGCTGGGCACTGGAGGGAAAGCATGGAGAGATGGTGGGTTATAAAGATAGGAATAAAGACACAAGTCAATGCTGAGATTAATTAAGTCTGTGAATGTAAAAAAATTACCAAGCCACACAGACAGACTGGATAGGACATTAACACGGGATTAGGCCCAATAATATAGTAGATAACACTCTGTGTGTGTGCTCTAGATCAACACTCAGGCTGTACGTAAAAACAAAGGACAGCAGACTTTTTTTCTGTGTTTTTTATGTTATCAGATCTGCCCAGTATTCTTCGAGTGTTCATTAATACTCGCGGCATTCCATAATTTAAATATGGACAGAACATCTTTCCCAGAGGTGCTTAGTGGCCTCCTGGAAAGCACTTCAAATAGTTTACTTAGGCTCCCACTAAAACTGCAACCCACCCACTTAACAGTACCACCAACCATGAAAGCTAAACATACAGTGAGCCTGGAAGTATTCTGTCTGTGGTTATACCTTGGTATGTTTCCTTGTAAGGTGTCAGTCCACTTGAAGTTCTGGATGAACCTCATCTTGTTCTCCTGTGTGGTTCCATCCAAGGATGAGATGAAGCCTATTGCATCATAAACCAATATTTCAAAACAAGAAAAGCAGCTGGTTAGTTGCAAAGCAAAATAAAAAATGTGATGTTAACAGGCAGACAAGGAGAAACAATTTAGAGTAACTCATAATAGAAGTATGCAGACTTTTTAAACAGTGTTTTTAGGTCATTACCAGCCAAGAACATGGTCACTGATCATTAACTGGCTTTTAATATGTAAGATGCCCCCTTTAATTTCCCCTTTAATTTTAAGTGTGTAAAAGGTTGTAAAAATTGTCTCATCTTACTCTGACAGTATCATATGCAGCATATTTTCTATCTGTTTGTCCCAAATCACCAATGTAAAGGTGACACTGACGGAAATATTTCCTGTCTTCTTTGGTATCTTGGGGAAACTGAAAACTCTGGGATCTCTACTAAAAATAAATTTAAGTTCTGTTTATTTAAACAATGTTTGACTGAAATACCATAAAATAACATATTTTAAATCATGCTGACACAACACAGACTTATATTCCGGTGAATGGTGTCTCTGTCATTCCCCCTCTTTGCCCTGTATGACTGTTTCTGCATTATGTAACTTTGTGCTTCAAATCGGGAGTAATATGTCACACACCACCAACTGTTTTGGTGAAACTGGATCATATTTTATGGAAAAAGTGTTTTCTTGTTTTCTCCAGCTGCTCTTCATTAACCCTCTGTGATTTACAGTTTCCTCTTGGACAGTAAGGTAAACTTCTGCCAACTGTAGCCACCATTAGCTGTAACATTACTGTGCAGACTGGGTGCTCAGTGCACTGGGGGAATGATGGCATTTACGCTGGTATCACAGGAGCTTTCGACTGCCGGAAGATGTTTTCAGGCCTGGGACGGAAGGGAATGCTGACAGAGAGAGTAGCGTCGATGTTGTGTCAAATCTAGGCCAGTTGGACAGCTTCTTTGAACATAGGTAATGGCAGAAACTAAGAAGGCGAAGAGCAGAGGAAGCTATGAAAAGAAAAGGAGAGAGTGGCATGCAGGAGTAAATCTAGGACTGACTTTCAGTCGTTGGCAAGAGCTTTGTGAAATAAAAAAGAAATGCTTACTAGGGGTGTCAAAAGTGTTGAGACTCTGATACTAGTCAGAATGACAAATCCACGATTAACTATGTTATGTTGTGTTCCTTTTTTGCATCCAAAATTAGGGTTTTCTTCTGTATCGACATTTAAAATTCTGATGTTGTGACTTTGAAACTTACATAAGGTGGCTTTAGGACTACTGATGGGAATCGAGAACCGGTTCTTGTTGAGAACCGGTTCTGTGTGTTTCAATTCCATGCAATCCTTTGGTAGTTTATCTAACGATTCTCTTATCGATTCCAGAAAGCACAAATTATGTTGCGTGACGTCCGTAAGAAGTAGTAGACAATGGCACCCACTCGGTTCAAACGCTTCATAGTTTGGCTGCATTTTACCAAAACAGATGGCAACAGGGCGACTTGCAATCATTGCAAAGCGGAGATAACAGATTCGGGAGGGAACACGACAAACATGCAGAAACATTTGCGCACACAACATGTAATATTTTAAAATAAATGTCGTGTTTTTGACACGCTTCGTACTGGAGATGAATCTCAACCTAGTAGTAGCAGCAGCAGCAGCAGCAGCAGCCAGACTATGACCACCTCTGCGGTTACTACAGAAGGTAGTTACACATCGTTACTAATATCTAGGCTGTGGGCCTCTTTTGACTTTGCTGTTGGTTTTGTAAGGTTGTGATACTTCTAACTAAACAAAGTTGATGCTGATCAAACTGTTTGTTCTCCTTTTTTCCCCTAATGAGAATCAATAAGAGAATTGATAAAGAATCGAATCGTTAAGCAGAATTGATAATAGAACCAGAATCGTAAAAATCTTATCAATTTATCATTCCTACTTAGGACAGAGAAGACTAGATAAGTTGTTTTCCTGACGTGTAAACACACCTTGGAGGAGGGAGAAGTATGCGTCTGTGGCATTTTTCATGATCTCGGGGCTGCAGGTGACATCAGTGAACATCTCCAGCAGCCTCGCCCTGGTTGTCCGCAGGTCACTGAACACAAACACAAACAGCAGTTCATCGATGACAATAAAATAAAAACACAGTTGAGGTGACTGAAACGGCAGCAGGTAAGGACATGAGGTTATCGTGAAAGCAGGTAAGAGGAGAGGACAGAAACAATGAGTCCCCGATCATGGTCACGCTCCGATCTGATCTGATCTGATTGTTCTCGGTGTATTAAGTGCAGATAAGACATACTTGCATATCTTATTGGCGGCGGGGCTCCCTGCCACTCCGTAGAAATTAAAAGACACGGGCGCTGTAGCCTTCAAAGGGTTTCTGTGAAACCAATGTGCCATCGTGTGGACGAGGAGGACACACCTAAAGACAGACAAGCAGACAATGAATGAGACAGTGGAGCGGCTCACCTTACAAACAGCTGATACATTTCAGTAAGTATTGAGCAGACATCATCAGCTAGCGTATGTGTCATTGTGGCTAACGTCATTTAAACGACAGGATAGCGGCCGTGTTAGCACGCTGACAGGGCAGCACTCAGCCTTTACTGTAGTCAACACGCTGAAAAAACACTACACATACTGTGAGGTTACTTTGAGCTGTTATAACTTGCGTTATTAATTATTATTCGTGTTTCTGTTGTAAACAAAAGTCCATTACGTAAGCGACGGTGAGCTAACGGCTAACACAGGCTACACCCAGAAACACGATTAACTAAAAGGACGTGACGGCTGGATAATCGTTTCAACAGTGCGTGAATGTGAATGTTTACCTGTCGTGTGGCTGCTGTGGAGATGGATGTGAGCTTTGATAGCAGTCCTTTAGGAAAGTCTGACACTGAAGAACTTACTTCCGGAAATAAACACCGAGAAGCAGCTGACCAATGAGAGTGCACAGTTCGATCACATGACGTGTGCTCGGGGGAAAAATCATCTCATTTCTGCTCAGCGTCTGGTATGCTGTCATATCGGTTCAGCAGCTCCACACAGATGATGAGCAGCTGTCACATCACTGATCTGCCAGGAAATTAGGGTTTAGTCTGTCTGTCTGGTTCTGTTGGTATTCCTGTGTTTCACGTAACTCATTAAGTAAGCCTTTAATAGACTGACACAGGACACCGGCGTGTAATTTATATTTCTGATTCTGATATTAAACCTATGTAATTAAAATGCATATGTCCTGTATTTTAGCCCAAAACATTTTTTGAGTGCAGACTGTATATCAAGTTTATCTGCTGTTTAGTGACCAAAATCCACCAGGGTGCTTTCAGAATTAGCTGGAAATTAAATTAATTAACACAAAATTAGACTTAAGTTTTAGTAGTGATGAGACAAACAATGAAAATTAAATCTTTTATTTTTTTCTCCACATTTGGCAAACATCAGGCTATTTCAAGTGATAATCACAAAGAAACCAGCAAAAGAAATCTCATCTCACCTCACCAACCCAGGAATCATCAAAACAACCCTCATACGTCAAAGAAAGTCCACAATCCATGATTTCAGTCATGTTTGCCATGTTCATAAAGAACTGATTGTATTTTTCAACATAAAAGATAATTGATTCATTATCGCATTTATTTCAGACTTCTCGACTAACTCCACAAAGTGCCCCGAGGTGCACAGACATCAGGTTAAACCACTTATCGGCAGAGCCGCTCTCTCGCCTGCAGTGGTGCGATCATTTTACTGCACGGTGAAGATTTGTGTGGAATTAGAATTCACATTTCATTTTCCCTCAATGTCTTGTGAATAAAGACACAGCCAAAAGAAAAAAAATATATCTATCAGGAGGACTACAAGTCCCCAGCATTGACAAATGCATGTAAGTACTTAATCAGTGCACCTTTAAAAATCTCTTTAAAAATAAGTGTAGGCACAAAGGAACAATTAGAAGGCACTTGTGGATAGCTTTAAGGCAAAAATCAACACGCTGGTGTTTGTTTTTCTCAGTTTAACACTGTAATAAAGGCACTAACTATCAAATGAATGCCAGAATGCAATTCATTCTGTTTTCACTTTGTTATATCCCACAATAAATTCTAACAAAGAAGGTGCAAATATAGACATGCAGAATCACAGATGAGCCTAGTGTTTACAGAACACAGACAGAAAAGAAAAAAAAACTCAAACAAAACTCCAAAAGGTCACTTTTTGTCCATCAAAAAGCAAATATACAGTCCAAATAAAAAAAAAAAAAATCAATATCAGACCAGCTCTCACTGTTGCAATCAGGGATCAATACAGTGGGGAGAAGGAGACTGATTAAGTGAGACCTCACCTCGAAAAGAAACAGACCCCTGGTTATAACAGACAGACACTGAAGGTTACATTCAGTAACACGAATTCCATTATGTGCATGAACTACAACTCCCCCTATAGATTTAAGATTAAAACTAAGTCTGTACAGTACATGTGCCTTTTTGTTGTTGCACTTCGTACCATTAAAAAAAAAACACAAAGAAAAATCACAACTGAATGGTTCATAAAAGCAACGCACGACAAACATTCACCACAAACTAACACAGTGAGCATCCTGTGCAGGATTCTGTGCAGTGTTGAAATATATTTGCATTTTAGTGTATGAACATACACACAATATTTCCCCATCACTGTGCAATAAATCTAATCTAATGTTTTGGCTTGTGAGACACCCAGAGATAAACAAACCTGGAGACATGAAATTAAACTGCATGAGCGAGCTTGAATGAATTACACGCAACAAAAACATCAAAAGTCTTTGGCAACTGTGCAGCTTTGGTGATTAAAAGTAAAAGATTAGAAGACAAGCTGAAGTTTGGCTGTGTACATGCAACATGCCTGGGCTTGATTTGGTCCTACTATGCCGAAGACCTCGCTGGGAGACAACATAAACACACTTGAAGTGAAAACGCAGCCCACTGCAGCCTCGGAAACCCTGAAAAGTTGTCTGTGAATGGCACATCTGCAGAATACCAGCGTTTTACCCATGTTACTTAAAGAAACGCTACAGTTCAAAGACGTTTGGCATAGTTCTTGCATAGAATATGGTCTCGGACATCTCCCCATCTGCCATTCTTCATGTGTGCCTTGTGCTCCACTGGTTCAGCACCATTAAGAGCAAGAGATGCAGGAAATAGGCCGTCCTTTGCTGCTTGAAGACTGTCCTCGACCCTCTGTGAGGCCCATTCTGGCCTGCATTTCTCCTTCTGGTGAAGACCACAGTCCCCTGTGTGGAGAACCCTGGAGCCCTGTGCCACGAGCACTTTGATGGGCTTTGATATGCAAGCTCCAGAGAGGTGCTGCAGAGTCCAGTCCCAGTTGTAGTCGTCATAGGTGCAGAATTCGTTGTTGCAGCCCATCAGTTTGTAATACACTTCCCTGGAGATAGCCATGCCTATGTTGTGTTTAGTGGACATCCACCCAGTGGTCAACACCTTATTGGACAGTCTGGTAAAATCACTCAGGCTGTCATGGTTACCCAAAGCCAGCATGTCACAATCTGGGCAGCTGCTCTTCCTGAACTCTATCATTGATTTATAGAAATGGAAAAAGTCAGGTAAGATGTAGTTGTCCTCCTCCAAAAAGATTACAAAGCCGCTGTAGCCCTGCATCGCCTGCACTCGCTCCCAGACAAAGTGCAGCTTCCACCACCAGTGGTGCTTGGTTTGAGTGATGAAGGCCTCCCTGTAGTGTCCATAGGAGTCAGGGTGTTCTGCGTTGAGGCATCCTGTTTTCAGAGCGTCGGCCTTGGATATGTCTCGAGGGCAGTCTCGTGGATCCTGTCCAGGAAACTCACTGGGATACAGCTGAGAGCTGAAGGGGAAATAAATTTGCAGCACTTTGCAGAAAGTTATCCCTTGCACAATGGCATTTATTTCCTCTGAAAAATAGTCATGGCTAAAGATGAGGAGGAAGCTGTGGACCTCTGCAGCTTTCTCCAGCGACTCGATGAGCAGTCTGAGGTATTCAGGCCTGTTGTGGACCTGCACAACCAGCACCAGTTGAGGCTCGCCTGGAAACTTGTTCGCATTGTGCACACACTGTTTGTAATTGGCACTGTAAACGGACTGAGTCAATTCTGGCAGCGAACCAAAGTTAAACTTCACCATTTCACCAGAGTGTCCACGTACCGGAATGATATTATTATCATTGTTATGTCCACTTGTGTCATTATCAGACAATAATAACACACGTGTTGAAAAGAGAAGAGTCACAACCACAAAGGAAACACCCAACAGAGCGAGCAGGTTCTTCTTGAGCAGCCGAAACCTCATTTTCTCTAAATAAAAAACAGACTTTGGACTACAACAGCAATGGCTCTCATTCACCTTATCGCGAGCGTCTTCATTGTAAACTTGTTTGGAAACGCGGGCTCCTCGCGCCGGTAAAAAAAACCCTCCTAACTCCTGCTGTTCTAAGCAGCCCGACGTCGCGTGACGTGCGTCTCAAAGTGTCAAACGTTTCGTGATGTCCGCGTTTCCTCTCGCGGCACTGCTCCCACTTTAAAACCGTGTCATTTGTCGCTTCGGTCGTTCGTTTCTTGCCACCTGTGGATACAAAGTAGAAAGCTGCGTGAGCGAGCGAGCATTACAGTCAGCTGTGTTTTTAGTTCAGCTGTTAAAACAACGAGTTAACGCGCCGCGGTTAGCTTCGTGTTACTTACCCCCGAACTAGGTGTAATGTGTCAACACGCTCGCACCAGGAAGAGGATGCTGGGACCGTGAAACATCTTGGCTACAACTTATTGACTGCTGACGTGTACAACTCAACCAACGGGGGCAGAGACCGAGCTCCTGCTCGACGAATCACTGTCCTACCTATGGTTGTGTAATACGAGGAGGAAATGTAAATCAGGCTCGATTTGAATAGTGAACAGTATGGCAAGAAAATGTATGTTATTGTTCTGTTTCGTTTAATTGCAAAAGGTCACATGTACACACCAGAACATTGTCCTCATGTCCTACCTAAAATCATACCTGGATAATGCTGCACAAACTCTAAAGTTGTGAAAGCTAGAGCCTCATGTGAGTTTTTATTTATATAATTTAATTTTCTTTGTTTATTTCTTTATTGTTTATATATATAATCTGTGCACTACTTCAAGCATATACTGCCCTGTTACTGTTGGAATGGTGCACCTGTTTGTGTAAATAAAGTATTTTTTTTTTACTTTCTGAGTGTTCCTAATAAAGATATTATTATATTGTTATTTGTAGCACTTTACTGCAATACCCTAACATAGTATGTGGCATGAATAGATTTTCAGTTTTGGCCCACGGCTTCTCAAAGAATCCTGGACTTTATCAGCTTAAACAGGACGTGCTCAGTCCTCAGGGGCGGAATTGTTCCCCCCCCCCTAACCTTTAGGTTACCTGTTCAGGTTCGACTGGTTCAAATGAAATCTGTTTTGTTAGAAAATCTCACCCCAAACACACAACAAAAAGGGTGTGGAGTGTAATACCTGAAACTACAAGAGCGACAAACTTGATACTCTTCATAGGAGGGGACTTTTACAACAGAACATGGAACCAAAGACACTGCCTGGGACTGGTGTCATATACTGGGGCAGTATTAAATAGGACACTGCTGTGTTGGAGAATACCTGTGATATTTGATAAGCCTCAAAGATTCAAATAGTCAAATGGTTTCTTGAATAAATAGAGGGTGGTAGGAGTGTCAGATGCAGATCATTTAAAGGCCCAGTGTGTCAGATTTTGGGGTTCCATTTAGAATAGGACAAATTTGTAATGTATTATGCATAACTATGTTTCTGTTAGTGTATATCTACCTCAATAGGAACTATTATGTTTTTGTACATTAGAACAAACCTTTTATATCTACAGACACTGTGTGTCCTCTTCCACACTGTCTGCCACATTTCTACAGTAGCCCAGAATGGACAAACTAAACTTGCTCTAGACAGGTCCTTTAGTGCATTGCGTCAACAGCATAGTTTTTTCTTTAAGCTAAAGATAGATAGAGAGGGCGCAATCTCTAGATACCACTTAAACCTAAACGCTGCTGCTTCAAATGAGTCCGGCTGAATCATGAATGAAATCCGGCTCATTAAAAAAAGAAAAATCAAATAATAAGATTAAAATCATTATTACTTATTACATATTACTCATCACTCATTAAAGGATCTAATAAAGGAAGTTTTTCCACATCACCCCTCTAAATAATATAGAGTACGGTCTAGAAAGTGGAAAGTGTCATAAGATAATATAAATACAATTTAATTAAAGAATTAATTAATATTATAAAAGTAAAATATAAAAACATAATAATGCACTACACTAAATTACTAAAGCCGTGTCAACAGTATTTCCAAGTCACTTTCCAAATTACTTCACCTAACATAAAATGTGATCTGTAAGTAAAATTTTATTTTATTTTCTCAGTCACATGTCTGTCACATGACTGTCAGTGAAGTCTGTGAATGGGAAGCTTGAATCCAGCAGTTCATACATATCAATGATCCATTTCCTCCTTAAGGCAATAAAAAAATAAAACAAGCGGCTTGCTATTAAGTGAGACGTTTTCTCTTTATAACCCACCACAGGCCATCACGCTCCACTCATGGTTAATGAAGGACCATCTCTATGGGTCTGTTGTTTATGAGGCTGCTGGATCACTTCCTCCAGACAACACAAACAGACCTACTGAGATAAACTGTCACACTGACTGTAATAATTTAACACTGAAATCATGTGGCCTGAATTGTGGTGCAGGGAATTTCTACTTATACTTCCAGGGAAAGGGCAGTACAATGCCATACTGTACATCCGTGTATGGAAATTGTTTCGTATCTAATCTTTTTTACTACATTTATAATGCAAAGAGACTTTCCATGTGGTACAAAAGTCCCCAAAAAACCTTTACCATTTCATAATTCTAATAAAAATGTAATTAAACTAAATAGAGATGTATTGCATTGCATCCTGTGCTGTGCCATTGAACGTCTTCATCTTTCATATAAGCTACAAATAGACCTAACGTCATTTAAATTGCAAATCATGAGCTCAAGTTGCAGGGCAAACTGAGGCCTCCCTGTGGTTGATCAGCAGCAAAGCGGATACATAAACTGTGTGGTTTACTCAAAGTGCAACAAAAACAAGCGAGTAATGGTGGTCAGATTCACCTGGGTAACAACTTTATACTTGTGATCTTGTATTTATTGCATACATCTGTTTTTGCTAATATGCTCACAGGGGCTGCAGTCCATCCCAGCATGCACTAGTTAAAAACAGAAACAACTAGTAATGAATCGCTTGTCAGGTCCCATTGTTTCAGAATAATCAACCGGAAAAAGAACATAAAACTGTAATTTTTCGAGAAGGTCACCCAAAAGAATACAATTTGAAACGTGTTATAAAGAAAACAGAACTTCCTGCCATGATACAGTCACAGGGATTTTGTAATCCCCTGTCTGTATCTCCATGTTTCCTGTCTGCCTTTCTATAATAAACATGTAAAGACAGAAATGCCTCCAAAATATTATTTAAAAAAGCAGACTTTATTAAATTAAATTAAAATCTTACACAACGCTACTAATAAGTGCACACACACACACACACACACAAGTAGGTGACGTCTGTGAAGTCTCATGGGAACATACTGTATATTTTGTATATTTGTATAGTTTTTTTAGAGGGAAAATTGCTTTATGTTTGGCAGATTAGGCTGTATCTGCACTGTATATCATACATTTGGACAAAGTTTGTTTGAGTGTCTTGCACTGTGTGATGTGTGAGAGAAAGAGTTTCAGAACAGTTTGTTCCTGAATAAGGCCCTAAAGTAAAGTTCAACCTCTCTGGGGTTTAAACATAAGTATTGTCCTTATTTGGGATAACATTCAGTAGATTTCTTTGTCTCTCTGTTTTTAACAAACAAAAGGAATATATTTTTAAGTATATATTTGTGGGCAAACTCACAGCAAGACGGTGCCCGATTTGAACCCCGCTGGGGCCTTCCTGTGTGGAGTCTGCATGCTTTCCTCATGTCTGTGTGGGTACACATCCTCCTCCCACAGTCCAAAGATATGCAGGAGGTAACCGATGACAATAAATAGGTGTGAATGTGAGCGGGAATAATTGTCTCTGTGTGTCAGTCCTGTATTGAACTGGTGACTTGCATGCCTCTCACCCACTACACTGATAAGGATAAGCAGTTTCAGAAAATGGATGGATGGACATATATTTGTTTATGCATAGCTTATATTATATTTAAATCATACAGTGTTTCCATATATTGTGTAATAACATGTATTTAATGTAATAACGTTTTATTTGTATTCTGTCACCTTTATCAAAAGTCTAGTTTGTAGCAACAGGAAGAGTAACTTTTCGACTTAGAACATAGAACAGAAAAAATATATTTAAAAGGGAAAAGGCATTGACTTTGTATTATTATTATCATTATTATTATTAGTAGTAGCAGTAGTAGAAGTAGAAGTAGTTGTAGTAGTAGACTAAACTATGCTAAACTACTCTGATAAGCGGAGAAGCAACAATACACAACACTTGCATTTCATTTGGGCTGCATGCCCATGTTGTGATATTCCATTGAAGCCTACTGCAGTCCTAAATGGTCCAGAATTAATAGAGATCTGTAAATCTGTTTCTTTTATTCCATGGGATTAAATGTAACTTCCAGTCAGGTTGTTACTATTCCTGCAGTTCCCAGGCTTTAGTTCTACTAAGGCAGCCCAGTCCCATCCTCATGTTCTGTGACAAGCCCCTTGTGTAGCATCAACAGCTCTCTGAGTCTCAGCCAGGAAACTTCCCTGAGTTCTTTGCCTTCCACTTTCTCAGACACACAAGATCGACTCTGAACTATGAATTTGCTCCACTGCGTTTAGTTTCACCTTATTTATACAATGACTATTTGCCTCTTTGGACTTTCTGCACAGATTCCAGCTAAATGAAATACTGTCTTAGAAGTGATAAACTCAGCTGTGGCCTATGATGGGAGTGTTTATCAAAGCTCATCAAATATAATATTACTATTGATGTAATAGTCAGACTGAAACAGCTTATTTAATGTTGCTTTAATTTTTACCATCAACTGGTCAAATCTCTGAAAAGGGCCATCTTTAGGTGCTTTACCCTGGCTGACTGGACATCTGCTCTGGTAGAAGCTGACGATGATGGGAATGAATTGATATCACCAAACTTACTGTAGTAATAAACATGACGGTTAATACAGTGTTTCTCAAACTTTTGAAACCTCAGAATATGCTCTTTGAGTACCGCCATTATGGACAATGTTTAAATACAGTAGAGTAGGCCAGCTGTATTCAGCTTCAGGCAGTTTAAGCAACAGGCAGGTTTATTCCTGATAGGATTATTTATTTTTGACTGTTGTTATAATGGCAATTTGTTGGAAAAGGATTCTTATTTTAAATTACATTTGAGTCAAACTACCCATCTTATTTTTACCTTAAATTAATTTCTATATTTTTTATTATTATTATTTTTACTATTAGATTTTTATTATTATTATTTTTTTTAAAGTATATCAGAGATTTCTTCTTGTATCACTAGAAGAAAGAGGCGTATCTTTGGTTTGAGAACCAGTGGTGTGATGTAAGGTTTATTAACTGTGAAACTAAATGCTCTTGTTTATCTTTGCTAACAACTTTTTATCCATGAAATGGGGTTAGTTGTTAGTTTTTTTACAGGTACAGTGAACATTTAGCCCACTTTTAACATTGCATGCAACTAAAGAGAAAACTCAAACATAAACTGCATATTGCTAAAATGCAGAAACCATCATCCTTCACTGTGCTCCTTAAATGTTGATGAAGCTTTGTATCTTTCTTTTTTGTCTAAAACAGGAAATTGCTGTTCCTGTGTAGCTAGTTTGATAGGCCAAGTAAAGTCCAGGCAGATAAACAGCATAAACTGATAAGGTGAGCATGAGTCAGACGCTCCAAATGCATGAGTCATAAAGTCAGTACAGTTTTGTATCATAGCCACTAGATGGTAGCAGTTCACTGCATAGCATTTTATGAGTCTTCTAGTTTTGGTCACAAAAATAGAACTTGTTGTAATACCCTGTATCTTAATAAACCTCATCAGTTTTAATATTGCTGTAATAGCTTAACTAACATTATGTTTTCTAATGTGATGCAAGTTCTCATGTATTTATATGTTATTTGGTAAATTATATAAATAGGTTTTCAGTCTCTCATTTGGACACGTGGCTAGTCGGCAAACAGTACTGAGGGTCCCTTTGTGACTGTAATATTTTCCACACAACAGCTTTTTCCAATCTAAAATTTGGATCAGACTTTCATCTGTCAGGCTCTCAACAAATATTACTCTTTGTGAGTTGCAATTGGCTGCATTTTTAAGAAAACAGTGTTAGGCAGAGAGCAGACTTTGCAGAGTTACACAAAAACTCAAACTGTGAAAGTAAATATGCACAAACAACAGCAATGATAAGAAGAATGTATTAATGATGTATGCATCATCAATACATTTTTTCTTATCAGCAGGTGGCCGTCTGTCTGCATATTGTATGTTTGAAAAGTACACTTTGTCCTCTAAGCAAAAAGTTATGTGGAACTAATCTGAAGATGGCATCAGCGCTGCTACTCTCTCATGGAGCTTGGGAACGCGCTGCTGCAGACTTACATGCTATTGGAGAATACATGTGGGATAATGAGCCTTTCAGTTATTTTGTTAAAAATTATTTGTGTATTCAGTCTTATTTTCCGCTTTGCTCTGTTGTCATTGTCATTGCGTCACTAATATTCCAAGTAAAAGAGGGCGATGAGTATCAGACCCAGATGATGATCCTCTTCACAGCCTGAAGACACACTGTGGATTGGATTTAATAGTAATTTAATATTGTACTTATTTATGGGTGAGAGATTAAGCAGCATGGATAGATTACTAACTGGCCAACCAAAGTGAGTGGCCCAAATCGTCAGGGGGGTCTGTAGACCGGGAATGTGTTTGACAGCTAAAGGATAGTGTGTGGGATTTAGTGGCTGTGATGATTAGGGTGATTTAGTATACAGTAGTAACAAAATGTAAACCTACCATGATGGCACCCGTTGGTTTGTGGACAACCGTTTTGAAGCCGTAGGTTTGTCATTATGGAGCTGGAAGTGACCATCCATATTTGGACAAGATCCTAGAACAAGTGGGTGACGGACTGCAAATTGGGCTGCGCTTTTTTTTCCATTATTATTAACTTGACTTTTAAATCAGGAAAAAATGGCAACCTGCCTGTTCCCTGCCTTTAAATACTTTCCTAAAAACATTTAGGGTGAGAAATACATTATATTACATTACATACGATACATTACAGTTTGATCAGCACTGCCTAGTACTTACTCTAAATTGGATTATAAAAAATAAACATCAGCACAACATCTGTGCAGGCGGGTGTCAGTGTAGATCTGCTGTTGCAGAAAGCTTTAGACAGGAACCAGACAGCCTCACTTTAACCTTAGTTTGAACAAAACACTCAGGTACAGCACCTTAAAATGTGTTTCACCTGCAAAATGTCACTGAGATGCAAAATGACAGAAAAGTTGATGATGTAAAATGATGATAATGATGATTTAAGATGACTACAAATAGTTACAAAATTACAATAAAGAAGAATGTATGAATGTAGGAGAACTACAAAGAGAAACAAAGCAAGTGCAAAGGAATGCAAAATGACTACAGGTTGAAAGTTGGTGGGTTGAAATCGAAGCAGTATGGGCTAAGCTCCTAAAAAGGCTGTATCCCACAGTCTTTTGTTTCGCCTTCTCTGCCAGATAAATGCCCCGAAATCCTTTAAACTCAACAACCCCAGTTTGTGACACAGGCTTATGTTAAAAGTGTGTTGTCTCCAAGCATAACCAACACAACCCTAATGACATCATCATTCTGAGACTTCAGAAAGCTCCCTTCTGAGAAACAGAAAACTTTATACAGGCTTCACCTTTAGATCACCCCTTGCTTTTGAAGTGAATGCCATGCTCATAAATCCTCCACATATCCATCTTTCCTTCCGCAGGTATGACGGCAGCACAGTTGAAAACTATGTTAGAATTCACGTTTCATGGCTGCGTGTTTGGACAAAAATACTTTGAGTTGTATAAAAGAGGCAGCTGAAAATGCTCTCTTTAGACACACTGTTGTGGAGTGTTAAGAGGATTTCTTTTAAACCCTTGGATCAGTGTATACTGGTGCTGTATCTAAACATGTTGACCAGTGCAAACAGCATTTCTCTGCAGGGAGGTCCCCACATCTAGATCCTTACAGGCCACTCCAGAATGCCAAGTAATCTTCATTAACTACTGTCAAATAGAGGAAGTACATTTTTGGACACCTATAGCTAACAGTCTTAAAATTACAGTACAGGTCTTCAATCTTTATACATAATAAATAGACCTGTGTCTCTCCACCCTGTGTAATTGTCACAGAAAACAGTCAGTTAGTTGGTATTGGAGTAACGCCCAGGAGAACAAGATCCTGATATACAAGCTTCCTTCTGCTGCAGAAGAAACGATACCCAGCTTACACAGAAAATAACCTTGAGACCAAAGAATGAAGAAATAACAGGATATGAGTGTGGAAATCATTTCGGATTATATAATCTTGTTGCTCTGTGCGCCTGAAATCAAAGCACATTGTCTCATTGTATCTGGAGCTGACTGTTTACTTTTACTCTTCACACACCACGCATGAACTCTACACCACACATAATGAAACAAACGTGAGAAACATAATGAAAAACTAATATCACTCTCACTTGTCGAGTTTATAAGTACCACATGTGCTTTGTTACATTACGTAATAAGTGCTTACATTTTTCGCAACTTATCACAATATATGGCTGACATATGGCTGATCTGCAATATATGATTATTAAAGGTGGGGTCAATCATACTGAAGAACGAGTTGCTGGTTGAGTCTCATTCTCAGGTCATCCAATCCCATCATAATGGAAAACAAAGTGGCTCAGAGCAGTATGACGGAAGCCAGATGCTAACGCTAAAGTAACCGTTAAAGATCCTACTATTAGCAGAGGGCAGACAACGCATGCTTCATCTTTATTGTTACTGGGGACTTCAATATTGCAACAAATGCGCTGTGCTTTCAAAATCTCTTGTGCACCACAATGGGACATAAAACTTTGACTCACATCTAAACAAATGTGGCTGATGCCAACAAAACCAGTACACTCCCCCAAATGACCATTTTTCACTGTGTCCCAAGTATAGCCCACTCATTAAATGTGTGTAACCCACAATGAGGACATTACGATCTGGTTGAAGGGTGCTGACTCTGCTCTTTAGCACCAATTCCAACACAAATTAGTGTGTTTGCTGCCAATGCCACCACAGACTTTCAGATTAACATTAACTCATTGTCCCGGATTACATCAACAAGTGTGTGTACACGCTCACTACAGAAAAGCTAATAAAAGTTTTTCCAATTTAGAAACCCTGGATGAGGTTTGCCTTCTTTTCAAAGAACACGTCAGAGATGCAGCCTTCAAGTCTGGAGAGGAGGCTTACATCTCAGCCAGGACCAATCTGAGGAGGGAAATCTACCAGAATTAACAAATCAACAAACAAGGATTGAAAAGCATTAAAATTTTAATGGACCCCTGACACATCAGGCAAGGCATACAGACTTCAAACTACAAAATCTGTTCCCCCATCAGTACTGCCTCTCTCCCTGACGGGCTCAGTTACTTCTTCACTTGCATTCGACCAGGAAACAAGGAGATCATGCTCAAATGACACGAGGACAAACCCAGCTTTTACATCAGAATGCCCTTAACACTGTCCTTTCCAAGCTAATCTATAAATTCCAACACATCCCTCTGCAATTTGACTTTGAAATTTTGGACTCACAGTTTTCTAACTGTGTTAAAAAACTTCTATTGACTCTCTGAACACTGGTGTTACTGGTGAACACTGCCCAATAGATAAACCAGCACTGAATTGCCCGATACTAAGAACAGTTACTATAAAAGCTGATATGATATGCAACAGCAAGGGTGCATCATTGCAGACTAAGGAAGAACCTTTCAGATTTTCAATTTCTAACATATTTGATACATTATACATACTTATACAAATACTCAGAGATGTAGTAAACTGTGTATATACCATATGTATATACCTTCCAGTATATAACAATGTATAATTTAATTTAATTTAATTTAATGGCCAAGCATGCTAATCAGCTGGGAGACAGTGAGGAATCTCTAACTGGAATGCTTCTCACTCATTACTACCGCTGGTACTTTCAGGGGGATTTATGTGAGCCATAATATTATACATATATACTTTATACTATTTTATATACTGTACCTTTATTTGTTACATTTTATATACTTTATTAGTATTATACTATTAATATGCTTCTAGAAGAATATTAGCTGAAACAGCTACATTACATTACATTACATTACATTGCATTTAGCAGACGCTTTTATCCAAAGCGACCTACAGAGGAGGACATAAGCTGAGAAAGGTGTAAAGGAGCTCAGAATAGTTGTTAGATTTGTTAGTTTTGTTAGGCAGGGAAGCATTCTCGAAACAGAAAGGTTTTTAGAAGTTTTTTAAAGGTCGAAAGGGATGTTGCAGTTCTTGTAGCCGTTGGTAGGTCATTCCACCATTTGGGGACGACCACAGAGAAGAGTTTAGAGTGACCTCGCTTTGCGAGAGGCGAGGGTACAACTAGACGATTTGAATGAGCGGAACGTAACGCCCTGGTCGGGACGTGAGCCTTGATTAAGACGCTGAATTACTGCTAAATTAATCAATTATCTCATCTCTGGTTTCTATCATTATTAATTAGATAGCCATGGACTTTGAACTTTGCTTAGTAGTTGTGACACAATATAATAATTATTGAGATGCAAGGGCTGTAGAATTGTTTAATCAAATTACATTTTATGACACTCAATAAACACAGAACACAGAACGTGCAGTTATGATACTGTGAGTTTCTGCGCACGAGCAGAAACACAACCAATATTTTGATGAACATCCTGCTCACGCTCATATGCATAAATAGGTGTCAAAGTAGTTAGTAGTAGGCACAGAAAAATTTCACTCTGTTATGCAACATTTCCAGTCACTGAAAAGATCTAACATCTAGCACGAAATCTTCAGTGAGGCCTTGTGGTTATTCATTCGTAGGTTTTGTTCATACAGCTGAGGAAAACATATTTCATCCTTTGTACTTGAGTAATCCAATATGCATCAAATACAGCTGGTTACTGGAAAATTCAGCAGCCAGACACTCACCCAGGATGTACATGTTAATTTTATGGTTAAAGCAACATTACTTAATATTCAATATTTCCTGCAATAACATTGCGGTAAATATGGACCTATCTAACAGCAGCTACATATAACATATTTTACTGACCATCAGGAAACTCTGTAGATCACGGAGAGTTCAGGCGGGGCAGCCAGAGGACATTAGAGGGAAAGCCAGAAAACATTTTCTCTATAGAATATTATACAAAATCACCAACGTCAGTAAAACAGTTGGTGGTGTGCAACTTAGTGCTGTAAAGATAATGATAACCCCCCCCTATTATAAGTCAGTGTAGCATGAACGTGATATGACATAATGGGGCTTTAAATCATTGACTAAATAATAGAACATAGCCCAAAACGCAAATTGTGTTTTGTTAACAGTGCAGAGAGTTGAATATTTTCATTAATTCAAGCTGATCTGATGAATTATTAAACATCCAACCAAGAAACTTTCCAAAAGGATTTATGGTCCAAAGGCTGTGTCCAAACAAAAGCACACAAGACAGCCAGTGTTTGTTCTTAGGATCCACTCTATTATTACATTATAAAATTTAGATGTTTTAGTAGGATAAAGACATACCCAGCGAAAAACAGGTCCAAAACTCAAGCAATCTCAGTCCATTGTGAAAAATCCTGAATGCTTAAACAAAGCTGAGGTAAGATTTACTATTGTACACCACACACATGACAAGCATTAAATGCTGTTTTCAGTCACTGTAATTTAATAATTGTTTCCACAAGTTAAAGAGGGATAAAAATCTGAAAATGAATCTGCCAGAATTACCCAGAGACACTCAGAGGCAGAAGTAGAGGATTACATTATAGCAGCACTCCAGGGTTAAAACAGAGGAGTTTCCCTGCTTTAACCCTGGGGGTACCTCTTTGTGATTACATCAGAAACATATTCACTGTTCCAGAACATTACACACTCGTGACAACTCAAAAGACCATTAGGAGAACTTTATGCTGAAACCCTTCCAGTAAATCGTGTCGTGTCTTGTCTATATCTAAAGGTGCAGACACTGCAGCTATTGTTTTACTAAAGAATCATTTTGTAATATGACTATTTACTATTTTAAAGCTACACTAATCAATATTTTTGTATTTAGAAATGGTTAAATCATAATTAATGTGAAAGGTGTAACTCATAGTGACAAATTATTACAGGAATTATTACCGACTTTGTAGCTTCCCAGCTCTACAGAGATTTTTAGCATCTTTTAGCTAATTGTTTTGGTTTTACTGCCCAAAACTCAAATTCTTGTGCTGCTCCCAAGTTCCCAAAAATAGTAATGCTTTAAAGTATCAAAATATCAAGAGCAAAATGTAGCTTTTTTTGTGATAATTTGCACTCAATGTGTTCCAAAATATTTTAGATTTTAGATGGAGTATGACTTTAAAGCTTTGCTCATTTGTCTCAGTTGTTTGTCATTTTTAAAAGGATTTCGTCAAAGTAGTAAAATGCATTAAAAAAAAAAGTCTGGATTCATTTTTCTGTGTACATCATTAGTTGACATAGCAACCAGGGGAATAAAGATCAACAGCAACATTCTTGACCAGTCCCGTTGGTTGAAACATCCCATTGTACACAGTCTAAAAACATTTTGCATGATTGCCTGAAGATTACCTCACCATGCTCAAAGCCACAACAGTGACGCTCAGCCCTTCTGGGGTTAAACGCAGCTGGTTGAGCTCAAAGAAAAACTGTGAGCTATGCGCTAACATTGTGTGTGTGTGTGTGTGTGTGTGTGTGTGTGTGTGTGTGTGTGTGTGTGTGTGTGTGTGTGTGTGTGTGTGTGTGTGTGTGTGTGTTGTCATTGACTACTTAGTCAATATCTGGATTAAAGAGGTTAAGTTAAGAAGAAGGTAAGTTGAAGGTTTAAGGTTTTTAATCTTGTTGATGGCGAATGCATGTTCTTTTCATGTTCTGTGTGGGCACATTGTTTTTCTGTGGATTTGTGTTTTCTGTGGGATGTTGGTGTTGTTTTGGGTGGAGGTTTCAGATAAGCCCGCTGGGGTTTTCTGCTTCTTCCCTGCACTGCATTTTCTTTCTTGTCTTTTTCTTCCTTGTCATTTTTTGTATTTAAAGAAATAACTGTGTATAAATAATCTGTTTAAGCATCGTGGCTTGTGTTCAGTGTAAGTCGCATAACTTTTAGTTAGGGGAAAAGGGGTTAAAGGTACCATTTTTTGTAAAAATCACAAACAGAGTCATGGGAACATTCTGTGTATGTATCCTTGAGGCTCAGCTAACATGTTGGATGCATGGAACATCCTCATAAACACGTGCATCGATCAGTTCTATAAATTAAAATCTGTATTGTTCACATCTCGCCGTGTTGCCAGCTGTAAACACAAATACTCTATGTCTATGATGATTCACCCTTTGTGTGATGTAGGATCAATCATCTTTTTAAAAACCCTGGAATGTATTGTCATATCTTATGATGTTAAGCTGATTTGGAGCCAGCCTTTTTGTTGACAGACCACCACAGATGTGATTGGCTAAGTGATTCAATCACATGACAGCTACTATTTTCCATCCCAACAACTTAAATACGATTTACTAGTTTAGTTTAGTTTAGTTTAGTTTAGTTTAGTTTAGTTTAGTTTAGTTTAGTTTAGTTTAGTTTAGTTTAGTTCAGTTTAGTTTAGTTTAGTTAGTTTAGTTTAGGTGTTGAGCGCACCCTGACATTTTTAGCCATAGACTGAGGCCCTGACATTCACTCTTCAGTTATTGCTAAAATTCTTAGTGTTTTAATTAGCACCAACAATGAATCAGTGGAATAATGTGAAGCCAGGAGGAGGCCTAAGTATTGCATCTCCCATGTGTGAAGTTACAGTTAAAGCATGCATGAATTAAACTTGAAGGAAAACTCCACCCTTGGATCATGTGTAAAGGAAAATTCCACCAATTCTACACATAAAGAACAGTTTACATGTCATAAACATTAACAGTTTTATTGTGTCTTTTATCATCCCAAGTGTTCATCATTCATTATTTTCATCACCTTGGTTAATTTTATATTTATTTAATAAATAGGCAAAACCACTGATATATTTCAGTATGAAGCACAATCTGCTCATCATTGAGTCCTGCTAAAGTTTTCTTGCCTTGGGCTTGGAGACTTTTATGTCTTCATAGTCTGTTTTAGAGCCTCTGGAAATGTGGCATGTACACACATATTTGAGCCACCTAAAACATCTACAGTTGAAGTGCACACATTTAGAATAATATTTTCACTGCTTCATGTTGTCATCGGACGGGACTTACAGACTGAAGCAGTTATCTCTGTCTCTTAGCTCTTTGTACTGGCACCGGATCAGACTCCTTTGACAAAAACAATATTTTTACCAGAATATTTCACATTACACTCTGTGAAACCAAACCAGAGTTGGTGATTGTTGGAACAGAAGAAAGACGTGTTGATGAGTTTTGTTTGTTTCTGCTGTGTTTGAATGAAGTGTGTTTTACGATGCGTTAACATGGCGTTTAAGATAATAGTAGTTCAGTAAAAGACAGAAACTAGATTTAAGAAAGTGTATGGTTATATTTTTCTGTTTAAAAAGTGAGTTGATTTATTACACTGAACATAGTGAGTCAGTTTCTTTTGACTCTATTGGCAGATTAAGTAAGAGCAGAAAGATGTGGTTTTGTGGGATAACAGATTCATTTGTGCAATAAATGTCTGAGAATAACCACAACTGATTCAAACCCAATATCAGGAAAGTTTACTTTAAATCTACATAAAGTGGTTTCCAGTGGTTTTAAAAGGTTTGAAAGATACGTGCCTTGCCAGGTGGGAAGAATCTAATAAAAGATCATACTGAGGTGCATTGTGGGATCTGACAACAAGTGGAAAAACCGTAAGGATCAGAAAAAGAAAATCATGGGGCAAATGCAGGCCAAGGAGATCCGGACATGGAAACATGCACAGGGTGCCACGCAGTGAGCTGCACAGCCAGTTGTGCTGTGTGCCAGGGTCATGACATGGACATGGTGAGACGTAAGTGAAAGCAGATGAGAGCTCGCTAGTCATGCGAGAACGCCCTCGTGTGACACCTCAGCTTGTCTTTCATGCCAGGAAATGAGAGAGAGTGTGTATATTTGTGCATGTGTGTGCTCATTTGGTCAGATGTTTTTCTGTGTGTGTGTGTGTGTGTGTGTGTGTGTGTGTGTGTGTGTGTGTGTGTGTGTGTGTGTGTGTGTGTGTGTGTGTGTGTGTGTGTGTGTTTGTGCATGTTGGTGTAAATGCAGAGATCAGCAGGGGAGTAGTTTGTGGTGGAAGGATCTTTTCTCTTGTCACATAAGTTGTAAAAAGTTGCTTCTGTCAACACTCATATTAATTCCTTTCCATGCCAACAATCTTCTCTCTCTCAGTACATTAAAATTTCTTTGTACCCCTTTTGTCTCAAATAACACAAAGGACCTCACACATGCTGCTTCAGAGATTCCTCTACTCCCTAATTGTGAAACCAAAAAAATGTAGATTTAGGGTCATCTCCAAGACTGTGTCAAAAACAACAAATGTTTTATACAACCTGGGGATTTAGTTAGTTAGTTTTAGTTAGTGCCAAGAATATCCTGTGGAAATCATTGATAATGCGTGTAGTGGGGGTTAGTTTAGAAGGAAAAACCTCCCTTCCAGATTCCTCTGTCTGACAGTAATCTCATACATGTATATGGCCAAAATATTAGAAACACCTTAGAAACACACATAATACCACCCAGTTTAACACTACTGCAAACTACAACCTCAATGGTAAACTTAATAGTTAGATTAATACCTTTCTGAAAGTGTCAACAAAAACCTAAAAATTAAGAGATTTGGAAAAGTACATGTGCAGATATTAAAGACTATGTTCCATTCTGCCATTTTCTGTAAATACAGACCCCTAAATCTGACTCAGTAGACCTTTAGGATTAGTTAAAATCCTTCATTTTAACTCACAAACTCAAAAATAAAACCTATTAAATTTGACTTGTGAAAATTCTTAAACTTAGGAGAAGTTAAGGGGTCTCTTAAATTGGTAAACAGCAGCTTTACAAAGACTTAGATTACTGCAGAACAGAGGCAGAGGACAGATGCACAATATATTACTGGTCTTAATAAACAATACCTGATCTAAAGCAGTATGTATGCGTATCTGCAATTACTTAAGCTCCACTGATGTTTGTTTTCAATCACCTTCCATGTGACATTATCTCTCCCTGCTCCACTACATTATATTTTGACCCCATTTAGGAAGAGAATTAGGCAGACTGTTGTGCTACGTGTAACCATCTGAGTATCTTAAGCTGCAGTGGTAATTATTCTTGTGGGAGTGTTTTCCAATCTATTGCTATTATTTGGAAAGCAGCAAAGACAAGATAAAAAAAAAGCTGCATTGCAGAGCCATTGCAACATTTGGGGGTAATAGGTTATCCAGACGTACTCGTGACTCTGCCCTTTCATTTCATCACAATCTGATTACACTAGGTCACACAGACAGACTACAGCTTTTATCCATCCACTTTGAACAGCCAAATTCAAGAGGCATGTTCTCGATCCACCCTGCCAGTTAAGCCTAACAAAGTTTATCCCGGCTAAAAACACAGCCGATGCACAGCTGTGGAGAGTCGAGACACTTGTTTGCTTGCAGCAAATTTAATGCAAAAAAATGTGGGATTTCAAATCAGGCCTCAGGTTTGAGGTCTTATGTTTATTGGCATAGCCAAAGGGCACGATGGTGAGATAGGACACTATGTAACGGAAGCTTCACATCCGGCATCTGGCCTCTTGGATCACACCGAAGGGATATGGGACCAGTGTCAAGAGAGCTTTTGCTGATTCCCATATGCTGAAACTACAAGTGTTGGACAGACAGCTGCTGTAAGGCAGAGAGATATTGAACTGTAACCCAGTGCTGTGAGTCACAGAGGGGAGGAATTCATGGAAAACAAATGGAGTGTGATTTATAATGGTGAGGGAGAAACCAGGAAGTGTTTGGAAGTGTGGCGCTGGTGTCGGGCTAAGGGAGTTCTTGAACAATCAAGACCAACACTTGAGGAAATAAGTGGGGGGCCTTGTTTGTTTTTAGTTACGGTTACCATAGTGCCCAGTGTCCAGCAATTTGTGATGTAACCCTAAAGATGGGGACTGGATTGCAGATCTTCTTTTATATAAGTTCGGCCCTGCTGTACAAACACTCACTAATGTCTCACAGCAAGATACAAGACAGAGAGCAATGCAGAGAAGAACACATTACATTTAATCATGCTCTCTATTCAGAAATATAATGCGTTTATGTTACAATGTGAAGAATTGACAAATGTGAAACACCCAGCGGTGGGATATAACTGAGCGCTGGAATTAAGTGATTTTACCTGAGAATTGGATGTTACTTTATACTTCTATTCCACTACATTTCAGAGGGAAATATTGCACTTTTCACTTCACTGAAAGATTAAAAATTTAGGTTTTGACTTGTAAGTCTTAACAAAAAAAGTAGTGTCTCGATGGGGCCTCTCATGTTTCAGATGTCTATGATTTGTTAGTCAGTCCTGCCCTCTAGAAACTTTGCTCTTTTTCTTAAATTGTTTTCATATTTCTGTTGTGGCGACAAACATAATTGCTGCCTGGATTCGAGTCAACATTGTAACATTGTAACATTGTAACAGGGTGGACACAAAGTGTAGGATTGTGACACCAGAAACCGGTGACTGCGCCCACGGTCCTCTCAAAAGCACTTTAGTTAAAGTTAAAGACAGATCCTGACTTTGGTTAAACATAGGTTGTCATAGTCACAACAAGTGAATAGTTTTGGCAGAGAAAAAATGAAATAAGTTGTCAGTGATACTTTCAGTTTCATTTGTGCAACTAGTTAGGTATGTTAATCAACAACACATGCTCATCATGATCATAAATAACGTAATTCGGTTGGCATTATTATGGTTTTGTTGTTGCAAATTACTTGTATATAAACCTCATTTCTAGGAGACAGGGTTGTGGTTGCGGCTCCACCAAGGAGACGTTTCCCATCTAAACTTCTCACATGGTTGCATCCCCCGTAACTGTAACTGTTTGATGTTCAAACGAGTGGAATCATCCAAAGTCAAAGATCAGAGGAAGGTCTGAAAAATGAATACAAAGTTCTTCACAGTAAGCTGAGCCTTTTTCCCCTTCTCAGATTTACCTGATGATCGTTAGGACATGGGCCCGATCCCTGGATTAGGAACAACTGGATGAACTCAGTGTTTCTCAAACTTTTTTATACTGTGAACCACCTCAGGAGATGTTAGGTTCTCCAAGTACCGCCATTATGTTGAAAGTACACCGTAGGTCAACCCCATCCAACAGTTCACCTGGGAGGAAAGATTAGTGAATGTTCTTGAATCCTTAATGGTATAGAAACCAGTGGGTTGAGATGGGGTATTCCTGAACTGCACTTCTCTTCCTAATGTTTTCTCTTGAGAGCCACAGTTAAAGTGTTTTTGAACTATTCATTTTCCTACACTCACTCAAAATGTTACAGACAACACTTAGTTTTGTTGGTAACCCCAAAGATTGTTTTTTAGTAGAAATGTCAGATAGAATCACACATCACTGGTCACAGGATCTGCAGTTATGTGAGTTTCTGCACACCAGCAGATTTTCATGATTAACTCTTTCTGAAATAAATGCTTTGATAAATCTCCAGCATAAACAGAAAAGCCTGCCGAGTTGTCACAGTCATTTGATGAGATGCGTGAGCTGTGAAACACATTTGTACAACTCTGCCCTGCAACAGTCCATGTGCTGCTATGTTCTGAATTTTCCATTTGGCCGGAGCAACTGTCAGTAGAAAGCAGAGGAAACTTTCACTGTTGCACAACATTTACAGGCACTCTAACAGTTAACATGGTAGAGTCAGTACGTTTCCACAGAAGAGTACAAAAGAGATGTTCCACTCACCACCAGCTTCTCTCAGTCACTTCTGTTCTGACTGTTAAACTGCCTTCAATAAAGATTACAAAAACAAAATATTTATTTAAGACGCAAAATATGAAGTCACACAGTGACGTTAAAATATCTATTTCCATCATTTTTGTCGTATGAATGATGTGTGTGAGGATGAAAATGTAAACACATCACAGAGCACACATTTCCCCGGACGACCATAAATCTGTTATTGTGTATTACAACAAGAGAGGAGTTCAGCAAATTGGCAGCCATCATAAAAACTCTTCCAGTTGTCTTCCAGTTTGAATAAACACACAATGGACAGACAATGGACAAGCGTCTTGAAATATAACAATTTAAAATGTATTACACCACACATGCGGTTCATCTTTTCTTGTTTTAAAAGAGGTGTCTTTAAGTCAAACCAGCTGCTGTGACACTGAGAATCTATTAAAACTGAGTCTGTGTAGTTATAGGGGGGGGGGTTACAGGCACTCTATTGATATGTGATCTTTACAGTGAAGCAAAGCGGGCACTATTAGCACCTATAGCAACGATTTACCAAGATTAAAAAAAATGCCTTTTTAGGTCAGCTTGCATGATTCTCACTGTAGTGGACTCGAGGAGGATCTTCCCCCCCTGTGAGCAGACAGTCATAGACAGACAGACAGCTGACTGATCCTGCTAGGAAAACAGCTTGAACATTACTAAGGAAATACCAGCTACTACACAACACAGCAGGGGTTAGTCTGTCTCTCTCTCTCTCTCGTGTGTGTGTGTGTGTGTGTGTGTGTGTGTGTGTGTGTGTGTGTGTGTGTGTGTGTGTGTGTGTGTGTGTGTGTGTGTGTGTGTGTGTGTGCGTGTGTCTTTGTGTGTCGTGTTGCATACTTGCTCTGCACTCATGCATGATTTTTGTTGTTTCAATCCTGACTTGTGAGGAGCAAGGAGTATAAACATGAATCAGAGACACATCGTTTTCAGCATAAACAGGTGACTTCCTTCACACTTATTTTTTAAGTATGTGTACAACTGTGCAAACTCCATCTGAGCTGAGATAAACAGTGGATTTTTGTCAAACTTCATCGTTTTTGTCTTTACTTTGAGTTCTTGTTGTTGTTGAGTTCTACTATATAATCGTGCATTATATTATTATAGTTGTTTTACTGGATATAGTTTATCCTTAAATCTATGAATGTTGCATATGTTTTTCTTTATAATAAAAAAAATATAAAAACAGATCAGAAGTATACAACATTAAAACATGTATGTGAATCGAGTAGCAAACACAACGTGGCTGTGAAGTGAAGCCAGTGCAGAAGTGCCAGAACACATTAAACTACACATTCAAGCCGCCTAAATGTGTTGAGCTGTACAACATTTATTCATCCTGTAAGTTGTCAGTTTGTAAAGGATAATAAATGAAAATTCAGGTATGTGTATAAGCGTATTCAAATATTATAATCTTTATATTTCAGCAGTCTAATGTTAATGCTAATGCTCGGCCCAGGTGCATTTGGCAAAGAAGAAAAAGTGCTTTAACACAGCAGCTTTGTAGACCAGTTTCAAAACAAAAACATAAACCTTCCTCTCTTCATTACAGTACATCTGACACTGAGTTTGACCTGTGTCAAAAGTGTTCATGTATTATACTTTGTTTCTGTGTATTATAGTACTATCTAGCATCCAGAGACACAGACAGAGAAGGAAAGACATGAAGAGCGACTTGTCTTTGATACCATTTATGTATCCTGTCTCCTATCTGTTCAAAAGATCATATTAATAATGGCTATTCTCTCGGAACAGGGAAGCTACCGACTATCAACAGGATCCTAACTTTCTGTGGGCAGGAGTTTACATAATCATGGAGCCAGGGCCAAAATGAAGGAATGCTCACAGTGATTATAGGCTTTGGCTGAGGATTAATTCTCACTCCACAAATAATTCTGGTGAATGCACTGACAGCGGGCCATGGGTGGAGACATGAGACATAGTTTTGTTTAATTAGGTTTTGTATTCCTAAATGACACATTCAATTTAATTTAATTCGATTAATTTACAAGCATTCTCGATTTTCATCCTACACACCCAAAAAACATTTTGGCCACTTACATTTTTTTAAGTGTGCGTTTCAATTACGCAGAAAATTTCCATCCATTTGAATTACATTGTTTTAATATTAATAAACAAACAAACTTATAGTAATGAGATTTATGTAATAGTACCAATAAACTCAAAATGAGTGCATTCATTTTCGCTGTTGGGTTTGGGCAAACAAATTGATTTTATTAATACTGAATGTATAAAACTGGTTACTACTACACTGTGTAGTGGAAGCACATTGAGTTTATTATTACTATTACATAAATCTTATTACTTGCTTCACATTAAGTTTATTATTTAATTTATATAAAAAAAAATTAATTCAAATAGATGGAAATTTTCAAGGATTCAAGGAGTTTTATTGTCCCTACAGCACGAAATTGGTTTCCCCTGGTCCCGGAGCAGCCTATGTACATGAAATGCATTTTGGTCATTTTTTTTTTTTTTTTAGTGTAGATATCATTGCGTGTTAATGTGTTCAGATATCAACATCTGAACACACTACGCAGTCTAAAGTATTCAAAAAATGAGCAGAAAACAACCTCAGCAAAATTTTCACGCCATTCCTGAACCCCGAGGCTGGATTTCAAGGAATGCACTTTCTCCCCCTCTGGATTAAGCTACACAGTCAAGGCTGGAGTCGAGCAATTTAAACCATGTGGTGATGTTATTTCACAAGGAAAGATTTTATATCAGCATTTAAAACGTGTAAGGCAACAGATGGTAAAACTAAATTACACTGACCTCTGGATGGAGTTGTACTCCTACTGTATGTACCTTTTGCATAACTGTGTGCTATGAGTTAGTGAGGGTGATTTGGCATATTTACAGTACTGTCTGTTATTGCGCTGTTCATTTCCATTGGTCAGACTTCATACTGTAGGCCCACACCCCTGAAAATGATACTAAACCATGAATACTGAGACTGATTGCTCACATGGTTTTAATCTGGTGTGGTCAGCCAGAAAAACACAGAGAAACGCAGCCTGCTGAAACCTGAATGATGAAGAGCTCTGACTGGATTTTAAAATCAATGTTTATAGCAGCGGCGTCATCAACCTTCTGTCTTACTTTTTCCTTTCCCTTTCTTTCTCACTCTTCTCCAGACATCATGTCAGAGTGAGAGCACAGGCCACAGCTGCTCCGAAAGTCACACTAGTACTGAATGTTCAGTACTTAGAAATTTCATTAATCATTACAATAAATATGGGGAAAGTACAACAGCAGGAAAAGGGAAATTTATTGGAAAGTTCTAAAAAACAAGATCTATTTTAAATCCATTTATCCATCGGGACAATATTCACATGGACGAAGTGACCTGGACACACTCCAGTCAAGGGGGTTAGGCTCTTGCCATCATGCAGTTGACTGCTGTTGCCTTGAATAAACCAGCTAGCAAGATATTCCTGGCTTCCTTCATGCTGTTCTCATCATGTCATGAGTTTAGTGTGTGTGGACTCAAGGACAAGTCACTTCGATCGAGGAAAGAATTATTGACATTTGTCACATTAGTGTATCTTCTCTTAAAGTATGCATGTTCTGCATGCTATACCTGACACTGCAGCCTCTGCATACATAGTACTATGTTTTCTCCCCTCCCAGATTGAACTGGTTGGGTCCATATAGCCAGTCCACCATAGTCTACCAATCTACCATAGCGAGAGGCGTAAGGGAGGATGAATAGAAAGCCAGGAGGGAATGAAAAGGCCAGGGTAAAAAAAGAACGGCATTGGAGGAGGATGTACCAAATGTGCCAAGCTGAAGACAGACAACTGGTAAAGAGAGATATAGGCCTAATGATTGGCAATGTAATTATTGGGCTAATATCGGACGTTGTAGCATTGTCAACCAATTTGCAAGCAAAATGTTAAATGAATTAGCCCTTTGTATCACCCAATATATGGCAATTCATACACTAACTATGCAAATATTGACAGCAACTCAAGCTTGATCTGTGTAGGCTGTGCAGTAAGATGACCTCTTAATGTTTTGTTAATCTTTTGTAACCTCTGAGCAGTCCCTTGCTGAAACTGGTGATGAGCCTTAGCCACCAGGAGGCCATGACCACAGGAACAGGCAGAGAGGATAAACAATATGAAAGTTATGTAATGTAAAAAAGAGCAGATATAACAGAAGTACATGATAAACTTATATGCCTTTGTTTGCTTAGAAGTGGGTGTAGTAAAGGGTGACCAAACAACAATACAATACCCATGCAGAAACACCACCACCCCATGAGGTCTCATTCCTAACAAATCCAGCCTACTTTTTTGTGAACTTCTCAAATTAAGTGAATTATTATTTAAATGTGTTGAACTATGGTAAACATAAAAACTGCATGATCGTAAAAGCTGAACGATTGCTTCATTTATCCAATT
Source organism: Collichthys lucidus (assembly GCA_004119915.2). NCBI lineage: Eukaryota > Metazoa > Chordata > Actinopteri > Sciaenidae > Collichthys > Collichthys lucidus. Next base: position 17,732,216 of record CM014086.1, read on the forward strand.
TTCACCACCATGGAAAAATGTACTCATATATACTCATATATATTATTGCTGGAAATCTTGTGTGCCTTAGATAGATATGAACATATATGTGAGTGTTAGCTTTTCATGAACTACTAAATATGAAAGCATAAGTGTGACCAACTGTAAACCATTTCATGTTTAGACATGATGCCAGATGATGAAAAAACAAAAATCTACATGTAGCGATAAAGATAACTTCAACAAACTCCTGATAACCTTAGAGAATCTGAACCGAGAGATAGATCAGAGACTATATGTCATAGGAGCCTATTTTTCAGGATCAGATCCAATAGGGCGTTTCTTCATAAAAATAAAAGAATAAAAGATCTGAAAACTAACACCATAACTGTTGCCAGTCCAACCCAGACACATGATTCAAGTCTCTCACTTGTGAAAAAAATTGACTAATTTAACCATGAATGACAAATATTCTCTATAGAAACAGAATTTGCTGACAAAAACTACTGGCTGCTGATGATGTACACTGCCCAACGAACTAATGTCAGTCACTGTATTGCACATTCCACAGGTAGACCATAGACTGCTCCTTTCAAACTGAACAGTAAGAATGACGCTGCAGGACTACAATGTGTTATAAGTGTATATAATGAAAGTACTAAATCATCCACAAAACAATGTAGATCAGTGAATTTGTTGTTTCCCCCAGTTAGGTCTGCTTTACCTCCCGCAGCTTTGGCCCTTGCAGGAGATTACACCTGTTTCTTACAAACGTGGCAAGGTAAAATGTACAAATATAGACTCTGTGTAACACCACTATTAATGTGACTACTGATAATGGAAGTTATTCAGCCTCATGGTTGTTAACCTGACAACCAGCAGAGCGGACCTTTGGTGACTGTGCAGAGAAAATCAGACCAAAACTGCCCTCTCGGTGGCATGGTAGCTGTGCCTTAGTGCACTTACACAGGGGATTCAATGTCTATGGATCTATGATCCATAAACATTGAAGTGAATGCCTAATGATGCACATTATGAAAATCATAAAGGAAGAGTAATGTGTTGAAAACCCCTGCAGAAGGACACAATGTCATGATGAACTGATATATATACTACTATATATATATATATATATATATATATGTACTTATTCATTTATGTTTCAGAGTGTACTCCTCAATACTATAACCAATATTAACACACTGTATTTTTCTTTATTAGAAACAGTTAGAAAGGTGTTAGAAACATGTACTCATATGTATTCATAGACATGGTCATAGACAGATATGTAAATGGATCAAATATGTGTTAGCTTTTGAGGAACTAAATATGAAAGCATAAGCGTGACCAACTGTAAACCATACCATGTTTAGATATGTTGCCAAATTATGTTTCCTATCATGTGTTTATCCAGGTGTTGTTTAAAACCTTAGTGCTGAGAGAAGTCGGCAGTCAATCCTGTACTGACCAGTGCATGTATTGATTCCTTGCTGCAAGTAAACTTTGACTAAAGCTTATTGAAAAGACTCTGTGACTCTGTCATCCATTGGTGAAGAATTCTTCTAACAGAAACAATGGGACGGTCTTGGGAACTGAAACCCCCAGGCTGAAAAGTGTCCCCACTGGAAACAGCTTTAATGGATATTTTTGTATGTCTCGAATAAGACTGTGAAAACAATGTGGAAGAAGTCTCTCAAAGTGATGAACCTACAGAGAATTATAACCCGAATTATCACCTGAAGCCAGAAAACTAAACAATGAGCTGTAAAACTGAGTTCTGTTTTACAGCTCATTGTTTAGATGTCCGGCTGCAACTTTACTGTTTTGACTCACTCTCACTGCTCTTATACTGTCATTTTGATCAAGTTCAAGGTCATCACATCAACTGAAAAGGTCATATAAGTAAGTCAATATCGTATTAACGCATGTTTCTGCTGCCCCTAAGTGGACTCTAAATCTGCATTAACACTTAATACCTTCATAAATTAGTATATAACATTGATTTATTATTATGAAGTCATAAGTGGTAGAAAGCAGTTGCCTATTTAGACATTCAGCAGACCCAGAGCAACATTAGCAGTCATTTGAAGTGTGCTGAAGTAGTGTTTCTGGCCATTTGACTCCCGTTTTAGCTTTGCTTTGGTCTTCACCAACAACTGGGGAAAATATGTGGCTCTTTATCTGCTAAAAGCTCACTGTTTAGTTGTTGTTCCATGTTAGACGAGTGGTGTAAATAAGGTTTAGCATGGCTTTTTCACTGAAAACTGCTGTCTGCTGCTTCTGGAAAGTAGTTCAAGATGACGTAAAGTTGTGGATTATAAAACCAAAAAAATCAAAACACTGGTGAGCAAAATTGCAGTTTTAGGTGAAAATAATAATTTTTGTAACAGCAAATGACCCTTTTCACAGTGCACATAATCATGTGATCCATTGTTAATAATACAACTAGATTGATGAAGGTTGAAAATTTTGCTGTTAGTAGATAACTTGTCTAACAAAATTGCTAAAACATTAAAAACGAAGCTAACAACCAACAACAGCAAGTTCTCATATCTAAAAATGATAGCTTGTGGCAAATATGCACGGGGGAAGACTGTGGTCATGGTTAAGGTTTTGGAAAGATCACTGTCGGTTGGAGGCAACACATAAACTCTGGTCTTAACTATGAGAACATTAGACCACTTGCAGCTCTGCCAGTGAAGTCAAACATGGGTCATGTTACATTTTGAACAAATGACAAGAAGATGTCATGAAACGGACATGGACTCATTGTCAAGATGATGGCTTTACATTTGTTAAGATTCATACAAGTGCAGTACATGTCACAATCTTCTGGTATACATGCAGAAGCTTTAATGAGCATCATATTACGTATGTTATATAAGTCATGTACATAGCTTAAAGTTTCACACGGGAGCAGCAGTCTCCTGGGTGAAAGTCCTGTTTGTTTGACCCATCCATATATCCCAACATCCTCCAGTGACAGACTTTCTCAGTCTTTATACTGAATCATCTGACTTTTTTTTAAATCTCTGTGACATTTTCCTGCAAAATACCATGCTGCTTTGCCAATGTAACTTAGCACATAGTGGCATCAAATGACACATGAAAATCCAAAAAAAAATCCATTGTGACTTAACACATCATAAGGCATTCGGTGATACCAGACTGACCATGTAGTAGACTACTCCCTTTAAGCTATCGGTATAAGACTAAATAAAGACTAGATAAATAAAACTAGACTAGACTTATAAAACTAAGTATAATTATAAGGCTGCTGTTGTTTTGGTTTTAATCCAAGCAAAGAAATTGACAAAGAAGTTTCCATGTATTTTTAAATTAACGCTGGCTCATGTTACTAAGACGTAGAAGATTTTAAAGGTTTCTCAAACTCTTCCTCTGACTGGGCTCTTTGTTTTTAGATGGTTAAACTTGAAAATTAGTCCTTTCCAAAGCTGTGGTGTTCTGGGAAGTTTTTTATGAGAAGACTCCTTGTGCCAATTAATCAAACCCTGCACTTCTGAGAGTTTCTGGAATTTAAATAAACACAGAACATACTGCTAATTATTCCAGTGAGGAACATCCGCATTATGGAGTTCTTGTGGTCCAAAAGAAACCTGCAAAAAACAACGAAAGGCTGACGTCTGTGGGGTTGCATTAACAATGGCCTCTGGATATAGGAAGAATTAAATCACCCCACTAAGACAGGAGAGCATCTATACATGGAACAGAATGAAATTGGCACTGCAATAAGCAAGTGTCGCATTGGATTTATGACTTGGCATGTTAGTGCTGTATTTTCTTATAACATCATTGCTACAGCTATTAAGTGACCTCAATAATGACACAAACAACATCGTTGCCAAAGGGGATGTGTGGACAAAGACACATTTTCCTCTCAAATCATCAGATAATAAAAAACATATCCAAGTACTGTGAGTAGCAGGTGCCTCATCAGGGAAGGGGCAACTTCCCAAGGCCTTGAATATGTTGACTAACTAAGTATTGAAAAATTCTTGTCACTTTTTGTTTAACAAGAACTGGCACACACATTCGGGTAAAGGCTCAAGGCCACTTAGGAGAGCCAATGGCTGACAAGGTGGAAGCTAGATGGCTAAAAATACCGAAGAGGTCACACCAAATGTTCCTGAGGGTTTGCTTGACATGCCAAAAAAAAATACAAAGAACACTAAGAGTGATGACATGTTTGTAACGGGAAGATTGAAGTGCTTTTCACTGTAACTCAGGCAGTTTAGTGGTATACTGCAGTCAATAAGGGATAGCAATTGTTTCAGCTCCTGTTAGCAACACAATACTAATTTCCCGTCGTCTTTTTAGAAACTGCTTTTCTGGGAATCTTAAAGTGTGAAACCATTAGCTATCCAACCTCCCACAATCTTTTAAATGTTAAAAAGTCTAAATGTTATATCTGACAAAATGTTTCTCCTTTGTAATGCTTTCATCTTATGTACTGTACATTCTTTTTTATTATTGTACAATTATCATTACCATTGCATATTCAGCCATTGCTACATTAATTGGTTAATGTTAATCAGGGTAGGCTTGTATCATGTTTTTTTAACACACGTCTTTTGTCACTACAGAAATAACGTCAAACTTCATCTGACGTGATGACACTAAATTGAACTCGTCTCACGCTTGTTGCCAGTAAACTGGCTTCCCAGGATTTTCATTCCAAGAAGGAAGATGCTCCACAAATACTTCAGATTAACTTTCTTGATTCTGAGGTCACCAGAATCCCTCATGGAAAAATTAGAGTTTCGTCTGCATTATATCTGGAGTGGGGAATTAATCATTAAATGACAAAATAAGGCACAGCACTTGAGCAAATGTCCTTTTTCTGTGGGAGTGACAAATCTGTTCCTGTGAGTAAAAGGAAAGGGCATCCCAAAAAAATGATGATGAACTTACTGACGTCAAATCATCAGTGCAACAGAATTACCAATAAATCACTGTTATTGAATTGCACATTCACTCACGGACGCAAACACACAACAAATTACTCACACTTACACTCACACTTAGTGGTCACACTCTCTCCTCGCACAAACTAAACCAGCGTTCAGTGACACACAGTGATCCAGGCCAGACAGAGGCAGCATCACAGATGACGCCGTAGGCCTGCCAGTAACGTTTTCACACAGGGGAACTTTCTGCTCTCACAGATTGCTTTGTTTCTACTTTTTTCCACTGTCGTTTTAAAGCCAGGGCCAATGTGGCTGCCAACTCAAACACTACTTACTGTCCAGAACTTTAGCAGAACACAACACACATGGAAATTTTAGTGTCCCAAACTTGATGCCAAACAATCTCATGTGGTGAGTTCAAAACTAAAGAGGAAGCACTGTTATTACATTCGATACAGTGTTTCTGTTTGTCTCTTGTAAATCCTAGGAGTTAGGGATGTCACAATTTACCGGTATTAACCACTATAACTGATGACATTTAAAAAATGAATTTTTGTCAATAAAGCTATTGCAATAATATCATTACTGTGAATTATTTTGACCACCATAATCGCATAGTGAAAATATCATGATTATTGAGCTTTACTTGCTGCTTCAAGTCGCAGGCTATGACTTCAAGAATAGATTCATGATATCACAAGAAAAAACTATTTTGATTCCAAAGGCCTTTTAGACATATAATTTTGACAAGAAAATACATAATGTTCCAACAAAAAGGCTGCTTTGAGAACAAAATGACCTCTGTCATGCTCAGATTGGATTGACTTAATTACACATTCATGTTTTAGCATTTCCTGACAGTAGCCCCCGTTTACCCTACATTTCACTACTCTGCTTTTACTGTCCTATGACCCTTTTCATAGTATAGCTCCAGCTGCAACAGATGCCTTGCTCCATTTGGGATTGTCTCCAAAAGTCCAAGGCGCGTTTCCAGTTGAAAAACCTATGGAAACAGCTGTGTGTAACAGAGGTGGTAAATATTTTTGTGGACAATAAAACACACACAGCTGAGATTTATGCTTTATTGGACGTGTATAGGACCATTTCGCTAGCAGAATGGATGCAGCACATGCCACATAACCGTAATGCTGTTGGTTCTATTCCAGCTGGAGACCTTCGCTGCATGTCATACCCCATACCCTCCTATCCCTATCTCTCTCTCCATACTTCCTGTTTGCCTCTTCACTGTCCAGTGAAGATAATAATGCTCAAAAACGTCTTTAAAAAGGGAAGTTTGTTTTAGAAAAGAGGCTTTAAGAATGAGTCTTGGCAAATGTACATCTTGTTAACTTCCCCAACCTTAATAAGGAGCAGCACACAGTAGCTTCACTCTAGCTTCAGTCCAAACGGGGCTAGCCACTGTGTCAGTCTGAATGGAATACTTTGTGATTAACAGAGCCGGAGCGTTACCACAATGCACTGCAGGATATAGGACAGGTGGATTCTGTATGACTTCCATATAATCTTCAGAGAGTCATAAAGTTCACTGAGCTTTAATTATTTTCCAATGTCATATCTGCGCTCTTTGGCTCTCCCACAGTCTGGAGGAAACCAAGCTCCAGCTGTGCTCCAGCTGCTGATTCAAATGATAAATGAACTGTACTTATATAGCGCCTTTCTAGTCTTCCGACCACTCAAATCGCTTTTACACTACATATCTCATTCACCCAATCATACACTGAGGGCATTGGCTGCCATGCAAGGTTTGAGGAGCTAACCATTCATACACATGCACACATCGATGGTGCAGCCTTCGGGAGCAATTTGGGGTTCAGTATCTTGCCCAAAGACACTTTAACATGCAGACTGGAGGGGATCAAACCACCGATCTTCTGATTAGTGGACGACCCACTCTACCTAACAGTTAACAGTTACTAACTTACACTTCATTTGAATTAAATCTCAAAATACGTTGATATTTCTTTCAGCATTTCTGTTGAATATTACATTAAAGTGCTGTAATACTTGATGAATGCATCTGGGAGTTACTAAGCCAAAGTGTGTCATACTTTATCCATTTAAATGTCTTTGTATGCAATGTATTGTATGTCATCAAAACGGGAACACTAACGGAGTTTCCACAATGATATCATGCGCAGTATTTCCACAATAAACAGGACATAAACACCCTTTTATTAATCATAAAACCATGGAAACCACAAATGTCGCCATAATATTCATTATGATGTCAGAATAAGATTTAATGTAAAAGTAATGTGTAATGTAATAATGTAATTTATATGTTTACAGCCTGGTCCAAAAAACAGTTTTGGTTGTTCATGATCGGTACTGAGTCTGAATTTTTATAGACCTCAGCTATTCAAATTATACTGAGGCTTAAAGTTATGCAGAGTTAAGAGCGTGGCGTTCACAGGTGAGTGTCATCACAGGTGGCTTGTTTGAGCCATAATTCCACGTCTTTTTTTTTCCCGACAAAAAGCTCTTCAGAAACCTCTTGGATGATCTTTTTTATTTTATTTTTATTTATATGTTTAAAACTTAAAGTTATTTAATTATTTGTGTGATATAAATGTAGATTATTAAATATCTGTAAATAAATCATTGTATTTATTTTTTAAATTTGTTAAGCCACTCCAAAATCTATCCATACATCCATGGCAACTGAATGCCCCCTGGGTTGCGGGTTAAGTATCTATCGTTGGGAATAATTGCCTTAGATTATACAGTTTTTCAATGTTGTGTTGTCATATCTTAGGAATTGTTAAGTCTAAAGAGTATGGTCTACACATGATCTATATGGTGTCATGAGATAACTTATAATAATAACTTATAATAACTTATGTCATGTTAAGTGTCCAGGGCATTTTATGCCTTTATTAGGCAGTGGACAATAGTGAGCTGGCAGGTAATGAAAAGAGAGAGATGGGCAGTGACGTGCAACCACGGTCTTCCAAGGTTTAATACAACTTAATTTGAAAAATAACAAAACTGAGATTTCATTACGTCTTTTTAATCCTGACACATCTGCCAGATGTCTGACTCCTGCAGACCAGCTGTCTAACCAGCTGAGTCATACATTAGTGTTGTAGTACAGTCATTCAATGAGAAAAACCTTTGCGTCATAGAGAATTTGCAGTTGCATCATAAATCTCCTAGCTAGCAAAATGATTTCTGAAGACTTCTAAGTTACTTATCCATCCAACCTTGTTATTTTATAATTGTTATGTACCCACTTCATGGATTTTTAAGTTTAGTTTTTAAGGATCTAATTGTGGATGCAAAAGCTTGGCTCCTAATTCTTATAAATATATATGTAAAAAAAAAAAAAAAACATAGCAGTATACCTAAATAAGTCATTTTAATATGTTTCTAAAGGGTTAGAGTTTATATGTTTTTTATATGTAGTTTTTACTTAATGATGTTTTCTTGAAAAGCTACACAGCCACTTGTTAAATCCATTAAAATACAGCCATGTGGAAGCAATCTCAAGGAGTGGGTGAGTAAGTCTCATCTCATTCACCAGCAAAATGTATTATCTTTGCCCATACTCAATCTTGAGGTTTGATCCAGTTCAGTCCCAGTATTTCAATAATTTCACTACAATTATACACTCTTCTGTGCAGCAATAAGTTCGCGGTTTTGAGTCTTAAGAACAGATTCTCACTCCCAATACATCAAGAACGGCTGCTTGGTCAGCGGCCCTGAGCTACAAACTGGGACACTGTAGGTCAGTTTTGCACGTGCTAAAAACATTTAGCCACCACTGTTTTCACAGTGTCTGTTTATGGGAAAAAGTCTTTTTGGGCCAGTGTGCATCACATATCAGACACGTTTATGTATTTGAAAGTGGTTTTCATCCACTCTCTTTTGCCTAGAAACATTTTGCTATTCTAATATCAAGACAGTAAGTCTGTTATATTTCAGGAACTGAAACCAACAGCTCTGTTTATTTGTTTATCTGTAGCTGCAATTTCAAAATGATCTAAATAAAAGAGCTTGAAAATGAAAATGTCTCAACACTTTTGCCCAAATTGTTGAATGCATCCTCAGTACCTGCCACATGGGCTTCTTCTACTAAAACAAAGACATAATTTACATTTTGAACAAAGTGTTATGTATCTGCTTTTGTAGAATATGATGTTTGGCATTCAGACAGCACTTTAAATATGTTTGTATTTGAACACAACTAATCACTCATTCGTCATGGGTCTGCTACTGTGTTAAATGACCAGTGTGTACAATTTATGACAATTTACTATTTTATTCAGAATCATTATAAAATTTTAGTGTTCCCAACCATAGTAACTTACTGCCAAAGGAGAAGTAGTAGAAACACTGAATGGAGCTGTTGATATACTCCAGACTGTAGTTGTCATTTCACACATGTAGTAGCGCACAATTCTCTGTGTCAGACGTGTTATCACATGTTGACAAAACTTTACAAGCCGAGTCTCAGACCTCAGTCGCAGACATGTGAGGTCAGAAGCTAATTGATAACTGATAACTGCAGAAAGGACACGGACTACAGAGAGACAGACAGGAAACAGACAGCAGAGAGACAGATAAGCAGCACTTTGCAGCAGTCCCATTTTGCTCCACTTTCACTTGCTATTAAAAACAGGGTTAAACAATAACAGCATGCGGCTGCATGTACAGCCAGAATATCTTCACATCTCAAGTAAAACAGAGTGATGGTGATTGTTGGAGCCAGAAGACAAAAAAAAGAAAAAAAAGACACTTTGAGAGTTTGAATAAAGTGTGTTTTACAATGATCAGCGAGTTGATTGTTTCTGTCGAAGGAGTCTGGTGGCTTTGAGGAGAGCATAAAATGGCTGTTTTCACATCTTACTATGAATTACTTGAATGAATTTGACCAAACCCATGTTTGGAACGACTAACCAAGGCGGTGTATGTTGTTTCTATCCACACTGAACTAGAATAATTGCCAAATCCCTCTTGATTTTATTCATTCATTTTAAAAAGCCAGCATTGTCCATATCAGACAAGTAACTTTGGCAAGTAAAACATCCCAAGTGGCTGAAGGAGTGTAATGTCAAGAAAAAATATTTTTGAGAAAATATTTTGAGTAGATATTAATCCCTTCCTTTTACAGTTCCAGTATGAAGGTTAAAAATGTTTTTCATAATAATTTAGAAGATAAACCTTTTTCTTTTGGCACTTCCTGTGTTCAAACTTACATTCTATTAACATTTCCAGACAGCCACTGTGTACTGAGCTCTGTCTAAGCTAGACGACACTTGGGTACCCACAGTTCCTCAGTCTCGTGTAGCAATTGAAATGGCAAGGGAACATAAATAGAAGGAAACTCAACCAGGAACCGGTGTGTTTACTTGACAGGAGAGCAGGCCAAGACAAGGAACACATTCTGAGAACTGAGAGAATTTTTAGCTTGTGTAGGCTACCGGCTCAATTGTTGCTAATAAGACAGGAACTGAATGTCTGCTTTAAAATAAGGTGTCAGCTTGTAATATATATTGCTAACATGTGATAAGACAAATGAATCATTGCACTAAATGTAAAGCTGATATAATGAATATACTCCTAACAAAAAAGGATCAGATACCTGCATGTAACGTAAAAAGTGTTGCTTATAATGAAGAGCTCACAAATGATAATCACCTTTGCTCTTTCTTTTGATTTTATTGCCAGTGACAAAAACAACTCGCATAGTCAGCTGTTTTTGCTCTGAAAGCTCTTACATTCCACATTACACGACCTGCTCAGCTCCAAACAGAAGACAGTCAATGTTGGCAACTAGCTGGTTAACATTTAAGCATTTAGCTGCGAAAGAGACAGATATTTCCCCCAGGAGCTAAATAACAACAACAACAATAATAATAACTATAAAATTCCCACAGAAATTTTGAGAGTGACGAGTGGGCTGTTGCCGGGGGTCTGTATTCAAAAAGCACACCTGACATAGTCATTTTTAATATGTTTATTTAGACACAGGAGCAGCTAGAGCTGTCGCGCTAGCAATTAATATTAGCGTGTTAACAATTACTATGCCTTTATTTTTAGTGGCTAATGTTAATTAGTATATTAGCATTTGCATTAATTTTAGCATTAGCCACTAATGTTACCTGTTAACATGTCTTTAGAGCTAGCGCTAACGCGCTAGCTGCTCTGTTGTCTTTGACGTGCTAGCAATTAACATTAGCATGTTAACATTAGCATGTTAGCAATGAGGATGTATTTAATTCTTAGTGGCTAATAGTAATCAATAAGCATTAGCAGGTTACCATTACCAGGTTAGCATTAGCATGTTAGCATTAGCATGTTAACATTAGCATGTTTTTAATACTTACGTGCTAGCTGCTCTGCTGTCATTTTCTGTTATTTTAGACAGACAACGCGCTAGCAATTATCATTAGCACGTTAGCTTTAGCATGTTAACATGAGCATGAATTTAATTTAGTGGCTAATGTTAATTGCTATCACTGACGCACATGTAAGCATTAGCATGTTAACAAGCAGCATGTATTTAATTCCTAGTGGCTCATGGTAATTAGCATTAGCATGTTAACATTAACATGTTAGCAATGATTATGTATTTAATACTTAGTGGCTAATGCTAATTGCTAGCGCAGACGACTAACTATTAACATTTTGGCATTAGCAAGTATTTAATTCTTAGTGGCTAATGCTAATTACCATTAGCATATTAACATTAGCATGTTAACAAGTAGCATGTATTTGGCTATTAGTGGTTAATGCTAATTGCTAGCGTTGACGTGCTAGCAATTACCATTTGAACTAATTTTAGCATTGGCCGCTAATGTTAGCAGTTAGCATGTCTTTAGAGCTAGCGCTAACACGCTAGCTGCTCTGCTATCTTTGTCTGCCATTTTAGACTGACAAGTTCAAATTAAGCCAATAACTGCTAAAATGGCTGCCACCACCGCCTTTTTAACATGGCAGCCTATGGGCTTTGGATAGGGGGGTTGCTGCCGCATCTTTGCGTTTCCTGACAAAACGATATATCTGACAGTTTTAGCAGCCGAATAAATTCGCGAAAAACTCGTGCCTACGACACTTGTCAACTATTGTTCTTCTGCGTGTTTCTTCCTACTTATTAGTGACGAGTGTCATAGGCACTAATAATAATGTTATGGGAATTTTAAAAGAAAAAATCCTTAAATAAGGAGGATTGGATTTAAAGTATCAAAGTTGAAGTTGAATTTATTATTCTTGTACAAGAAGGAGTGTTTAACAGTGCAACACACAAAAACGGTTACAGAGAAAAGGCTCCCTTAGGGGCTCTAACAGTTGGTTCTTATACATTTAAAAAAAAAAAGGGGCTGTCTTGGACACCTCCCGACTGATACAGTTAATATTATAACATCCTTTTTTGGTTTTCATTAATGAGCATTATGTTTTATATCCAAATAGTACTCCCCTAGCCTGTCTCTCCTAACCTTGTACTATTGATTTATAATTATCTCTCCATGCCAGCCCCAGTAAATCACAGGCCAAATAAGGGAAGTGCACGAGACATGCAAAAGACAGGACACAGACACACTATATGAATTAAAACACCTAAACCCCAGTATAATCCTAATTTTTAAAACAAATAATAATAATGATAATAATCAAAATAATAATAAAAATAGAGTGAATACTGGAAGTTGTTAGCTATAGCTGCAGCTGCACCCAAGTTGCCAAAATGTTTTACAGGTTATATAACTACATTTCTTCAGTGTAACACAGCTGTGGAAATAAAGAACTCCTTCAAATTTTATCTGGCTTTTAAAAGCTAAGAACGCTAAAATGAATTTGGATCTGCAGAACATGCAAAACACAAATATAACAGATTTTTTTTTGGAAGTTAAACCTGACATCACAGCAGTTTGTAAATGAGTGTCAGTATCAGGGCTGCTGCCTCAGGGTGATTCTGAGAGCTGCTAGCCTTGTTCCAGATGTGTAGTGCTGTGTAGTGAGTGGAAAAATATGGGCTGAGAATTTACTCCTACAGCTTAGCCAGACTAAAACTCTGCAGTGCAGCGACTATTTCGTAGCCTAAAGCATTAGGATCAGCCATTCAAGTTGAATCTCTGACAAAGGGGAGAACATATAAAAGGCAAGACTTAAAACAGCATGGTTCAGTTTTGCATGAATTCCTAATTCTTCTCTGTTCTTTCAGGGACACTGGACAGTAGCGGTTTTAGGTACGGGCGGACAGGGCAGCCGCCCGGGGCGCCAGTTCGTGGGGGGCGGCACGAGCGCCCGAAAATGAAAAAAACCTCGCGAATTTTCGATACCGCTCATTAAGACAGCGGAGCGGGCGCCCCCGTGGGCGGGGGGGTTGACGCAAATGTGGCCAGGACCGCCGCTGACACTGGAGCATCCAAAATCAAGTCACAAAACCATAAAAATCTCACAAAGCACTCATCATCTAACTCTGAATTCTCTGCTCATATTCTCAGTAGGTCCAAACAATATTTTATCCTCCTAAGCCTCAGTCAATCCTAGACTATACTTCATTATTAAATCCTCTCCATTCAGTCTGTATCATATCACTATCTGCTGATCATTTCCGCCGTAACCTCACCATTCTCTTCCAGTGATATCAGTTTATTTGAGATATTTCAGCACAATTTTGATTCTGCTTTGTTCACTCTGCAGCAGCAAAGCTGCAGAGTGAGTCCATTTGGGTTTCACTCACCAAGTGTTATTACCATCTTTGAACTTGGTGGAATGTTTATGTCAGAATACACCAATTTTATCAGCTTTTAACACAACCTTTGCCAGAATAATAATAATACACTATGTTATGGTTTAACATGCGTATTATTATTCTTCTTTACACAATTTGTATATTAAAACATGCATATTTAATGCATTATTTTATTCATACTGAAAGATTTTTTGATTTTTGGTACATATCCAAGGTGATACATATGTGTCTTTTGATAAATATACTTTTTATTCTATTGTGTGAAGTACAACCTCATTGATATTTTTAAATGTGCAGTATTGCACTCTGATCAACAATCCATGAATTCAATATGATGACACAGATTATGTTTATATTATGTTATTAGAATATATGATTTTTTTCAGTCCACACATGAAACTTTGCATGTTTGCTATGAAAAGACTTCAAAGTGCTCACTCTTATGCTTTCTACTTTATTATGATTACGAGTATACATCAATCATTGTATTCCGTACAAACTGTGTGGACTCAAATTCCAAAATGATCTATATTACACACTGATGAACAAATCACATTTTGATGATGTGCAATGTATAAGTAGTTATGACTTATATAATGCATGGATTCCTGTTACGTTTAAGAGCCAATAAACCCACTGTGCTTGAAAACAGCACTAACACACAGTTTCTTCAGAAAATGGATAGGACATGGCTACAAACAGTACATATTTTATGGGCCATGAAGACCTTCAAAGCTGAGAGTAGCTGAAGTTCAGACTGCATGTGTCATTACCATTTTGCGTCACTGATAAAATTTAATTAATGACTTTATATAAATTGTTAATTATTTTTGTTATTTTCCATAAATTAGGTTACAGAGCTTGATTGTAAAGGTACACATTCATGTAAAACTAAGATAAAAATTTAACCTAAAATTACAAGGAAATTGTTTAGTTATTTTAGTTAAATTGTTAGTACTTAAACTTTTATATAATAAACCACATATTTAATTACACATAATTACTGTTATTTTACATACATATAACTTACGAAAGCAGAAAAAATACTGTAAGTATTATCAGTATTATAAGTATTATCATAGATTATTATTATTATTATTATTATTATTATTATTTCTTTTATTATTATTATTTCTTTTATTATTATTATATAATTAATGTTATTATAAATAATATAGTATTTTCTGTACAAAAATGAAGAATAAAAATGTGTCACTGACATAATACAGACAACTATTAAAATGAATAGTTGTTAACTTTCAACAGAAAATTTCTGCAAAAAGTTTTTTCTGTAAATTCACAGTTTCTTTTTACAATTTTCTGTTTTTGAATAAAAAATTCCTGCTACAATTAAATGAAAAAATAAAAAAAGCTTCATTGTGGTAAAAACAGGTTGAGATACCGGCCTTCCTTCATACACAGCCTTAGTTATTGAGAGACTAAATCGAATTTTGACTTAAAGTGGGATTTGAATGAAGTACATAAAAACTTTGACTTTACTAAGTTTTAACTTTTTCACAACCTTTGCTTCCTTTGCATGCATGTTTGACACTCTGCAGTACGGTGGCCCTTATGTGCAAATCCCAACAACAAATCAGAAAACACAGGAACAAATCAGAAAACACAACAATAAATAAATAAAAACACAACACCAACAAATCAGAAAACACAACAACAAAACAAAAACACAACATAAAATAAAAAAACAACAAAACAGAAGACACAACAGCAAAACAGAAAACACAACAATACATTTTAAAAACACAATAGCAAATCTGAAAATACATCAACAAATCAGAAATCACAACAACAAAACAGAAAGCACAACAACAGATCAAAAAACACAACAAATCAAAAAAAGCAACAACAAAACATAAAAACCCAATAGCAAATCAGAAAACACAACAACAAAAGACAGGCGATAACGACATTAACCAAACTGGAAAAGGTAGGTCCCCTCGGGTGATATGAATCGTCGTTGATTGGACTGGTCCTTACTTTGAACTAAAAGGACATGATTGACACAGTAGTAGTAGTAGTAGTCAGCTGCCGCTGACTGCCATGGTAACTGCTGCTGTTATAGGAATCCGTTTTTTTATTTTTTATTTTACAAAACAGTCATCAGAGTTGTATTTGTTGTATTTTCTGATTTGTTGTTGTGTTTTCTGATTTGCCGTTGTGTTTTTTGATTTTTTGTTGTGTTTTCTGATTTGCCGTTGTGATTTGCACTTTAGGGCCACCGTACTCCACTGCTTCAGATGTGTCCAGCTAGAAGGAAACAGTTTTCAAACAGCCACTGTACACTCTACACAGCAGGTTACTTCCTCTCTGCTCATATTTGTTTGAAAATAATGCCATGAACACAGCACCGGTCCTGGCCACATTTGCGCCCTGGGTGGGTTCCTGGGGAGGCCTTTCTGTGTGGGAAAACCAGGTTCAGAATCACCAATGCATCGTGTGTCAGCGAAGACTGACGAGAATCACAACTCCTTCCCTCATCATCCCTCCCTGATCCCTCCCTAATATGTTCTCCCTCATCCCTTCAGGAGAACGTATTACTGCGACCTACCAGTAACTGACTTCCCTACAAGTTATTGTTATCCAGCTACGACTCCAGGGAGCATTTTGTAAATGAATTCAAACAGATGGGTCATTTCCGATTCTCATTCCCATCTACTTACTTACTCTTTTTCTTTAATAATGTACGTCTATATATAATACGCCAAGACTGTGGAGAAAAGCACAGGATGTGTGGGAATAGTTGCCCTGCAAAGCGATGCAAACTGTAACGTGAACTCTACATGCTTTTTGGTCATGGAAAATACGCAAATTCCTTGGTAGATTAGCCCAAGACCTTTAAACTCACCATCTCCAACACATATGCACACATACAGTATACTCACCTCCAGATCACTAACAGCTGAAGTCAGACACCCTGAGATTCCCAGTAAAGTTCATTTCTGCAGAGTGACCTCTGTGCTCAGGATTATATACGTCTCCGAAGATTCATATGCACATATATGAGCATAGAATGGAACACTAAAAGGTCAAGGGTTACACAAATATCTGTGCTGTATAGGAAGAGTCTGTTTATTGTAAAATGGGGGAAGGTGGAAAACAGCTGGTCCTCAAAGGCCTATTTAATATCCAAAGTTCAGCAACTTAAAGACAAATTGTTGTTGTTGTTTTTTTATCCCAGAACCAAATACTGTGTGAAAATATCCAAATGTAGAACATAATGTAAAGAAACTGCAGTTATGTGAATGTTATTAGATGGTCCATCAAGATAAACTGTTGATCATGCCAATTCTCTAGTTGGTGTCATTTAAGGTGACATGATATATCTTTTAAATTACAGACTTTCATTGCCACTCTGCGCCCAATCTGCTTGTTCTTGCATGTAACTTTGTGCTCTGGGTACCATCACTTGTGAGAAGCATGTAACACTTGGCAGTAACTAAATTCCACTAGGTGCAGATCTGTGTTTACCCCACCAAGCAGATCTCCGTTCAGCTCCACAGAGAATAAGTTTTCCTATTTTTGATGGACGCACAAGCAGCCTGCATCAATCTGCACAAAGCAACTTGAGCTGGGCAGAAATCAGACACAGACACAGCATAGAGAATCCGGTCGAATTAAAATACCCCTGCTGTCGTACAAACAGCCAAAAGGAAAACAATTTAACTGTAGCATATTTACATATTTAGAAGCATATTTAGAATTACATAAACCAGGGGAAATGGCCAGATCTGAGCAAGTTAGCAAAGTCTGGTGAGCAAAACGCTCCCAGTGGGGTTTTAAATTGCATGGAGAACAGACTAAAAGAGCATGCCTGTGATGGAGACATGCACAGTGGGGTTTTGGCATTCTATTTCACTCTTTTTTTTTGTTGGTGAAACTGATTTCTGGGCCCTTTAATTCTGAGTTTCCTGGTAGACAGTACACTAAACTACTGCAAACCATCACGTTAGCTGCTGTAAGCTCAGTGTGTAAAGCCGGGCTGTGGGTTCAGAGAGACAAGAAGTAAGTTGATGGGAATAGGAGTGTTAGTGTTTGTACCACAGGAGATTTGGACCACCAGGAAGAGGAGGTTTTTAGACCTAGGGCGTAGAGGAATGCTGAAGGAAGCAATAGAAAGTAATATACAGCTGTCCTTTAAAAAAAAAAATCTACATAACATCACTTTAAGAAGAAGAGGAGGGTGCTACGAGGTGTTTAAGAGGGCACCAGTCAAACCTCAAACTGGATCCGCTGTGAACACATCAGTTTTACAATGATCAGGTGATTATAAAGGACCACAAAGAATTTTGTTGACTGATGGTATAAATTATTTGTTGAAAGTGACTGCTGCCTTGTGATCTGTGTCACACATCACAAAAGTAGGACATAGGTTGCTGGAATTTCCTTTAAATCTGGGGCTCTATGATCTTCCTCGTTTTCAGATTTCCACTCTCACTCGTTCATCCTGTCATTCCAGCCAGCAGCATGAAAACAATCCACTAGTCAAATGTTGGACTTTTGTGTTCTCCTTTGTAGAACAAAAGCTGTGTCAAGAGCCAGAAATCTGTGTCTGCAGCACAGGTATTACATGGAAACAGTCAAAGTATAACATGAAAAATCTCTTTGTGTGTGTGACTTGTACTTGCATCCACCTTACAAGGGTCCACAGTGATTGTTCTTGTTTCTGGGGTCACAGGAAGTTCAGAATATTTTTGTTAGCATGCCAAGATAGCCTTCTCAGAGGGTACAATCGTATTTACCGCAGAAGCACAGAGAACAGATGAGGGGTGTTCCTGTCCATCCCTCCATGCATCCGTCTGTCATCGGGCAGCAGTGTTCCAGGTGGAACTGGGAAGAGTGAGGAGGGAAGCTGAAGGGAAACACTGGTGTTACTGGGCATTGTGAGGAGGCACAGGGGAGGCTGAGTTTGTGGCCCTACAAACACAATGAGATGGATTTTCCTTGTAATTAATCTGTCAGAATCAGTGTTTTTGGGAATCTGTGCATTAAACACAGGGTTACTGTCCTGATTTGTAGAGCTATTTTGCAAAGACATTTTTTTCTACAAAAGTTGTTCTAAATTGTAGCCGAAACAATATTTACGCAAGGTTATAACTTTTCCAGAATAGCAGCCACTGTGGTGACACCAGGCAAATCACATGATAATGAAACATTTTCCCGTAATTTCCCAAGATTTTAATGAGTCATTTGCTGCATCAACCGACATTGCATGATTTTTGTTTCCCTGTTTTTTTGTTGTTTTTTTGGTTACTTGGGGCAGCGAAACATCCTGAAACTACAACGACATTTTATCCCCTCATAAAGTAAAACAGTGCGCGAAAAAACGACAAAGTGTCTAAAATGTAGAACTGAAGGGGTGTGAATTGATCATTCTCTGATAGTTCATCACCATGACTGATCCTATCCACATTACACAAAGTAAGTTGTTTAATTGTTAATATGATCATATGAATTAGTGTAGCTTTAAAGACATCATCATTAGGCAAGCAGGAAATAATCATTGTGCTTCAGATATTGGGGCCGAAATGTTTTCTGATGAGCCCCAAATCTTTCAGGTTTTTAAAATAACTTAAAATTCCCATGAAATAGAAAAATCATGGGACTGCTACACAGAGCTAACAACAGTTAGCGATTTGCCACTTAGCAATCTTTCTATCAGGAAAGTCTATAAATTACCTAGATGGTATAACAATATTCCCAGTCGGTGGCTGTGCCCAAAGCCAATCCGGTCCTGCTGCTGAGCCCTGTTCCCAGTAATGTCGTATAATGAAAAATAGGGCTATCGCTCTTTGTGGCGCAGAACACACAATCTAAACACTGCATCTTTCACATGTTGAAACTGTAGTTTCTTTTTCATGGAACAGCAGCCTTACATTTCACTGCTGGGCAAAAAGAAACCTAGCTGGAGCTCAGATAACTTTATCATCACATACAGTGTAAATGAGAATTCCTGCATGTTTTTTCTGCATATTGCTCAGAACGTGTAAGACAGTGTGTTAAATCACTGATTTTCTGTGCTCCCTGCATAAAAAAACACAATAGGAGGAAATGGAGTGAACAGTGACTTGCCAAGGAACCTGCATTATGTCTGAACACAACCCTCCACTGTTTTTTCAAGCTTTTAATGAACACAGACATTAAACTGCAATGTCTCGCTGTGATTTCCTGTTAGAAAGAAGCATGTTTTGGGGTTTTGGGGTTGTTAGAAAACAAGCCTCCGCTTGACCTGTCCTCTGCTCCTCTCCAAAACAGAATAATCTGCATTATGAGAGACGAGGCTCATTTAGGTCAGCAGATTCCAGCAATTTACTGTGGCATGAAAAGAGTAGCTGCAAGACTCCATGCAAGAGAGAACAACAGAAGACGCTCTGAGTTGTATTCATTATGATAGCCATTATATCCACTAATATTCATCAAATATTACTTGGCCAATTATTGTTATATTGACAAAAGATCAACAAACTAAGTAACTAACTACTAAAACACTTAAAAACAAGTTAATTGGACAATATTGGACAGGTTGGAATGTTTCACAGCACTGGCAGACATTTATAAAAGAGTCAGTGTGCTTTGTGTAACATGGTTTACAACTCTGTCCACTTGCCCTCCTGTTCCAAGCTTCAGGGAGAGACTACGGTGGCCAAGAAACATAAGTTAAGAAACTTAAGATACCTAAAACGTAAGGGTGACTATACAATAATAAAAACATAATTATACATAATATATTCCATTTTATTTTCTATAAAAGACACCACTCTAATCTTACACATAGATTCATTATTTTGTACACTGACAAATGCTTCATATTTTACAAACTCTTCATTTGCTTGAGAAATAAAATCTTAGGATGCACAGTGATAAGTAATAATAAGTAAAAAGTAAATACATGCTAAACCTACATTAAAACCCTAAATTAGGATATTAACTCTGTTAACTTTCATTAAACGTATACTGTATGTGCAGATCCAAACACAAATATGGCATATTTATGTCATATTTGTGATGTCACTCACAAATTTCCGAAGAGCTGCTGTGAACCTGTTGTAGCTCTGGCTGCCACCATCTTGGCAGTCCTTTCCTGCCAGCTCCCAGCTAATCTAAAAAATCAGCAAATCTGAGGTGAGTTGAATGACACCTGGGCGCCCAAACAAGCCATATGTGACGGCACCCACCTGTCAATCAATGTGGCAAAGCTCTTAATTCTGCATAATTTTAAGACTTAATATAATGTGAATGTGCGAGTTCTTTAAAAATTCACCCTCAGTACAGCTGTCATGAACGGGGAAATTATCTATAGAGACCAAAACTGTTTTTTGTACCAGGCTGTAAACATGTTTATTTCTGCTGTGAAGTTGGACATTTTAACATAGGGACTTATGGGGACTGACTCGTTCTGTAACCAGCCTCAAGTGGACGTTTGAGGAACTGCAGTTTTTGGCACAAATATTAAAGATTTCATGAGTGAAACAACTTGTGTCAAAGCCTCATTTTCATATTGACATATGTATAAACACAAATACCTGCTTCCTAATCACACATAGGACATATGAGCACAGAATGATGGAGCAAATAAACAGCAGTGAACCCTGTTTGGAGTCTTTTAGTCTAAACTCTTTTATTTTGTTTTTTTGCATAGTAATACAGCTAAATCCTCAGTTGGTTACAAAATCTTTATACAGGAAAACCTGAGCCAGATACTTTCATGCAATCATTTCCTGTGTTCATTTCAAAATGTCTTTCCTAACTTCTGGTAGAGCTTCTGTGCCAAAGCTAATAAAACTCATCTCCGTCAGACCAGCAAGAATTTTATGATAGACTGATCACTCATCAATCACCCAAAGATGTTAAAGATGACAGAGTTGTAATATATTTTTTGCTTGTTTAACCTGAAGGCTTATGACACCACAATGTCCCGAAGAGGCATTTCCTTCCATTGAGGAATGGCTCTACCCCCCGTGCCTGAACAGAGGACATGATTTACACAACTGATATTTATCTGTGGGTCTCACATGGTGAAACACAATATCCTCACAGCAAGTTCCTCGCAGGTCAGTGAAGGTCAGAGAGAGAAAGCAAGGCACAGCCCTACCTCGAATTTCAAAACTATGACTGACTATGACAGGTTGGTTTGAAGAATGGCCAAAATATTTTTGCCATGATCCTGAACATGTGGGTGTTACAGCTCAGATTCAGGTTTCAGCTGTGAGAAAAAGGAACATTTAAAAACATTTTTTCTTAGAGAAATATTCCAATGTTTTAAAGTAGGTCTACTTTATTGTTTATTAGGCAGTTTTAACATGGATGACTAAGTTTCTTTGTACTTTTTTGCACTTGAGTTGACAAAAATCTCCAGTGTGACAATAGTACTAATGATAAACCACTGATTGTGACGTGGAGTGAAGAAATTTTCTTCACTTTTAATGACAGAATTTCCTGTGAGGTCATCAGAACATCACTGTTCACAGGATATTTATATAGTTGGCAAGAAAAACATTGTACGCAACAGGACTAAAGTCTATCGTATCTTATCTTTAACATGTCAGTCACAAAGGTTTTAAACGAACGCCGAGATCTGCAAAAACTTAAAGCTGCCCTGTATTTTCTACATTCAGTGTTTCTCACCTAAACCCATTGTGTGTATCACTGAGGTCAAGCAAACCTGTTGGATGCATTTTGTTGCTTGTAAAGCATTTGGAACATTTCAGATTATCTACTGTTTACATCCATGTTAACTAGCTTTGTTTATGCATCATTGCATTTCATAAAGCATTATTATGAATTAAGGCAGGAATAAAAGTGATGAGAGTGGCTGAGGTGAGTTGAAAGGAAATGGGTGGAGGCCTGACAGAGGAAATCCCAGGGATGAAACGTGGCTGACGGATTTTGGTGTATGGCAAGATAGACAGGCAGGCGTCTGTATAAGCAAGCAGCCATCTGTGAATGAGGTAGTTAATCTGTTAGAAGTCACTCACCAAAAACGTGGCTCATTGTTCTGAACAAAATGAAAAAATCTGAAGGAATCTTATGGAAGTGACATTACTGAAAATGATCCATGATGAATGAGACTCTGTTGAACTAATAACAATAGATATTTTTTAGTGTTCATTGGAATAACCATCAGTCATGGTTGCTCATAATAATATACTGAAGCAGTAAAATTTCCACTACAGGAAACTTAAAGAAGATAGAAACCTCTACAAGAAAATAGTGTAAATTTACAGTAAATTACTGTATACTAAAGTGACTGTTGCTGTTGTGAAAAATATTGTTTTGATAGGTAACAAAAAAAAAACTCAATTTTTACGTTATAAATAATTACAGTGATGCCAGTAGCCAGTAATCCACAGTTAATACCCACTTACAGTGATGAGGTAATACTGTTTTCTACTTTACTGTTAACATATACCAAAGCTACAGTATAACATCCATCCTTTTTCTGTAACAGCTTATCCTTATCAGGGCTGGAGCCAATTCCAGCTAGCATTGGGTGACGGGCGTGTTTAGACGCTGGACAAGCTTTCAAATATTTAGTTAAAAAAAGTAAACTGTTGACTATAGTGAAGCATTTAGTGGCTAAATAGCCAAATATTTCCCTCGGGAGTTGGTAGAGACCAAAAACAGAGTGAAAAAAAAGTGTATAATTGGACTGAATTTAACAAAATGAAGACACGGGATAGAAGAGAAGTGACCTGCTGAGGTGAGAAGGAGAGAAGGAAGGAATCTGGGTGGAGGCTGATCAGAGGAAATCCGAGGGATGAAACATGGCT
Organism: Collichthys lucidus; assembly: GCA_004119915.2. Classification (NCBI taxonomy): domain Eukaryota; kingdom Metazoa; phylum Chordata; class Actinopteri; family Sciaenidae; genus Collichthys; species Collichthys lucidus. Next base: position 17,755,630 of record CM014086.1, read on the forward strand.
GATTGATTTGGCAGGCAAATAATCCTGAAACAGGATAAACCTATCCTAAATCTAGAGTACTGTATAAACTAACAGTGAGTAGTACTATGATGCAGTGAGGACTGACTGTTTGTCCAAAGTTCTTGAAGACAGGGAAGATGGATTGATCCACGGTTAGGTGATGATATGTCAATATTCAAAAAATCAGTTTTTGCAGGTATGTAGCAACCAATAAAGTAAAAATGTCCAATAATTTAATACCTGCCAATAACGTAATAATTTGGACCATTTTAAATGTAATAAAGCCAATAACGTAATAACATTTGCCTTATGTAATAAGTTAATAATATAATAATGTAATAAGTTATTACAACATAATAAATTATTACGTTATTGGTGTAACAAGTCTAATCAATTTAATTAAGTTAAGTCCAATTACTAAGTTATTAAATTATTGGCATTTCATTAAATTATTGTCTTTATTACATTCAAAGTGGCCAAAATAATTACATGCATAGATTACACTAGTGGACGTTATCAGATTATTGGTTGCTACAAGGTATAAAAACAAAGCACCATATCCAGCTACAGAATTATTCAACACTACACTGATAGATTTTCGTTCGGAAGAAAATTTTAAAAATCAGACAGTAAAGGACGGACAATATTGGAAATAATCCAAACCAGAAGTCACTAATTCTGAAGAACCATGATGAATGGCACATAGATAGATAGATAGATAGATAGATAGATAGATAGATAGATAGATAGATAGATAGATAGATAGATAGATAGATAGATAGATAGATAGATAGATAGATAGATAGATAGATAGATAGATAGATAGATAGATAGATAGATAGAAAGCTGGGAAATTACAGTTACACAATTAATAACAATAGATGTCAACATGATGTAAAAATCATACACTTCCTTCTCTTTTTTTAGGTGTTCATGTGAATAACCACTCACTCATAACGATAAAATAATTGTATATATATGTAATAATTGATAATGATAATAATAATAATAATAATAATAATAATAATAATAATAATATTTCGTATTTTAATATGTAATTAATAATAATTGTATTTGTTCACCTAAAACCAAGCAGTAAAACTTCAACTAGAGCTGAACTAAGGAAGATAGAAACTTACTGGCTACCAGTTACATTACTTTTCACTTTGTTAATATGAAATTAGATAAAGTTACACATATGTGTAGAACTTCTTGTTTAAATGTGAAAAACAGATTCAAATTATGATCATAAAGAATCTATAAGCTAATAATTGTCACCCAGTTATGACAGCACCAGAGACACGAGGTGGGATTTTGTTGATATAGACCAACAAACTAAAACCATGGAATGATTTAGAACTCAAGTATGCATGTCGACTATGACAGATTTTTTCTGCCTAATACAGAAATCAGTACTGGAGATCAAACAAAAAGCTGTAATGTTTTTCAGGAAGCTGATAAGTTGTACTATGTCTCAGAATGTCCTTTCAGTATGTGTGTGTTTACATAAGGACAGTGGTCATGTGCTCTGTGTGCCCACTGCTGCCACCCATGGCATAGCAACAAGGCTTAGTCAGTCTTTCAGGGTGTGGGTGGCATGAAGATAATGAAAGTGTGAGTGTACGTGTGTAAATAAACCTTCACTCTCTTTCCTTTTATCCTCATCCTGGACACTGACGCCTCCCTTTTCCTCTTTGGCTGGTGACAGATTTGTAGTCCTTGGCTGTACCTTAACATTGTTGGCAACTGCCATGAAACTGAAACTGAAACATTAGGTTAAAGGTTAGGAAAACACTGTGTTCATGCTAGTAAACAAGGCGTGTGTTGTTATTGATGGGGGGGACAGGGTAGATTCATTCAGACTCAGCCATGGCACAGCGTTAACAAAGAACTCTCAACTTCAGCTCTTCAACATGTAAAAACCAAAGAGGAAAGTAAATGGAATGCTTCCTGAAAAGAAGCACCAAAACTTAGTTATAGTGTCTACTTGTCAACTACTACTGGCGGAATGGGTAACCAGATTTTAAGATTGTGACTGGATGTTTCCCATAGAGTTAAAAAGGTCTGTGCGGACCAGTGGAATTAATCCATGTGCCTGAGTGAAATATTTGGTTACATAACATAGCACCAATCTGTCGCAATAGCTTCCAATGTCCTATAGTTCGCATAAGTTTACTTTACTTTCTACCAGGAAACTCAGAAACAGGTGTACAGAGTGGGAATGATCTAGACACCATTCACTTGTTTACACGTCAGCGTAGCATCAAAATGATTTAAAAAGTGTTACTATATTATAGAAATGATGCATAATGTTTCTTTAACGCTTTATCTGGAACAGTAACTTTAAAAATGGTGTCCCACATCTCTCAATGAAGGAGCAGAATCACGTGACTTTCTCCAGCCAGGTCAGGCTATGTCACAGGTAGCATTGTTATTGCCTCTAATGGATCGCACTCTAACTCTAATTTGTTGCACTGTGTCACGTGTGTGATATGTTGAAATAAGTGTCTTAAGTTGTGTAAGACATGCGTCTGATTGATAGTTGGAAATAAATGTTTCACATGTTTTTTGGATATATTTTACCCTAGCTGGGCAAGTGATCATATATGGTAACTTTTTTTTACTTTGATTTGCAGCCTAAAACTGAAACTTGTTTTTTAAAAAAAGTCAAAAAAGGATAAATGTCTTCTTATACCCACTAGTAACACTCCAGGTTTGAAATTTCCAAGTCTTTCAATGAGTGTCCTATAAAGGGTTAATATATGAAGTAATTCCTTTACTTCTTTGTCCTTAACATTTGGCCATCAGTTGGGCGTATGTAATCTTTCACAGGCAGCAGGAAATTAGCAAGGCCTTCATAGGTCAGTAAAGGCAAAGCTCCTTTAACAGGTTTAATCCAAATTATGGAGTAATGTCACAAATATCCAATTGAAAACATGACTGTACCGAGCTTGTTGTTAGTGGCACTGACACCAAACACTAATACACTGTAAATGTGAAGACAGGAAAGGGCAGGCTTTGAAAAACAAAACAGTCTTCGATCACGTCTTGAACGCTCCCCTGGTTGAGCTCATTGTGGACATTACCGATAGACATCAGAGAAAATATTTAGTGAGACAGGCCTGCCCAGGTTTTCGTCGCCAAGCTGACTTCTTGTTGAGGTTCCACAGATGTGTGTGTCATTGTATTGGATTAAATCCATGCCACCCGATGGTAGGCGCCCTGGCAAGATTTTTGGAATCTTCAAATTAAGTGTTCACTACTTAAATAAAAACACAGAACTGATTATTTTGTTTCTACAGCATGAACAAAGGATTCCCTTCCCTGTACGCCTCGGTCACATCCCCTCCACCCCACTCCATCCCACCACACCCCTTTCATGATGGGAAAATAAGGAGTAGTAAAATAGCATGGAACCTACCACCGCACAGACTGTCTGTATTACAGCGATAAATCTGTTTTCATTTCTCTAAACACAAATTTGGTTACAGTTGATACTCATTTACATATTTTCCTACACTCCGTGGTTCACAGCTCATTATATCCTCTGAGTCACTCTGTGTCACTTTGGGCGGGAATCAATCGGATGTAATCACATTCCTTTAAATCTACTCAACCCAAACTCCACCTGGGAAGTGAGCAGCTGAAGAAATGAGAATGAAGGTCTTACGTAATACTTGTCACGTTTTGTGTCTGTGCCCCTTGGCTATAGGAAGTGTGTCAAGCACTCTTGTTCTTTCTTCCTCTTCAAAGCTCCCTGAGGAAAACCGAAGGCAGATCTCTTCCTCCTCCGCCAGCCGCACTAACCTGAGAGCAGACAAAGTTATATTTTAAGAATGACGATTGATTTAGATTGACCATAAGTTAGACAATTGGGTCTCTACCTCTGAAGTTATTATTATACCTTGAGGAAGTTTGTCTGCTTTCCAAAACCATGAGTCAGTGTCGCTCCTGGAAGCAGGGCTTTATTTAGTATGTCTATATGATCAGGTAGTTCTACATTTGAAATGATTGGCTCACTGATTTGAGTGATTAAGAAAATTATATTCATATTCTTTACTGACAGCAAGTAAAGCAGTCTACACAAAGTAAAAACACTCTGATGAAATAAAAATTTGGTCGGTTTGGTCAATTGGTTGCAAAATAAGAAACTGAAAACATAACACTGACACCGTCACTATAAAAAGTTGATATGGCTAACAGGCTAGCAAAAAATTGCTTATTTGCAGTAGGAATGCAGAATTCATTTGGAGTCACGTCTATGTTCACCTGACAAATATTCACACATTTTTAGCTCTGTTTTGGTCTCCACTAACTCGAATGCTAAGTGTCTGGCTCTTAACCCTAGTGAGTAGATACCTGCATAATACGGAATCATAATCACGGGACGACTAAAGTAAAAGGATTTCACAAAACATAGCAGACAAGTATTAAAAACAGAATTTGCGAAAGAGAAGTTAGATTAAAGGGTAAGTTGTCTGTCAGTCAACGCCATTGATGCCCTGGTTATGGAGTTTCCGATGCTGGCAAATACCTCAATTGAGGTCGGCCCATCCAAAAGACTGACAAGGCTGTCCAAATGCTGATCTGAATAGTAAACAAACCTAAAGTGTATTAGTCCAGTCACTGGGAATGAATACAAACTGTAACGTTTGCCACAGAATCAAGCAAAATCCAGTCAAATTTTCTTTATGTAGCAAAATAACAAAACACAATTTGCCTTATAAAGGGCTTTGGAATCTATTTAACATTTAACACCCTCTGTCCTTAGACCCTCAAATCGAGGGGGAAAAAATGCAGTTCTAACAAATAAAAAATGGAAGAAACCTCAAGAACATACATGTTAAGTGTGAGGAACAAGCCAACAAAATCACATTTTATACAAATATGTTGCAACTAGGAACTACTTGCAGCTACAGCATAAGTTACAGCGTAGTTTAATGCTTCTCAATGGTGGCTGCTAAAGAAGTTGGTATAGATACTGTCAGCATCAGTTCTATCAGAACCGGAGAGAATTACTTCAGAAAAGAAAACAATGGCACAGAAGGATTTTATTCTAAATAGAGAAAATGTTTTCATTCTTCTCCTGCCCGGCTTCAGTAGGAGTTTGACTATGTTTGTTGGTCTGATTTGTTGAAGTTCACAGTTCAGCCACGCGTGTCTGCCCTTTTCCAGTTTCCAGTGACGACCTCCCAAATGGTTCTGTAGCAAACCATCTGGCACAATCTGGTTTAAGTCCGACCTGAAGCGACATTCAGCGCGGGACTACCATGTCCGAGCAACACAAGGGCAGAGGATGCAGAGATGAATTGCTCGATTCATGACACCCCAGAATTCCCCAGAGGGAGATACCGTAAGTTGTTGGCAAATGTGTGTACTATTGTTATAAGATCAGACTGTGTTTAGAGTCATTATAGCGCTAGCGATAGTTACGCTGTGCTATTCTCACAAATACAGAAAGTTAAGTTCTCCGAGCAGAAGACCATGTTCAGGCACATTTGTATAGTGTGTGAGAGAAATTTAACCAACTTAAAACTTGGACATTAATCTGTCAAAAACACAGCTGCCCCATCCTTCCTGAAAGTTTTTAGGCTGAAGGTTAAATTGGGATTTATTTTCTAATGCCTACTCTTATCAACACTTATTTCCTTTACATTCATGTTGATAGCAGCAGAGGACTTTCAGACTGAGGCGTGATAACGCTGCTGGAAACAAGGTGCGTGAGATAGACGAGACTGAGCCAGGACATTCGAGTTGCAGGGTTGTAAAATCAAAACAATGAGCTGGAAAAAAGAGGCTAACACGCTCCGTGGATCTGAGAACTTCAGAGTTTTTCATTGCGCGTGAACTCTCTCTCTCACGACACACACGTTTAATTCATTGTTACTGTAAAAATATTTTTAAGTTGAATTCTCTTCAGTTAAAATTGAAAAATATGAAGGTCAAATAAAACACTGTTTAACTTTTTACATATGAAAAATTATTTTTCAATGATTAATATATTTTTGACAAAAAATAATAAAAAAATAAAAATAAAAATAAAACCTGGTAAAGATTATAAATGTGTCAGTTCAGTGAGAGTTTGGCAGAGGTCTCTCTCTCTCTGTCTTCCTATGTTATGTTGAAAATAGTGAAAGTCCCTCATGGGGGAGGATTATGGGATTTTGGTCATCCCTTTTTTAAAAGTTTGCCCAAGTGTCTATGCGCTCTGTCTCTGAGTGTGTGAGTGTGCGTGTGTAAGGGTGTGTGCGTGTGTGTAAGGGTGTGGGTTTGTGTGTGATGTGTGATGGGCAAGACTCTTTGGTAAACATGTTGGAACGATGGGGGCTGAGCAATCAGACCGGGGCTTTATACCACAGGCCAGGACTTCCTTCCTCTCCTGGAGGAAAAAAAAACGTTGGAGGCTTTTATAAAATGGGGGCTATGTTCAGCTTCCAGACGCTCTGTGAGCTTCAGGTCGTCGGACACAGAAGTTTTTAAGACAATCTCCAGCTTTTCTAACGTTGACAACATGATTCCTACAAGTAACGCGTTCCTTATCAGCCTGTTTTTGCTCTGCGGGCTGGAGGAAATGGTCCTCTCACAGCACGGACATTGCGCCGAGGAGCAGTGTTATGTGCTTTTCCAGGAGCCAAAAGACTTTACAAGCGCAGAGAAAAGATGCAAAGACACGGAAGGTCGGTTATCCACGGTCATCTCAAAACGCATAGATAAGATGTTAAAGAGTATACCCAGCGGAGCCAGCGGGAGTTACTGGCTGGACCTGCACAGGGCAACGGCAGTCTCCAGAACTGCTCCTCCATCGCTGTGAGGGAGGGACGGAATTTCACGGTGTCTTGGGAGCCGTGTGGTGAACAGCTGAACGGATTTCTCTGCCAATACTCACTCGGGGGCGAGACTTGTGACGGCTTGAAGGTAGGAGCAGGCGCACAGGTGAAGTACATCGCGCACACGGGCTACGAAGTGAGAGATTCAAAAAGTTTTCCACAAGGAACCATCGCTGTAGTGGGAAAGATTGGCAGTAAATACCCGGACTCAAAGCATGTGTGTTATAACAAAGAATGGGTCCAAGCCCCCTGGTTCTGTGAGGTGTTCGACGGCGGCTGTGAGCACAAATGCGATAAGAAAACCTGCCTGTGTCCCGCGGGTCAAACCATCCTACCCAACAAGATCACCTGTGCCGCAGATCCGTGCGCCAAGTGCGCGCACGAGTGCCAACGCTGGGGTGACACCTACGCCTGTAAGTGCCGCAAAGGCTACATTCTGGCGCCGGACGGGAGGAGCTGCCTGGACGTGAATGAGTGTGTGGCGGAAACCCGTGCACAGGTGAGGGTGAGGAGTGTGTGAACACCCAGGGAGGTTTCCACTGCAGGTGCAAAGATGACTTCGAAAAAGAGGACGGAGTGTGCGTGGACGTTTCAATCTGCCTCAAGTGTGAGCATATGCTGTGTAACAAAATCAATGGGGTTTATACGTGTCAGTGCCGTGAGGGGCACAGGGTGTCCAAGAAAAACTCTACTAAGTGTGAGATGCACTGCACAGAGAGAGAATGTCCAGCCAAATGCATCCCGAACAAGGACCTCAGCAACAACATCACAGTCTGGATTGTTTCTGCCCTGATGGTTACATCAGAGACAGCGCAGACAGCGCAAACAGCACTGAAATGTGCATAGACATAGATGAATGTGAGAGTGGGACAGAATGTGACCACAAGTGTGAAAATTTCTATGGTGGTTTCAGGTGTGAGTGTCATGAAGGGTTCAAGCTGCACAATGTGCACGAGTGTTTGCCCAGCGAAGAGGAAACAACGGAGAAGGTGAATGGATCAAGCCTAGGTCCTCCAAGCCCCACAGCAGCCGGCAGTCACCCAGCTGCAGTGCCCTCTTACATAAAGACAGGCAGCGTCCTGGGTATCGCCATGTTTCTGGTGATGTGTGTGATGCTGCTGCTTTTCCTGCTCCACAAAGCATTCAAACGCTGCGGTAAATTTACGTTTTCCACCATCAAAAATCAAAATATCGATATTTTCTACCTGCAGCAGGTGACCGCTGAGACATACAAGAAGTTATCCTTTGACAAACAGTTCCCAAGTGACTCCTAGATACTCTTTACTTTAAGGATGTATGCTGCTTATGTCACATTCTAGTATGACATGTGACATACTGTATTTTAGGGACTTTTTCACAGTTATCTCCAGGCATAAACAGTTTTTTTATCTTTTAAAGCTGCAAGCAATCACATTCTGTCCTTCTCAATTAGGCCAATTTATGGGAGTTATGTGTAACAAATGAGATGCTGTTATCCTAAAAAAGTCCAATGGTAGTGGTACTAAATGGTTCTCATAGTGCGGTTCTCAAAATTCTCACAAATCCAGCAGTATAAACTTGTCTTTTCTTGTGAATGACAAGGTTTTCACACGACAGAACCTCCTTTTTGCCGTCTGATTACACTGCACTGAAGTTAAGTCCTTTATAGGAAAAACAAAAAGTTTTATTAGACACTTTTATTTAGTATTAGTGATGTAACGCTCCACATACTGGTCGTAGCACACACTGTATTTGTGACTACCGAAGATAAAGTTATATGTTTTTATCTTTCGGTGAATTATCACTTTTATTATTGATGTTCTTTTTAGTTAAATGCACATCATGTTTTTTTTTGTTTCATGGTTTTGCATCTGGATTTATGATTATTATGTTTGGGGATGTATTGGTTGCTATAGGAACCATTGCTGATGTATATTGACTCATGGTTGCATGCAGGAACTTTTTCACCTTCATAGACCTGATGTGTATCATTCCAAAATGACAAAGCCACACTTGATGAAGGGCCGGGTGTTTAACTTAAAGATATCTGGCAGCTTGGGCTTGATTTTCAAACACAATTTATCTTAAGACATTACACTGTATATACTAAAACAGTACTGGCTCCTTTACCAGCTGTACATTCCCACTGACATGTAAATGAGGTTGAATGTTCTTAACTTTACTGTATAACATGTTGCTCTCTGTGCCGCAGAGACTGTGCTGCAGGCTTTAAGAGATCAACTAAACATGAATGTAAATCTCCGCTGCTGTGGTCTACATATAGGAACGTCATTCTGATATGCTCAGCCACCACGTGTCTGTATAACAGGCTTATTTCAAGCTTTCACTTGTTACGCTGTTTGATTCTGTGTTGGTCAGTATGTCACTGAGTGATGAATTAAAAGACTAACAGCTGCAGTCGTATGGCTTGTATTGTATTTGTTTTCTATTTTTACATTAAATATTAGTAAAGTCTCCGGTATATGTCAACTTTGAATACATACAGTTATATTAAGATGCTTCCTGTGAAAGACCTCCATATCAATCTTTGGTTAAATGGCTTTATGTAAAATGTTTATAACAGCATAATTAATGCTTTTCTGTAACTGCTTATCCTTATCAGGGCAGTGGGGGGCTGGAGCCAATCACAGCTGGCCTTGGGCAAGAATATAATAATCTAAATCTGAAGCTGAACACGGATTAATAATAATAATAAATATCTGTGCAGTGAAGTCAGTGTGATAGAAAATATTCATCTTCATGTATTTTTTACTCATCATCTGTATTTCTGCATTTCACTGCTGATCTTTTGTCTCATATCAGATTAGAACAAACTCATGTAAACATTTTAATGGTCTAAACTTGTTTTCAGCTGGAATGACGCTCACGTTGGTCTCCAAACAAAGTGTCTGACCATGAGACTCGGCTGGACTGCCTGGACTGACATGTTGTTTCGAGTGAAGCTGGGGAGGGGCTTCTGCAAACTGGTGGGCGTTGGGTTGATGCATCGCCCCCTCTTTTGCGTGCGCGCGGCGTACATGCGTACATGCGTAAAAGCCGTGCGTAAATTGGGGTTGTGGTCCGCCGTGCAGAGTAGAAACTTTGTGGAGGGCGAGCGAGCGTCGCAGTGGGATGATTAGGAGCGACTTCCTTCCTTCGCCGGGGTACTAACATGGAGTTAGATTATAAATACGAGCAAAACATTTTCTCAAACAAACAAGTCTATAGACTGCTGGAACGCGCGAGAACTTAAAGGGGCACAACCGAAGTCCAAACATGAAGGATGTTACGAGGCTGTTTGTCGTCTTGTTGACTTTCCTGATGGGAAGAGCCGGCGGGATGGTGCCGGATAGCGGTTACTGCATCGGGAACCAGTGTTTCACTGTGTACCAAGTCGATCATGATTACATGGCGGCGCAGAATCAATGCGGAGATGATGGAGGTCACTTAATGACAGTGCGCTCGACTGTAGCCCGAGATGTTCTTTCGATCTTGTTGGGGAACTCTGTGGGTCGGTTCTGGATCGGTTTGCATCGAACATCCTGGTGTCCGGACGATGCAACTCCGCTGAAAGGCTTCCAGTGGGTAACTAAAGACACAGAAAGTGACTATATCAACTGGGCGCCAGGATTCGACAGCAGCTGTTCTTCTCATCGCTGCGTCTCAGTTTCTAAAGTGGACGACTTCAAATGGAGCCAGGAGCCGTGTGACGAAGAAGCAGCAGGCTTTCTCTGTGAGCACACCTTCACTCAGACGTGCAAAAGTCTAGATGCTGAAGTAGGTGAAACCGTAACCTACACGACCCCCCTGCGGTTTGGAGGGGAGGATCTGCTGTCTTTGCCGCATGGAAGCACCGCTATCAGGATGCCGGCTGAGACTAAATACGTCTGCGCTGAAGCGCAGTGGCTGCAGGCGCCCTGGAA
>CM014086.1:17766458-17828958 GCA_004119915.2 Collichthys lucidus
GGAGAGAGAGAGAGAGAGAGAGAGGGGAACTTTAAAAAAAAGCCACTTCACACAAATAGGTTGTTCACATAACCAGCCACAAACTCACTCTCACTGTCTCACACTTCCCCACAACCCACAGAAAGCCCTTTTGAAACGGATGCCACAAAACCGCTATATCACTGTCAGAACGTAACAGTGCTGAGGAGGAAACATGCTCATGAGTAAATGTGTAAACAGATTGCCAGACGCCTCATTTTATCACCATGAATCTACCCAGAAACACCCTGATTCAGACCTGAGCTGAAGGATGATCAGATCAGTTGCATGTGAGACCCACCAGCGTGAATGCCCGCCATTCAGGTGGAAGACCGAGGAAGGGTGAATCCCCACCGCTCTGCCCGACGAACATTATTTGAGTCATGCGTCTCCACTATAGAGACGGGGAGGTCGGAACAGTGAGTCCAAGAGACGAGCGCATATACAGCAGTGTAGATATATGGACGGGCCTTAAAATAGAACAGGTCACCGTCAAATTCGCCGCCGCAACGCAAGCCAAGGTCAATGCTGCATCAGTGTCAGCCTATTGCAAGCAGCACTGAGGCAGAGGAACAGAGCGAACAACAAATAGATGAACTGACTCTAAGTGATATCTTCTTCCGCAGATCCAAGCCAGCAGTGTGGGCTCCTCTAATCTGTTGAAGCTATTTCAATTTGTCACTCAGTCCCTCGTATACTCAGACTAATTTCTCACATCTCCTCTCTTATTATCTAATTAAGACGATTGAGCAAAAATGCCATAAAACACAAGTCTGAACTTCAGTGTGTGCAGAGAAGGGGTCACAAAAGAAATCAGTGCTCAAAACAGCGATCTCAAGACTCGACAATTTAAGCTCTCCGGGGCAGCGGCTAATCTTTCGGGGTGCAGTGGATATCTGGAAATGGATAACGGATATCCGGGTCAAAGTCCTGCAGTCCGATTAGCAACTTGATACAAAATAATGACAGGAAAGATAGATTCCAGCTAATCGCTATGAACAGATATCTGCATATGAATGCAGAAAAAAAAACTGAATCATTGTCAGACAATAGCCAATGTAGGGCTGCACGATATGGCCTGTAACCAATATCGATATTTTTAAGCTATATCGCGATACACGATATATATCTCGATATTTTTGATGTTGTTTTGTATTGTTTATTTCTAATAAATAATGTCATTATTACCTAGATAGCATTGTAATTGCTCAGAATCAATGTAGAACAGTAGATTTACACTTGCTGTGAGACACACTCTTTTATAGCATTTTAACACTGTCATATTTTTTATGAATTTTTAATATATTTCATAATGTACATATGGCAATTGAAGCAGTGCAGGATCATACTCGGCATATGAGACACACTTTTTAAAATCAAATTTCAACCACTCTTCATATTTTATAAATAAAACGTTTAATACATTTAACACCCACGTCTTATCTTGAAAACCGGAAGTGTCCACACGCTGCAGTAAGCTAGCGCTGACTTTCCCGGTTTTCTCAAAGTATTTGCCATAAAGTCGGCAATAAGGGCGCACTTGAAAATATTGGCGCAGCTGACGTGACCACGCGAAAACGAGAGACGGCGTGACCGCAGCTGTTTTTCTTCGGAACCAAGTCGTCCGTCTCCATCTTTGATTAACTCGCTCTTCACTTCTCTCCTCACTTGATACAGAAAGTACGCATGCGCGCAGGGGATGTTTCTGGGTGGGTGGGGCAGTGTGCTGCGTGCTGTGAGGAGCAGCAGGAGTGAGTGATAGGAGGAACTCCGGAGAATTGAATGCCGACGGCTTAAAACATTTACATGACAAGTACTCAATGGTCACGATATAGTCATTTCATACATCTCACGGAGAACAAGCAGCGATATATCGCCCACCCCTAAGCCAATGCATGCTGAAATTGCAGTTTGGCTAATGTGTTCCACCTCTTTTGCTTTTGTTTACCTGCATGCAACCGCAGCTTGCTCAAACATGATTGGCCAATAGGACTCAGACTACAAACGCACACCAGAACACTTCCAAAGTCTGCAGTTATGTACAGATATCTGCTTATAGAGAAACAACGTCACTGTCTGATTGGCTTAATCTCTTATTAACCTAACAGAATGCATATCATTAACTGATACTAGTGAAACATGATGGTATCTGTATCTGATTTATAAGCTGCATTGGTGCATCACTATGGGTAAGCCATGGGGACAAACTTCGTGCTTGCCTGTACTTTCCTATCATCCTGGAGACAGAGTCTGCTCGTGTAATCTGTAGGTTGCTGCAGCACTCGTCTAGTAGTCTTGCTAAGCAGCTAATTTTGCCACTAGTGCGCAGTAGGGATGTAACGATACATCGTGACACGATTAAAATCGGTACAAATGCGTGACGACTCGCACCGGTTGACAGAAAAAAATGAATCGCGATTCTTGGCGAATGCGAGAGAAGTAGGATATGTTGTGGCTGCAGCTTCCTCTCGGCAGAGGAAGCTGCAGCCATAACATATCCTACTTCTGCCTTTCTGTGTCTCACACACACACACACACACACACACACCTACATACATGCGCAGTAGTGGTTATCAGAGTCAGGCCTGACTGTACCGTAAATGATACCATAACACAGACCCTCACGATGTTGCGATTGGCAACTTTAACGCAACTTCAGTGAATCCCCGTGAATTCAGGGCGGTGTTGCAATTTTAACCAATCACCGCAACTTCCGTGCAGTCTGCACGGGGGATTAAACTCGGGTCAGGGACGGCCACCGTGCGGGAGGATCCCCTCGTGGGACCTCTCCCCGGCGCTGGCGGCGGTGCGCCGCGACCGGCTCTGCGTTTACAGCGCCCGGACCTCGCCGTTTCCCGGGGCCGTGGACTCTCATTAAAGGGTTAATGAGGTATCATCTTAATTGTTTTTATTTTCAGTTAGCTCATACTTCAAGCTGAAAGGTGATGGTCAGATCAGCTGCTTGCTGGCAGCCCTAATAAGAACACAAACTGTTTGAGAGTTTCTGTTAAGAGATTTTTTTCCCTACAAATAAAAGAGATAATTTTATTTTGTCAGAATTTGTCTGTAGCTCATTTTTATTTTAAAAAAATCGTGAAAAAAATCGTATCGTGAACAAAAAATCGTGACTCGAATCGAGTCGTGAGTTTAGTGTATCGTTACATCCCTAGTGCGCAGTCCTGAATACTTCAAAAGGGCAAATACCTGTCCTTTTCATTCGCCATTAAGTTCCCTTTCCGAGTATGACGATACGAGACAAAGGATCGAAGCCTGTGCGTTAATATGTGTGTGATCGATGCAGCAGAGGAGCTTTATTAGAGATGCAGCTGACTGTCAGGACGCTGACGGACTGATCGCCCGGTCCAATCGTCTATTTCGTGCGCTAACACAAAGAATACGCATGCAAACATACCAGCCCCCAAAAAAGGGCAAGTATGTGCACCCCCTACATACATGCACAATGCAACTGGTATAGTACATGCCCTGCGCACACGCACACACACACGCACACACGCACGCACGCACGCACGCACGCACGCACGCACGCACGCACGCACGCACGCATCCCTGTCACTAGGCAAAGCTAGGATACAGCAGTTGGGGAGGGTGGGTGGGGGGGTGGGTAGAGAGGCAGGGAACAGAGAGGGGGGAGGGAGCAAACAGAGGAAATAAAGGAGGGCTGGAGACAGAATAAAGGAGAGGAAGAGAGAGGGATGATATTGAGACAAAGGGGTGTGCAGCATTACAGACTGCATACGAGCAATGAAGATTGAGTGACATACACCTGAACAACGACAGGAGAGATACCAGGAGCCGACAGATGGACAGATGGATGGACAGAGAGAGTGAATGGGGGGGCAGGTAGACACTGGTGGACAAAGAGATGGACCTGGCCTCATCTGAACAGCTGCTGTTCTCCCTAACATTGCACCTCTGCTCCAAATTCCACAGGCAGCCTGGCTCTGAGGGGCTGGGGCCTGAGTCAGCGCTTTTCACTCACACAGCTGAGCCCTCTGCTCGGAGCAGCCAGGGGATGCGTCGGCTACGGCACATGCAGAGGGACACAAAGCAGCCGTGACCAAAGGTTTCTGCATGACTTTTTCAGACTTAAAGAGCATCTGAAATGAATGCTATCGGGAGCCGTGCTAAATCTGATGGGAAGTTCCATTCAGACACGACAGATGCAGCAGAACGCTGCCCGGCAAGTACGAGCGTAAAGCAGAGACACACAGAGGTGACTCCCTTGACATCTCCGTGTACTGCCACAGCTGGGCTCTTCGTGCCAAACTGCCTCTCTGCGTGTCAGAGACACATCCTGTGATAGAAACGAGCGAGTGGAGGAGAGAAGGCACTAAAGGAGGGGGGAAAGAACAAAGGACCAGAGAGATCACATGCTGCAGTCTTCTTCCATGTTATTTATGAACGTGTGCCCCGACGAGGCTCCTGAGGGCTCTGTTTTTTAGAGCAGCTAATAGGTTTCATCCTGGAGGTCTGACGCGGTGGAGGGTCGGGCAGCAGGCGCACTCCCATCCTGATAGATTTATAGAGGGAGAGAACGCAGGGCTTAACTCACATTGTGTTTTAAATTTCGAAGACTCTCCTAGAAATCCACCTTTAACCCACCTGTTAAATGGAGGGATTGCTATAGCAAAGAAAATCTATCCTAATTAAGAAATACTACACAAATAATTTAACAGTGTGTACACACAGTTGGAGCTAGTAGAGACTGTGTGGAAGCCAAATTGTGTCAATGGCTGCTGCCCAAACAGTCTTAGATGCCCTAATCCCTAGATTTAACAGTGGTTAAACAAGAACATGTCTCCAAACTATGGCTGTTCTGTCCTTTAACATCGAAAGTGTATCACAAAGCACACGACATGAAACGCACTACTGGTGAATATGTGCGCCACACCGAGCATTTAATCATAATAGAACTGGCGGCTAACGTGAGACACAGATCAAGTATCATCACTCGGAGGCTTTGTGTTAGACTAAATATGAAGATTAACTGTAGAGACGTGGATTATGGGGCAGTGCTGGCTTGAGTGGTTTCTATGACTTTATTGTTCTGGGTCACCATTTGAATCCACTTAAAATGCCGTAGACCCAGGCTGAGTACTGTTGTCATCGTCTAAAAACAAAAGGAAAAAAAGGGCAAGCATAGAAGGTATTAACATTCATTTGGACTCGACATTTTGCTTGCAGCTCTGGTTTGGTCTCCACCAACTCCTGACCACAAAACCTAACCAGGCACAACCACAGTTTTGTTTTGGTGCGTCCTCCACGTAACTTCAAACACCAGCAGACTGTGTTAATCTGTCATCTTTCCTGGTTTATGTGCTTCTGAATATCGAAATATGCTGTATAGTTAAATAGTTTATATTTTTTTGGCTGTTTTTACAATCTGAAGTGCATAATGGGTGTTACTACTGTGTACCTCTGTCAGCTCGACCTGCTCCATGCAGATAAACTCAGGCTTCTGGGACAATTCAGAAACTGACCACGACGCTTCCGGTGGCGTTTGAAACTAGAACAGCCATTTAGCTCTGGTGGCTGCGGCGTACATGCAAACGTGTTGCATCCATGCTCGGTGGAATTTAGCCTTGAGAGAACTCTCTGGCTCTTTAGGCACTAAAAGCTGTATGCCATTTGGTGCTGGGCAGTGAGTTTTGTTTTGTTTTTTAAACCTTTTTCACTGGAAACAGCTGCATGCTGCAGCTGGAAATACTGCCAACACTGAGCGAGTGAATCACAACATTAAAGCAATGAGTCAAAAGAGGGGAACTGCAGGGTCTGATGTTAAATTATCTGCAGGGCTTGTCATTATGGACATCCAAGTAGTTCTTTAGATCCACTGTTGATAAAGTAATTGATTACTGCAACTTTAAAAGTAGATTCTCGTTTTATTCCTGTAATTAATATGGATTCCATAATGTTTTATGAATGAAGAAAGGAAGGAAGAATGTCTGGTTTATGCATTTTTTCCACTGTCAATTGAATTGGCCTCTGCTAACATGTTGCTCAGTGAGACCAGCGTGGAAGCAGTCCCCTTCACTGACACACACTCCCAATTTAGTCGAGTATGGGAAGAGACAAAACTATGCGAGCGAGCGCCTTCGCCAGTTGGCTGTGGGCTCATTTTGGCTGAACGGGTGGAGGGGAAGAGCAAGCTTTTTCCCAAATTCACCCTTTGACAACATAAGAGAAAACAATGTTGCTCTGTCTGTGGTGTCGTTGGTGTGTGTGTGTGTGTGTGTGTGTGTGTGTGTGTGTGTGTGTGTGTGTGTGTGTGGTGTGTGTGTGGTGTGGTGTGTGTGTGTGTGTGCGGCGCGCGTCTCGTTGGTGTAGACTTAGTTGGCAGAAGAAAAGGAAGACTTGCTAATTGCTCCTCTGAGCTCAAGAGTCATTACAGGGAGAGCAGAGCAGCATTTTTCCTCCAGTATGTACAGAACATGCTCACCAAAGCTGAAAAATATTAGAAGCGCCACTAAGGCCTCTTGTAATTTCCCAGAAATCAAATTTTGCTGGCTAATTCCAGCAGCTTGATACCACTAGCAGTTAGTTGTGTAGAAGCAGTGGTTGAGGTTGTAGTAATATGGATAAAGATGATAGTGTACTAAATATAAATCATGCTGTTTTCTAACAAGCCAGAGAAGAGAGCATGAGATGGGAGGATGAGGTAGAAGTGAAAGAAAAGAGAAATGGGAAAAACGGGGGGGGGGGATGAAGGCCATTTGCAGTCAGATCCCGAGGGTCCTGGAAGGCTGGCTAATGACCTGCGCTGCAGCGTGTCCTCTGGGAGACGGGAGAAAGGAAGCCGACCTCTTTCCCCCGCCACTTTCTGATGACACATCATAATAATTAGCAGGCATTCCTCTGCCTACAGAGCGCCCAGACAGATTGACTAAGTGTTTTTAAAAAGGCCATCTGTGAAATACCCAGATGTTAAAAATGCCACGGACAATTTCACATGTGGTACCCTGGTAAAACAAAAAAAAAAAAAGGTCAGGTAATCCCCAGCACTGCAGCAATTGGGACATTTTTCTACCACAGATACATCTATCCATTAATAAACTATACCTCATAGTGGTCTAATTAGAACTTAAATGTTGAATTCTCCTCAGTTAGGGTATACCCAACAGGCTAATGTTAGCCAAATCACTGCAGTAAGTTATGTTGGTCATACACCTTGAACAGATTTTTACCACTTTATTTAAAATCTCTCTCAAGCACTCCAACATTAAGAAACTGCAATACTAAACGGTCCTTTTAAAAGAGGTTTATTAAGTTCTGTATAACTGTAATTTGTTTAAAACAATTATTCGCTTGACTGTTTGAGCAGTTCATTCAAAAGGTTTCCTATGTTTTAGGCTATAGATCAGTATTCCGATTTTATTGGCTGATCACTGTCTGATTTGAAAACTTCTTTAAAAGTACATCATGCAGAAAAGGATGTTTGGTGTGATTTAGATCTATTAATTATGTTGTGATTTTTAAGTGTACTTATTTATAAATATTACATTCCCAGTAAAGCTCTCCTGTTACAGGGCAGTGATGTCGTTTTGAACAGTAAGGTTTATTTTTTTTGACATTTCTTAGGATATTTTTTAGGGATCACTGCAAAAAAGTGTGTTTATTTCAAGAATGCAGCAATATATTGATATTTTAAAAAAAACAGCGTCAGTCAGGCTCCAGTTTCAAGTACTTTAAATGACTCTCTGACCTTGTGTACCAAAGTGATTTATTATTTTTCTTCCTCTGGCAGGTTTGTTTGGAATGCTGCTGGGTTCATTTAGACAAAGTGAAATGTAGAGGGCAAAATGAGCGTTATAAAGTATCACTGGCTGCTGACTGCTCCCTTCGGGATACTAAACTCTGTTGAGACATAGTGGACACCAGGAGAGGAGAGGAGAGGATCTACATGGGCCCCTACTGCTATGTCTGATTGTTTGTGTGTTCGCTCAGGACAATGGAAAAGCTGTATGTGTGTTTGTGCGTGTTGTGGCTGTGCCGCAGAGAGGGAGAAAATAACTCAAATGAATGTTCGGAGCAAGCAAACAGCCCGCATGAGAGTCTGTGAGAAAAAAAAAGGAGAATCCAACAACAAGAACGTAAACACGTTTGTGACCTTGCACCTTTCCGACAACACCAAAATATTGGACACAAGCGAGTCACAGAGTGCACAATGACACAATGCGATACAGCTGTCCCACTTCCTCGTATGACATCATGTACCCGTCGGGTCTGGACTAGCTCACCGAGACCTTGTGGTTCCTTCCTGTTCTCTGTGCCCGCCGTAACAACAGGACAGCCAGACAGGAAACGGCACAACAACCAGAGGGGTAACAGGGACATCCTGATAGAGTCTGGCACACATGGGGTTTTAAAGTCTCATATTAATATTGACACTCAGAATATTAATGAGAAAGACTACTGATGCTTGCGCTGACTTGACGGACTTCCAGGATTGTTCACAGATTCATAAAATTAGTCTGAACATCTTATGTCAGCAAATATTTTGCTTACTTTGTCTTCATGGGTTTATTATAGGCTAAATTAAGAGTACCTAGTCCTGAACATAAACTGAACATAAAACACCATTATTATCCACTACAGGTAGAGACTAGGGTACATTTTGCATTTGCATTTTGTTTATTACTGCATCGGTAGTGTGCACAGTGTGTGTGAAGCCAGAGGTTTTAAAGTCCTGGCCCTGCGTACAGGCTCACTTGTTCTCGGTCGGGTGAAAAGGCCTCCGAGCAGAATTTAAAACCATGTGACACAAAAATTCTTTCTTGGATGCGACACAACTCAAATTCTTATAAGCGTAGTGGCTGCTCTTCTGTTCTGTTCAATAGCGGGAATAACAGGGAGGGACTACAGTCTGTGAACTATGAGATAGTCTAGTTAGGCAAAACCACAATAATACGTATGTGTACGTGTGTACGTGTGTGGTGTGTGTGTGTGTGTGTGTGTCTCCACTGTGAGTAGTGTGTGAGGCATGTTGCCAATGAAAGCCTTGCAGGGTGGAGCACACATCAGCTGCAGCTGAACAGCTGGCCACTGCGGGCTAACATTGAGTCTAGATTGAGAAAAGGTCAGGCTGCCTCCCCCATGTTTGCCTACTGCGGGCTGGCATGGCTGCCCGCTTTCATTCAGCTGTGCGGCCGGTCCGTTTCCCAAAACAGGGAAGGAGAATGGGGACAAAACAAAGAGCAGGAAATGACGGGAGAGACGCAGGAAAAACAGGATATCTTTGAGAAATGAACGTGTGCGTGTCAACAGAAGCATAAATTCCTGTTTGGAGAAGTGAAGAAGAAGTCCTGATACTGCACGGCACACTTACAGCCATAAATCAAGGTGAAAATGTAATCAGTTCAAAAAGATGTAAACTTGCTAAAATGCTGAAATATGCAGAAATGCTAACACCGCCACACATGAACCATGGATCAGAGTGACACTGAAAGATTCATAAACAGTTCCTGACTTCTCCATCTCCTTTGATATTTCCAGAACAACATCAACAATATAGACACACTGAAAGAGCTGATTGCATGACAAATAAGGAAGATGGTGATCTCGGTTGGCTGGCTTCAAAGAGAATAAGTACAAGCGCAGGTCTAAACTGGTGAACTTGGTGGACGCACTAACTCCTGTGGTATATGTGAGGAGTCAGGATACAGCGTACTTCCCCGTGTTCATTTCCCCTGTGGCTGCAGGTCATGTAGGGGTCTCTATTTCAGCCGAAATGAGGTCACCAAACAAAAAGAAAAGCAAACCCAGTTCAAATGTTTGTCTTCTTCTGCGGCTCATAGATATTCTCGGGGAAAGAAAAGGGTGCATCGCTGCACCTTTGTCACGGCTGTAGCAGGAAGGTACACAGGCCCCGGTGAGTAAGCCAAGATGATGTGTCTCTCCTGTCAGAGCATACTGTAGCTGCACAGGCAGCCTGTGAGCGGCTGACAAAGGCAGATCACTCACAAACTGAAGACGTCTAAGGTTTCATGGGGCCCATCTTGAACCATTTCTGTATGTAGGATTAAACTGTGTTTCGAGTATGTGTTAATGATGTGAAGGTGTCATATCGTCAGCTAACATAACTGTCCTAATACTTTGTAAGGTGTCGGCATGTGCGACAGGTGTGCTTCTTCCTTTGACCTTCTGGCTGGGTGCTCTGCCAGGACAGAGAAATCATGGTGTGGTGGTGACACTCCAAAACCTTTAGACGGCAGGACAAGACTTCAGTCATGCCATGGTTTTGATTGCGACATCACAAAGGTGTGGTCTGATATTTTGTGGACGTGCGTTATCACAATGCCAAAACTATGCCAGAGCAGTCACTTCATCCCTTCACAAAAGATGGAAATCTACTCTTCCGTATTGTCTGCTACCACCACTCGAACACGTTCTTGACAAATGATGAAGCACAAGGTCGACTGTGCCGCTGCATCATGGTGCAAATCACTTAAATCAATACTTTTCGAAAGTTAGATTCGAAGATTGAAGTCCCTTTTATACCTGTCTGGTAAAGAACTACAAACTACAGCCAAGCTAAGCCTAGCATAATGACTGGAAACAGCTACCCTTGCTCTGTCCAAGGGCAAAAATCTGCCAACGAGCACCTCGGAAACACTGAAGACACAAGTCTTCTGTTGGTTTCACATAATCCTCCTGTTAAAAACATCAACTTGTTGAGTTCACACATCGGTTTTGTATGGATTAAACAAATGAATGCGTCGCGGGTTAATTAGTGAACTTTAGAACTGCTGGTGGGCAGATTTTACCTTCAGACAGAGCACTTTCTCTGTTGCTTAGCTTAGCAGATACGAGGGTGGTATCGATGTTCTCGTCTAACTCCCTGCAAGAAAGCGAATAAACATGGGTGTCAAACTATTCCAGTCTATCAGTCGATCTTACACTTACCCGTAAGCCGTGATGATTGTTATGGAGTCAGACAGCCCACACACCAGTCCTTCCAAGTTATAAACTTGTTTCTGCCCAGCAGTGACCCAGACGTTTCTGGACATTTTTCAGATGGTGACACACTCTTATTTTTATTTCATATCTTTTACAGGCATAACAAATTGCTGCAGTCTGCCTTTTAGCCACTGATGACAGAAGCAATCGTCTGAAGACCTTGTTTCAGCTCTCTGCGTACACTCCACCAAGAGCCACGATGCATGTCTTACAGCCATCTTTAATTTGTCACAGCGAGTAGTATGTATGTATAAAGATGATATAATGAGGCAAGTGAAGCATCACGGTTTGTCTGTTTGGGCAGAGTTTCCCCCAACAGTGGAGGTCAATGTCTGCTAATGTCAGAAATTCAAACAGTTTTATCAAAAAGTATAAACAGCAGAACACAGCGAAGGCCGCTTATGTAATGGGTGAGTATTGTTTGTACAGTCACCTAGTTACTTGATAAGATAAATGAAGCAGTTTGATATGCCTCTCATGTCTGCGCTGAGAAATCTTCAGCACAAGACAACAACTGATATTAAGATTCCCTTAGGGCTTTTCTCTCAGGACTTCCTGATTAGGCTAATTAATTAATTTTGTTTACATAACTTCAAGCTTCAGCAACTGCTAAGTGAAACTCTGCAACTCAATTAAATGATTTGATATTCACTGTAGATGCTAGAGGATTGGCATCACGACACGGGACTGTGACAGCTCGGGTGCATCTGCATGTTGTGTGTGCGCAAGTTCAGTCAGAAAGTTTCTTGTGTCAACACAGGGAAATGTCAGGATGAAGTCACCGCTTGGCACACAAGCGCAGGTTCACCTCGCCTTAAATGCCAGGGTGCACGGGCATTGTTGCAAACACCCGGGACTGATGACTGGGTAAAAATAGGATGTTCTAAAAGGAAACAATCCATGTGTAATGAGTAAACACAGTCAGGGTATGGCTTTTAGTCATAAAAAAAAAAAGTCTTTATCCTTCTGTAGACACTCAAATCACCAAATCCAGTCACTTTAGCAGCCAGCAGAGCTCTGCTGTTTTTAGCACAGAATGGGCTGCCCAGATGGCGGCTGGTGGGGTAAACCAACTTAGCAGCCGCAGCCAAAATGTACCACCATGTGACTGATTTAATGGCCATCCTGTGTGTGTTTGACACTGCCACCCTGTAACGGGCCAAACTGCTGCCTGTTTAACATTGTTTCAGAAAGAAAGAAAAAAAACAAGATGCCAGACAATATGCCAAGCTGCACTTCCTTTCCATTATACTTTGCTTTTTTTAATGCCTGCTGTATTATTCATTTGTCTCAATCCTCATACTGCTGTGCACACACACACACTCTTTCAGGGCTTTAAAAAAAAGACAAGCAGGCCATCCAGGCAGACATGCTCCGGCAGCTAGCAGGGCCTCTGCGCCAGATAAAAAAGGTGAGTTGTTCACATTCCTGCTTCATGCACAAACCAAACCCCCGACGCCATACACACACACACACACACACACAGTACTTCTGCACAAGTGACTGAATTGTTTGTGTGTGTGTGTCTGTGTGGTCCTCTGGGCTCCAGTGTGTTGTTTTTTTCCTAACCTTGCTAACTAAGAAAGTTACAAGACTGCTAACCTGTCATCCAAAACTCTGATTACAAACTAATCGAATCCAGGGTCTTGACCTTTAGGGTGTGTTGGACGGCAACAAAAGCCCATTACTCATTTTATTTCGTCTTTCTGATAAAGACAGCTAGCCAGGTCATTGACGGGCTCCTACCTACACACGCCCATGGAAAAGGAAAACAAACAGGCATGCAAAGTAGCAGTGAAAACTAAAAGCGAGCCAGAGAGGGCTGGTGCTGTGACAGAAACGACTTTATGTAAGAGAGAATAAATGGTGGCCTGGAGGATGGGACATATTTATGAGATCTTTCCTGGACTCAAATCAAAACTCTGAACGGGCCTGTTCAGGATCCTCCTCGCTATAGTTAATGTCCTTGTGTGTATTTGGTTACTCCTCATTGTCAGCTTGGTACCACCTCTTTTCTTCTCTATTTTTGGCAATAAGACATGCCTTTATGGCTGGTTTATGTCTGTTCTTGTAGCTCGGACATGCTGCTGCCACGGAGCAAGCTTTTAAATTACATAAGAATATAGTGGCCTTTTAGTTTTTAGACAGTTTTTTTTAAGGGGGAAGAGAGCAGGCCGACTGAGCCCCACTACTACTATAAAAAGAATGTGATGGGGAAGGGAGGGCCACTGCACCACCAACATTATTAGCCTATCATCTTACCAAAGAGACAAGAGGCTGAATGCACAGGCCAAACAAGAGGAAAGCAGAGATCTACATATGTGTATGCTGGCTTACCCCATTCCAAAAACTCCAGGACGTTTTTCTCTCTCCTGAGCGGGGAGTTGTTGCACTCATCATAGAGGCACACCAGGATATCCCAGCGTCTCCACGCTCAGGCACTGGCCGTTAGAGTGAGCTGGCCCGTCCAGGATCAGCTTCTCCAGCTTCTTCAAACGCACCTCTCCCGACATGATTATTCCGACTTGTTGGGTTTTGTTTTTGTTTTGTTTTTGGTTTAACTAATGATGATGGAGGAGGTGGTGGTGGGGAATGGGAAATGAGCTAACACCTCCTCGGCCTGTTAGTTAAGCGCAGAGGGGCCTGTAAAGAAGTTCTCTCACCTTGAATACGTCTCGAAAAATAATAAAAACTTTCAGTCGAGGGCACGCAGGGGCTAATTCCGCGTTAAAACAGGCCTGTTCATGATCTACCTCTGGAGATCCAGTATCTAAGAGCTGGATAAGACGTGTAGCACTTCCCCATTTTTTAATACCTATCCCCACAGGGCATATACGAAAAGAAGTAGTCACAATTACAGACCCTGGCTGCCCCGGGCCGGCTGATTTTTTGATGAAATCCCAACGTTAGCTGGCAGTTTTCTGGTCTCCCCACCCCCTGTGTGGGAGATTGGGGGGAAAAATCGAGTCGATGCGGTTCAATAGATCCCCATGAGTTGTTGTGGCAGATATTTGGGATTCTCCATTCTTGCAGCAACCCAAAAAATGCAAGGCAGATCTGCAATGCTACAAAGCCCCAGCGCCCCTCCTCTGCTCCAGGAATGGAAGGGCGACACAGGCTTAGTTAGCAGCCTGCTAGCTTAGCTCTTCAGCTAGCCAGCGAGCTAACGTTAACGTTACTTTTCTCCGTGCCTAAACGCCATCGTCGCCCCGTTTCCCCCGGAGGAGTTGACACACAATATGCACAACGCTGAACTGAATTTGACCCCCCCTTCGACAATACGCGTATCTTTTTTCATCCAACTGGAAAATATTCCCTTGTTTTCTTAAGTCAGTGCTGGCAGAAAATGTTCTTTAAATCCCATTCTCCGTCCAGAAACCAAATGTCTCTTCTAGTTTCCTCGCAGTTCGAAAAAACGACGGATAGTTCAAAGACTTCCAAAACAGCCCGTTAAGTTAGCCGTCAGAGAAAAATGCGGGTCCTTGTTGAAGGTTACAGAGGAGCTCGTTTCACGTCAAGAGGAAAGCTGTAGTCTAGTCTTTCTTATTCCAAATACGGGACACTGCCTAAATTCCCCCTGTCCTGTCCTTTCCTTTGACTTGCCTGCCTCCCCCGCCGGTCGCTCGCTTCTCGCCGTCTTTGCACAGTCAAACTACCAGCAGCCTGCTGCCAGAGACTCACGGTGGGAAAGATGAGCGAGTAGACAGCCCTGTTCGTAACGTCGCGCTGGATTCTGGGAAGCAGGGCTCGGGATGTGGGATAAAAATGGACGCTTAGCTCGCGACGCTGCTTGTACGCACTGAAACACAACTTATGAAGCCACCGTACACACTTTACCTCTGCCTTACACGACGGACAGTGACTCCGCTACAATACGACACGTATTAACACCGTCGTGTGTGTCATTTGAACAAGGAATGTCAACGTTTTCCAACTTTCGCGCATGCGCGGGGGCAGCGAATCCTCAAGTCGGCCATCTTTGCTGTTCCATAGCGCGACAACGTCGCTTCCTTTGCAGCCGGCAGCCTATCTCCACGCGTCATGGCATCTCTGTTTGCTGCTGCTGCTGCTGCTGCTGCTGCAGGCAAAATCCCAGATCATCATCATGGCGCCCGTCACAGCATCTGCTGTGCGGAAGGGGGGGGTGGGGGGGGGTGGTGATGGTGGGGGCTGTCAATATTGTGAATGGAAACTGCAGGCTGTCTGTCAGTCTGCTGGTGACGTGGTGCGGAGAGGACACATTTTCTTCAGGCTGGAAGAACACCGACTGCTGTCCCTTTAACTGGCTGCAAGACACTTGTGTTTTTTATTGATGTATACCTACGCAATGATGTGGTCTGCGTCAGTGTAACCTCTCAGTGCGTGAGACCTGATGGCTGTTGCGGTGGGTCACATTCACGCAATACATGACATAGCACATGTTATAGTTTGCGCATGTGTGTGTGTGTTGCACTGATCCAAGTGCTTAAACCGAACAAAATCAGACATTTGTTGGGAGTTTATGGCATGAAAGTTATGTTTTTATATCAGAATAGTACTAGATTATATGTGCGCACCTAATCACAACCATATGTGGTTTTAGACTGTGGTTTATGCACCCCAAAAACACAATTTGCATTTGGAAATAATGTGACATAAATGCAGTCGTGATACTTTGACTGCTTTTCAAGGTGTGTCAAGCTCGTCACGGATTCTCTGTCTCTCTGGACTGTTCTCACGTGCCAATAGGAGCCTAATGCTGAGAGCAAACTCTCTAAGATAAACAGCCCTGTAGGTTAGGGTTGGATTTCCTGATGAGCCTGGCAGGCTGAGTGAGTGAGTCAGATCTTTTCACATGCACACATCCCTAAATGAGAATTAAGCACAGATCAATACAGGAGCTAAACCACACAGAGAGTTTTCGGTGACTCAGAGTATCTGCCAGTGGTTGTGTGCTATAATAAACCTGTTGGAGTGGCCATCATGCTCATATTGCTGGCTGATAATATATTGTATGAAAACAATAACAGTCATGCCTTGAATGTCATCACATAAATCATGAAAGCATTGAGCAAGAAGTGATCATTTACAGTATCACCCACTGTCAAACATCTCATCGTTTTGAAGCGAGGTGCTTATCACTACTCAAAGTACATCTATTAATGATTAACGGCCCACATGGCAACTGGATCATAGGGGACGGGGAAGACAGATAGAGAAGCCTTATGTGTGCCACCACACGAGCAAACATAACATAATGCACTTCTATATTTCAGCACATATTCAAATGGACGTCTTGCTGCAGTGCCAGACATGGGAGAAGAAAGGCACAAAGAAGCACTGTGATGAAATGAGCACAAGCTCAGCGTGCAAGATGTGTCCAATAAAGCAGATTTCGATGGTGACCAAGTGTAATTTGAAGCATACTGCTTTTGGCATGACTCTTTATCAGAACCAGCCTCACAACAGTGTATATGTTCTACAATGTGTAACCACTCTGAGATGATTGATTGTCTTTGGGGTTTTTTTTTTTTTTTTTTTTGCGGAGATACATTCTGCGTACAAGCAACAGTATATAAGAACAATACTGGAGGAGGAGGAAAAAAACCTCCTTCACTCTCCCTGTCTTTCACAACATTTATGGCTCTCCCATGTGTGCAGCACTGCAGAACCAGGTCACCTCATTAAAGGGAAAACACGCTCTAAAACTATTTGGATAATGAATTTAAATAAGGAGGCTTTATTATTAACATTATTTTATTTATTTGAGTGTGTCCTTTTTTTGTTGAACTATTTGGGTATTTTTGTTACATTTGCAAAGTACCTGACAAACAGCATTTAGTGTATCATTGTTTCTGTAACATTCCCCTTTGATATTTATGTGCATTTTAATTCAGTTTTCATAGTGCACTACTTGAATTGTTAATTGTTCCTCACTGTAAATGAGTCATTAACCACACACATCATCACAGAGATGATCATCAGCTTATTGGTGCATGTACTGTGTAAATTATGGGCTTGTTTTGAAAGGTTTTAAGTCTTGTTTTGATGTTTTGATCTTACAAAGAGATCAAAACATCGTCATGGCATGGAAATATTACAATAATAATAATAGTCACTAATAAAAGCACACTGTAACACTATTCACTGGGATACAATAGCATATCTTGACTGACAGCAGGAAGTCATACATAAAACCAACTAGTCAGTATGTAACATTTACATAAACAAACGTAAACTATATTTATTATGTTATGTCATTCAAACACAGAAAGTGTGTTTAAATTAAGATAGAATAATATAATAATAACATCCAACCCAAATATAAAATAAAACACAAATAAACCAAAAATTGAGCATAATATAATTAAAGGTGCAGTAATTGCAAAAGGTGTGTTAAAATGAAAATAGCTAGAAAAATCAGCCAGTAGCCAGCAAGTGCGAACTGATGATGTAACTATGTGCTTTGAAGACATTTGTCTGTTTTATAATATTGTGACTTCGCTGTCCCATCATGCACAGTATATAATGCACAGTATAGATGCTGTTTAGAGTGGATGTTCCCTTTAAAGCTGCTTGTAGTGTAACCACAGCGCCCTCTGCTGTACATACTGCCTTCGTGCAACGGTAAATCTGGGGTATTTCTACTGAAAGCTGTCATGTAAGGCCTACATGTTTTGAGTTTTAGACACTGTTATACATTCATACTTTTTGCAGCTTGCTGAATATTATTGTCCAGTTAATGTGCAGCAACTATCATCCATCACATTTTATAAAACTTTTATTGGATTGATCAGGTTCATTATGAGTATCCTACACATCAAAAGTCTCCCCCTATGTCAGTTAATTAAAAGTTAAAAATATATATATATATTTATATATTGTTAGTCCTATCTAATCATGTCTGATCCTATTTGGTTAAGTCTACGCCGGGATTAAACCCTCTGTCTCGGCACTGATTGAGCCGTCATTAGCTGTGTGAAATGCAATTAGACTGCCCTGTACTTCGTCTACACATGGAGGCCGTTGAGCAATAATTGTATTGTCCTTGCACAGGTCTAGCGCTTTTCCCTCTGACAGACTGATCAATGATTATTGGCAGCTGCCTCGATGGATTGACACAGACTTTGACGTCTGCAGATGCAGTTTTTTAGGAATAAAAGGTTTGTATGGGCCATTATGGTGCAAACTTTCCCCAAATATTTGATATTAAGATAAAGCAGGCAGTAGTAGATCAGGAAGCTGGTGACAATAGAGCCATGTCAATAATGAGGAATTTACACTGACCACCAACACAAGTTCAATATTGACTCTTGGGCAGGCAGCTGCTCCGCCTTGTTCCCAGGGAGACTCCAGATGAGATGCTGATACATAAAACGCTCAAAGAACACAGAAAACAATCAAACTGCAGCCTGTTCTTCCTCCCAAGGGGCTCTCTGTAATATTTCTTTCATACAAGCATTTCAAGTGCTTTTCGACTTGCCGTCTACAAACAGCAGTTTTTGCAAGCAAAGGGGATTTCATGTTTCACAAATGGAAGGGAATGACCTATAAACTGGACCGCTTTTGAATGCAAATGTCTGGATGTTAATTAACACCTGTGTTGTTGATTGTGGGAGCTTGTTGGCCTTTGATTGAAAAGAAATGGCACCTTGTAGCATCAGATGTAGCTTTGAACTAGGCAACTTGTCTTTGATTGGCATGGGAAGGAAGAAAGACTGAGAAATATCACACAAAGGCCATCTTAATTTCCCGAATTAGGGGTTGTTAATGTAAGGGGAGTGAGGATACCAAAGGTCTATGCATTTTAGGCTCTGGACAACAGGCACTTAGACTTGGTCTTTGGCTGGACTGGACAATTGATGTGATCTGAATTTACATGTCTGCACCGCTGATACTCGCATCGGGCAGTCTGATAGATCAATTTGGACCTTACCTGTAGGCTTTGACTGGGATGACTGTGTTATTTTCTATTCATATACTCATACATCATATATTTATGAAGATTAATCTAGCCTTTTTTCATCTGCCAGTATTTGAAAAACACAGATTCAGAGCTAAAAGACTTTAACTGTGTGCAACTCCAGCATTATACACAGATTATTGTGCATTATACTTTTTGTGCATATTCATGATGTTTTCTATATGAATTTTATAAGATATATGGCTTTATTCTTTTTTTGTAGTGTCCCCTTTTAATGTGACCAAGAATAACAGATGCAAAATTAGGCTTTTAGGCTCATTTACAGTATTTTCTCCCAGTTGATTGATGCTTAATCAATGAGCTCTCTCCCAATCAAATAAACTAATAGAATGACAGATGATTAATTTTTCAGTGCTCATTTTGTAAGAACAGAATAAACATTTTCAAATGTTAAAGGTCACAAGTTATGAATTAAAAACTATTATATATGAAACCATTGATTATATATATGCACAACTGCAAAATGCCATTATAAATAAAACTTGTAAAAAGTTGCAAGAAAAAATCTTGCATTTGCTATTGAAATTGTATTTAAAACACAAAAAAACGCAACAGCACCAAGATCACTAAGATCAGGTTATAACTCTGATAGTGGATCAATCTTAACTCTTACACATAATTACCTTCACACACATGAAATTGGATATTTAAAAAAAAAAATCATCACATAATTCCATACTCCATCCTGTGACTGTGCCGTACATGGATCGTAGTCACGTAGTATCAAATCTGCAGCACTAATTAATAATTTGTCTTGTTAGTGAGCGGCAGGCACAAGCTGGAGTGAGCAGGTCTGGCAGTCATCTGTCATTTGCTCTTCCTGTGTGCCCCTTCAGTCTGTCTGACATCTCTAAGCAAACACTGGCCAATACACAACCGCAGGCAGGGCCTTCTGGGTGAGAGCAGCCCTCTTCTAATGTTTGTGTGACAAAAAAGGCAAGGCAAATCCTCGCAATGGAATCAGATAATCACCAACCTGTGAAGAGCCTGCCCCAATCCACATCCACGCCGGCCCCCCGGCCCCTGGATTAACTGTCTGTTTGGCTAATAATTTTAATCTGCTGGAGAGGGCCAAGAATGGGTGACAGGGCTCGGAATAAACATCTAATCCTAGAGTCCCCCCACACACACACTCCCTCCCTTGGAGCTCTGCACTACTTCCTCCTTGACCCCCTGATATATACGTGTACCGAAGTGAACAGATTTGAGCGCCTGCTGAGATTTTAGTCGTGATCTTGGTCCACCTTTTTGTTGGACAAAATTGCTTCCCAGACACAAATGAGTCCGCTGTGTGACAGACTGTTGCCAGACTGCCCCGGCCTGACATCGTCCAGTGGAATGTACACGACAGAGTGTGGGGTGTGTGTAGACAAGGGTGCTACAGAAAGAGAGGGCACTTCAGGTTCACAGGGTCAAGAGATGTCTGTCTGGGACGCATGTGTAGCAGCAGAGAAAACACTTCAGACTGGACTGGCCAGACATCAGGATTTTTTGATCTGGAGAGAAGATTTTTATTGAATAAGATAGAACTTGTAAAAAAAAACCCACTTAGACTAAGTTACATAAAAACACTGTTTAGGTGCTTTTAGGCTTAATCTCTCATTGGTAATGACCAAACTAACTGTCAATTAGACGGATGTGTGGTTTTGAATCCTTGTGGTCGAATATATTCTGTGTTGACATTCAATATTTTAAATATTCTGCCAAATAAATTAAGATATTTTGTGTTTCTCCTCAGAATTTTCCTAATTTTAGGCTAGAAAACCCCATTCACAACCCTCATGATACCTATTTAAACTTTGTGATACACTTGTCTTGCATTAAATATAGTTGATTAAATATATAAATGCATAAAATGCACAAACAATTTCTTCCACATGTATTTACATATTAAAGAGCAGATTTTAGATCCACTGACATCAAACATAGTTTTAGTGGAACTCTGGTGAAATTACACCTCCACAATACTGATGGCACTCGAGTCTAATTGTTGCTGTTTGAAGTATGGTCACTTAGATATCCTGTTTAGGATGGGGCTGTATTGTCGCACCTTTGTTCTGATAAGGGTCCCTGCCCCCATTGACAAAGTGCGAACGACTGGGAGGGCCGCAACAATATAAGGGGGCCAGGGGAGTGTCAGAGGCACACTGTCTATCTCTGGGTGACTTGTGCTACCGTGCTGCTCTTTATCACACTGAAGTTTTGACTCATGGATTTCCTCCGCGCTTGTGTCCTGTGCGCCGCTCTCCTCGGTCTCTCCAAGGCTTTTACGCATCAGGATATGAAGGACGCGCTCCTGCAGAAACTTGGGTTGGATGAAGTTCCTAAAATCCATAAGAGGGATTTGGAGAATCTGGTTATTCCGTCGCATATCAGAAATAAATACCTGTCCATGCTGAAGATGCACCACAGCAGGAGACGCAGATCTCTGCCCAGCCTGGCGGGCATCCTGAGGGGAATCCCTGGTAATGCAGGTAAGGACATGCTCCCATTTCTGAAATATGTAATAAGTAATTTGTATGAATTCATATGAAAATAGCTTTGACAGTAGTACCAATTAAAGTAAACAGTTACTTACGTGCGTAATTGTGACACTTGGTGCGCAAAGACTATTTTACGCACCATTCCATTTATAAAACACAAACAAAGCATCGCCTTAAACGTTTGCAATCCTTCTATTTTAGATATTTCCGGGGAGTATGTGTATTCTGACACCACTCGGCATCGCATGGTGTTCGAAATGGAGGCGAGGATTCCGGATAACAGCGAGGTGACCATGGCGGAGCTGAAGCTCTACCAGCGGGCTTCCTATCACAAACGATTCGCGGTGGAGAGGAAGAGCCACCGGCCCGTCAACAACGCCCGGGTCAGCATATACTGGGTGGAGGTTCTGCCAAACGGATCCAACCGGACATCGCTGGTAGATTCACGGTAAGGGATCACTCTCTCACGGTGACAAGTAACTGTAGAGCAATAAAGAGGCGACGTCATCTTAATCATAATTCAATCTCATTTTAATTAATCGCCCCATTCTCTCTCATGTTCACAGGTTGATCCCCATTCACGAGACAGGCTGGAAGAGCTTTGATGTGACCCAGGCGGTGCACTATTGGTCCAAGACCCAGCAGAAGACACCTATGCACCTGGAGGTGTGGATCGAGGGCGAGAGACCTGGCAGCTACGCTGCAGAGATGGCCAAAAGTGTGCGCTTTACCACCCAGGAGCAGACGGACAACACCTTGGGAAAGCCCGAGCTCATCCTCTACACACTCAACCTCGAAGAATACGGGTAAGGGCGCGAACTTTTGATATACAGGATATTGTATCAGTGTGACAATTAGCCCATCTCCTCTTTAAAAAACAAACAAAAAAAAACAAAAAAAACATCTGCATTCATTAGTAGATTTGTAGAAGTGTGATACAGGGGCGTCAGTACTCATTCTCATGGTTTGGAGAATTGTTGCAGAAAAGTTCAGGTGTTTTTTTGACATATTAGTGTTTAAAAGTTCCGATCCTATGTGATGTTTCACAGTTATTGCCTCTAAATAGATTTAATTATGTAGATTAGCCTACAAGAAACAATACATATCATTACTGGAGACATTTAAGCAGGGGTGTAGCTAAGAGATCCTAGGCCCTTTCTTGGGACCCCTTTGTCACATCGCTCATCTAACTTCCACCATCCTTTCATTTCATCAGTTCTCGTGGCGACTGCGATGTCAACCATAACAAAGACACCTGCTGCAGAGAGAAGTACTTCATCAACTTCCGCGCCCTCACCTGGACGCAGTACTGGATCATTGAGCCAGCGGGCTACCAAGCGTTCAGGTGCACCGGAGGATGCAAGCAGCCCAAGCGCAACTACGGCTACGGGGAGAGGCGGTGCACGGTGTCTGAGAGTGCCCCGTTGCCCATCATGTATCTGGTGAAGAAGGGGGACTACACTGAGATAGAAGTGGCTGAATTCCCTAATATGATCGTAGAGAGGTGTGCCTGCACGATGGACAACGTCTCCATAGTATGAAGTCAGCTTTTCTTCATGGGGGTGTTGATGTATTTAATGGTTTTAAACAACACGTCTAGTACTTTCTATTTAAACAGACATATATTGGGAGTTTTACACACACACACACACACACACAGCAGGCAGTCTGGCTGCCATTGAACTCCTTCCACAAGCACTTTTATATATTTTGTACATTTTTGTAAAAATCTTTTTTTTTCTTTTTAATTTGAATTTGTGTGAGTTGTGTCGAATCTGAAGCGATCATTCAAATTCTGTCTGATGTATTATATTTTCAAGCTGTACATAATATGGATGAGTTTATGTTTGGAAAATAAAATATTTTGTTTCACTTTTTAAAAAAAAGTTGTCTTCCTCCTCTTCCCTGCTGTCTGTCTGTCACATTCATGATCGCATTCACATGCAGTTACATACAGCTGCCTCCTCCTCTTTCACCTCTGTATTTACACTTATAGGAAATTGTAGAGAAGAGCAAATAATTTGCCTAATGACTTACAACATTTGTTACTCCGAGGGCACCCTGTAGTTGACAATGACAGTCAAGCCTACTTGTAATGCTTTATTTACAGTGGGAAGCAGCTACATGGCCACATACAGAGAAACATGAAGTCAATTCACATTAATGTGTGTTTACATCAGACTTAGACCAGGCCAATACATAATGTTCTGTTTACTGTCTCAGTGGGGGGTCTTGTCATTCGCTAATATACCGCTGATGGAGGTAAACATGGTGCCTTGACAAAGGCAAGCAGCTGTCTGTCTGTCTGGGAGGGAAGTGGATTCCCAACATGCAACTCCAACAAAACACCAGGAAACAAGGAACAAGAAGAAACACAGGTGGTGCCGGAAAGACAGAATGTCATACATATTCTACTACTCTCTGAAATGTGTTCACCTCCCTTGAAAGTTTCCATGTTGTATTGTTTTCCAGCTTTAAAGTCGATTCAATTTGTCTTTTAGAAATCACTGTCAATGGATTTTGTATGAATACACCTGCATTTGTGAACACATCTGCATCTGGATGACCCAGAAATAAGACAACAGAGCATAGATAGAGTCCAGTTGTTGGTAGTGTTGGAGATACTCTCTGAAGAGCTGGGTCTTCAGGAGGTTTTTAAAGGTAGAGTGGGACGTCCCTGATCTGGTAGGAACTGGTAGCACATTACACCAACGGGGAACAGATGAGAAGAGTCTGGATTGCCTTGAATGAATGGGTGGCAGAGCCAGGCAACATTTATTGGAGGAACGCAATGGTTAGATAGATAGAGAGTACTTTTCTGATCCTTTTAGGGAAATTTTGTTGCAGCAGCATTACAAGTAACAACACACAAAGAACAGGCACACACTATATACAGATATGAGGTAAAAATGGTGACACCGTTTAAAAAATGGCTGTGAAGAACATTTCCTAGTGACTGAACATCCCCTGGAGTTCAGTGAAATCAACCATAAAGAAATGGGAAGACTTCATAGCTGTAAATCTGCCTAGAACAGACTGTCCTCAGAAACTGAGACATGATGGCTGTGAAGGAGTTTCAAGCTTCAGAGGCTGAGATTGGAGAGACTGTGCAGACAACACAGTCAAAGTCACTGTTAAGCCAAGATTTGAACTCTATGTGACTAAACTTGTAGTGTTACCGTACATCCTGTAAAACCTGGAAATCCTGGAAATTGGAATTCTAAATTGTATGAAATGTCTTGTAAGCAGTCATAGGAGGCCCAGAAAAGTTCCTGGAAACTTGTTGGTTTTATCATTTCGACTTAAAAATGGAAATGATTGCCAAAGGCAGTCATTGTCTGTTGCAATGTGGAACTGCTCTATTACTGGGCTTTAGGTAGTTTGAGGGTGATGTTTTTTTTTAAAGGGGAATCTGTGGATTGACCTGGCCCATATAAGATTGATATGTAGTTCAAGTTTTAGGTCCTGAGCTATAACCCAGCATGATACATATCTTACCCACAACATGCCTGACATACAGCCCAGTTAAGGTGAATGTCTGGTCATTTCTGGTGGCCCAGATATGTCCCATACTATGCAAGATATGGCCCATGGGTGA
This sequence comes from Collichthys lucidus, assembly GCA_004119915.2. Classification (NCBI taxonomy): domain Eukaryota; kingdom Metazoa; phylum Chordata; class Actinopteri; family Sciaenidae; genus Collichthys; species Collichthys lucidus. The sequence goes on from CM014086.1 coordinate 17,791,498, forward strand.
GCATAAGATATGACCCAGATCTGGCACACATCTGGCCCATAAGATGCCTGACATTTGGCCTATTTAAGTTAAAGCTTTGGTTAATTCATTTAGCCCCGACTTGACCCAGACCTGGCCCACACCATGCCAGACATAAGGCCTATATAAAATGAGTTAATGGTAAATTTATTTGGCCCAGATGGTCCACATCACGCCTGATATCTAGCCCATATGAGGTGGACCTATGGCTAATGTGAGGCAGCAAGATAATGTGTCAATGCCGTCATTTAAGGCTTTAAGGGAACTTCAGATGTGGGCTAAATTAGTGTGAATAATCTACTGCTATCTGGCTTTACTTACAATGGTGTTTTAACTAACTGTTAACATCAGCATGCTAACAGAATCACTATAACAAATTGTGTAATGTTCACCATTTAAGTTTACTGTGTTAGCATGCTAACACTGTTACAATAGCAGTAAATATAAGGTTCAGCTGAGGATGATGATATTAAGTCATAAACTAAAGCAGTTTAAAACTGACGGTGCTAGATCAAAGTTATTACAATTCATCCTCTGGCGGCCATGATCGTGAGAATTACTTTGTAACAAAACACCTAAATGTACAATAGTCAAAATATTTTACTCTGAACCACAAAGGTGAACCTCATGGTGATGATCCTCTGGGGACTATGAATACCTGCACAAAATTAAATGGTTATCCACTAAATAGTTGTTGAAATATTCTGGACCAACATATATGGTAAAATCATAAATATACCATCTCAACAAAGCATCGTGTTGTGGGAATACTTGTCTGCAACATGCCCTGAAAACCCAGCAGGGACACCATCACCCCCAGTGTTGAGACTCAGACTTCTTCTCCAGTAGCAGTAAATGTAAAGGTCTCCTAGCTGACTTGTGGTGTCCAATCTAATATATTAAACTCAACAAAGAACTTGTTAGAATAAATTCTTTGATGCAAGTCAAATTCTTGTACGTCCAGGATACAATTGGTGGGGCAACCTCATAGCCATAGAGATAAGGACAACTTGCAATTTAAGTTTAGGTTTTAGAGTGTTTGAGTCAAATTTGTGGATCATACAATTAATCACTGGTGCTCCTAAATACCCGCAAACAAGTATTTCGTAATTAGTTGCACTAAATCTAATCACTTGGTAGATATCATCGTTTTTCTGTTGAAAGTGATTAAATCTACTGATTTGACACTTGTTATACACTTTGACAAACCACAGTCACAGTATACCAGCTTCTTTAACTTTAATAGAATTGAGACAAATTAAAAAAGAAAATACAATCCCAAATTTTTAAACACAAATATCAAAAACTAGATAGAAAAGACAACATATCCCCAAAAGTCTCAAAGCTTTTGCATTGTTGGTTTAATCATAAAAGACCTGATATACAACCTGCAACATAAAGCGATAAAAATATAGTGTCTGTTGTATTATAGTTTATACTGTAAACTCAAAAGCTTGCATTCTGCTAGATTTATGTATCCAGTACAATAAAACAGGAGGCCACAAACTCTCCAAACATTTAAATATAGTTTGACAATTCATCACACAGCAGTATTCGGGCAAACTAACACTTTCTTAATCACAATACAGTTATTACTCAAAGTCAATTAATTCATGGACATTCGTGCATGGTTGAAATAGTGGTGAAGTATTTACATGTTTAATAAACATCAACACGGGCAGGTAAAAAAGAAAAGCAATGGACACACACGACCACATTTTGTCCGATCTACTGTTAAATGGTTTTATCTTCCAGCTCTGATGATGTTCTGTTGAAACTCAAGCTGGGTGTCCTCTGCCAGCACAACCTGGTGGTGGTGGTGGTGGTGGTAGCAGCTGTGGTGGACACATTATGAGCAGTTGGATGAAGAGCTGCCATTATTGCCGGGCCACACAGTCGCCAACATGAAATCTGGAGCGTTTTCAAACACAACGCCTTTAGAAGGTGACAAAAAGTTGCTCTCTGCTTCGGTCTTCATGAACTTTTGGTGTTAATGTGTTGTGATACTGTGTAGCCCTTTAGGTCTGCTGGTGAAAATGACTTAACCCTGCCTGCTTTCAATGACGTTTGTGCTGAAGGAGCATCACCAGAAATGTGTTCAAAATTGAAATAGTGGCATCAGTATAAATTAAAAAAAAGCAAAATGATGGTTCTGTAATTAGACTGATCAGTGCTGTTTTTCAGAAGTCTACTGCACTACAAAGGAACCGTTTATAAAGACAATCTAGGAACCACACTTCCTCCTGAGAATCAAGCGTAGTCAGTGCCCTAATTTTAAATAAATTAAAAGACTTACAAAAGGCATAATGTACTACTAAAAATGGCTTACTTATATCCTTAAAATGGCTTGGCCAAAATACTTTCTCGCATGTTCGTTAGAGTAGCTAAAAGGATTGGAAATGGCGTATCAAAGACAGGACACTTGAAGGGAATACTTCACTAATGAGGCGTAAACTGGGCTTGTAGTGGCGCTGATGTCCGCACTGTTTGAAGTAGCAAACTAGGACATCGCCCATTCAAAGGTCTTTTACACACCTTTGAACTGAATCAAAAGTCATAAGCCAGAAAGAATGTAAAAAAGCCAACGAGTTGTTTATTGTAGGTCTATGAGGAGGTTTAGGTTACAGGTTTGAAACTGGGAACAAAAGACAAAAGCTTGCTGTAAATTCACTTGTTGCTTCAGTTTAACTGTTTGACAGTGGACGAGCTCGACATGTACAGTTTAACAATATAATCACCTACCATGCTTTTCACTAATAAGCCAAGGTTCCTTTCAAATCATTACTGTTTTCTTAAACTTTGCATACAAACTACGCAAAAAAAACAAAACAAAAAATATTTACAATTTTGTAATAAAAAAAGCAAAACAAAAACAAAAATCACAGCACAGATAAAATGCACAACCCTGAAAAAAAAAAAAAGAAAAAAAAAATCTTCCTTAACATCTGCCAGGCTGGCAAAATGTTTCTGGTTCCTGATATTATAAACATGATTTTTTTTTTAAAAGCACGTCTTTTAAAAGTGGCCAAGAAAAAAAAGAATGAAATGTACAACAAGAAAAAAAAAGCAGATGATTGAATAAAACTGAACCCACGTTGTACATGTGTATATTAGATATATAAAGCTTCAATTACACTCTGCCTGGTCTCCTCTCTGATGTGGAATGTTGTTGCTCCATATCTCTGTAGGCTTCAGTTGGTGGGACTTAGACAATTAAAAAGTGGGTTCTAGGAAAAGAAAAACAAACCAGCAAAAAAAAAAAAAAAAAATGCAGGGTGGAGGGTGTTCCGTGGCTAGCGGTGGGTCTCAGTGTTGGCCACCAGTCCGTTAGAACAAGTGTCTTAGTAATATCCAGGCTGATACTGCTGGCTCCAGGGCTTCTGGTTCCAGAACTGCACGGGACACACAGATTGGCAACGCATTCAATATTTTGTTAGGCTATTGTTAATACAGTAGTTAAAGGCTTTAAAGCTGGTTCGGGTCAGGCAAACCTTTTGTACTGATGCAGTTGAGATTAAAGGTGGCATTTAATTCAGAGAAAATTATACACAAATCAGAAAATATTCATCTTTGAAAGGGATAATTAGAAATTATTCAGTAAATCTGGACTTTAAAACTAATCTGTACCGTCTTAAAACATATGAAGTCTGGTGTAATGTGCAGAAATACTGACCCCTTGCTGCCAGCTCTGATTGAAGGCTTGGGCCTTGTCCATGCCGTTCCTGTTGCCGCCAAAGTTGCCACTGTTCCTGTTGTTGCCAAAGTTGCCATTCTTGTTGCCAAAGTTGCCACGGTTACCTCCCCTCTGGTGAAACTGTAGAGGAAGAGAGGCAGGAAAATGATCATGCAGCAGTCCGAACTGGCAGTGCCATTTTTAACCCACTAGATGTCACTGTTACACCTGTTATTTAAAAAAACTCATTACTGAACAATACAAGGAAAGTGAAGCTGATAAACTTACAGGTCTCACAACATGCATTTAAATTTTTTGTATTGCAGGCTAAATACATTTCTTTATTGAACCTACCTGGCCAGGATGTCCCCTGTTTCCACCACGATTCATGTTGCCTCCACCTCCTCTGCTCATGTTCCCTCTGTGCATTGGGCCGCCTCTGTTCATAGGTCCCCCTCTGGGTCCCATGTTACCCCCCCTCATTGGGCCACCCCTGGGGGATCCGCCTAGGCTGGGAATGGGACCACCGCCGCGGTTGTAGTTTCCACGGTTATGGAAGCCTCCTCTGAAGGCTGGGGGAGGCAGGAAGCCACGAGGTGGACGGTTGAAGCCACCACGAGGGCCAGGAGCTGTGCAGAAAGATCAGAAACGTTACAAGTTAGGAAAAATGTCTACACATCCACAACATTATTTGCTAAAATGACATCAAGTGCATCCCCAAATGACTTTTACCTCCTCTGAAGTTGCCTCTGTTCTGGAAGCCTCCACGGCCACCTCCTCTCTGTCCGGGTCCACCACCGCGGCCAAACTGGTTCTTTCCTCCGCGACCTCCACCACGCAGGCCACCGCCTCTTTTTGGTGTTGTGCTTCCCTGATTGGGTTTCTTCTCAGCCGGCAGAGCAGTCTTGCTTTCTTCTTTGTACTGTTCCAGCAGCTTGGCAGCCTTCCTCCTTCTGCATCTCAGCATAGATGACCTCATTGAAGCTCTCTCCCTCCTCAGGCAGAGAGTAGAAGCCTGTAATGGAAAGAAAAAAAAAAAAAGAACATGATGCAAGGGATGCAAAAAGACGACTTGACAAAAAGAGATCCAGTCAAGGTTTCAACTAAGCGTACTTTATAATCCAAACAGCTTTTTTACCCTTCATTTTGAGAACAGCATGCTCAGGCACTTCTTTGCCATCGCTCTCAACCTTCTGCTGAACTCTTTGCTTGTAGTCTTCGTCAGAGGGGCAGACCACCACAGCCTTGCGCTGGAAACCTGCAAACAAGCACATCTTCCTCTTCTGGCCTGGAGCAGACAGGTTAGTCTGTAGGGGGGAAGGGGAGAGATCAGTTATGCTGTGATTTTACACACATCTGTAAAATGATGTGATCACATTCAGTGCCAGCTACTTACATGATCCAGGATGTAGTTCCTCTTCTTGCGGGCAGCGATCTCGATAAACTTTCCCAAGAAAAGCGGTGCTCGCTGGGAAATGGCAGTCAGTTTTGTGATGTCCTTCGACTGGCGTTTCAGGCTGTTGATCTGTATTAAATGAATAGACAGATAGACATAAGTCATGTTCACGCTTTCCACGGCTACCAAGAACAGCAGCTAGCAATAGACAACATAGCAGTATCAGTACTGACCATCATCTTGTCCACAATGGTATCACTGCCCAGGATGTAGTATTTTCCAGGGTTCTCCTGGACATGGTTCTTCACCCATGTAGTCTTCCCTGAGCCTGGTAGACCCGACCATCACTATGATCTACACAACATGGGGTTAAAAATAAATAAATAAATAAATATCAAACCTGCAAAAATGTCAGGAATATTAATAAAGAACATTGACATGTTTCTATGCTTACCTCACAGTCAGCCTTGGTTTGTGGTCCCTTGATTGCCCGGACCCGGTCATCCACAGCAATCTGCTGCAGGAAGGTGTAGTCCTGGGGCTGGGGGAAGTACGGAGTCTCCATCTGGCCAAAGTTGAACTCCACAGCGCAATTGTGGCAGATAATGTGTGGGAAAAGGGCCTGGCCGCCCAGGGTGTCCTTGCTGACCTGGAAAGCGACGGCTGGCTCCCCGCCGTTCTTGGAGAAGGACATCACCACCTCGTCACCCTCAAAGTCCTGAGCAAATAGAGCAAGATGACGTTATTCCAAAGCAAAGCTTTGTTTTCATCTACATCAATGAACTAATATAAGTAGTGTGCATGTCTTACAATGAGGCAGCAGATGACATCGTTCTCTTCATAAGTTTCTCCGAAGTCCTCTGTCACACAGTTGGTGGTCTTCTTGCCTTTACCAGAGTATGCGTATGAATGTTCCTCCTCACCTGAAGATTAACGGCAGAGCACATTCATTGACAAAAATATTTTGTGACAGACAGAAGCTGGAATATCGCTGAATAAACCTAAATCACCTCTCAGTAACTGAGACCCTGTAACAGTGTGAATCATCTCATGGCAAAAGTCCAACCACCATTACTGATAGAGCTGGAGCCATTTTACATTAACATGTCATGCCTTGCATTAACCACTAGGGGAGCTCTATAGCAGAGTCATTCATAGTGTCTCAGATTTTAGGATAATTTCATCTGGCAGAGCCTTCTTTGTTTAGTCAAAGGTTGCACACATGGTTCACACAATGGAATACAAGGCACTCTACAGTCAGTCAACTGCACATCATTTGATCTTTGCAAATGGTTGCAATGGCTTGGTCACCATTTTGCATATGAGAAGTATTGATATCCGACAATGTTTAAGTCATAGTCAAAAAGAAACATTTCTTAAACCAGTTTTCTATGAACCGCATGTGTGATGTGACCAAGTAAAAATTACTCTGGCAACAAGTGGGAGGAACACTGCCAAGAGTAGATGGAAAGTTGGACAGCTGGACTCCACTTCATTCCACTGACACTGAATGCCAGAATGACACGGCCAACAGTAGAATATACAGAAGACAGTAGAGCTTAGATATGTAGATACTGACCAAGGAGCAGGGTGCCGGTGGCCAAGGACCAGCCGACCTGCACATCGTGGATCTCCATGTTCTTGGGGGAAATGTGCTTCACAGGAATTTTCTCTGTAATCTGTTGACAGGAACAAAATCCACATAAGTCTAGAAGTATCCAGACATGTAATAAACAGAAATGTATTCTTTCAACTGCAAAATGTGTCAGTGTTATTAATGTACCTTCATCTCAAAGCAGGCTTTGCCCTTGTTCACACCATAGGTGGCCTTGCCTCCGGACCACAGGTAAGCAAAACTCTCCATTGTGAGAGATGAGGCACTGTAACGGTCCCGTGATACCTTAAAGTGCAGGTCGCAGTTGTCTAGAGCAGAAAAATAAAGAATGTAAATAGCAGTTAGGTTAGGTGTTCTTTGCAATTACAATGTTTGATCTTTGAATAACATTAACTCTGCTTTAAAAGTTAGCATGTGACTTACAGGCATCCAGACAGACTTTTGTGTCATCAAACTCCTCATCTTCTTCCTCGAGGGGTGGCACAGGAGACTTAAATGAGGCCCTGTAGAGAGATACCAAGCAGTCAATTAGGATTCACATGTCAGCATAACTGCATGGAACATATAGATGCCTTGGGTACCACTTGCTGAAAAATATGTGGGGGAGAGGAGTGGAAAAGACAGACCAAGGGAAACGATACAAAATAGAAACAGTATTTTGGGCAGGCGAGCCTCCAAACCTTTTGTATAGTCAGTTGTATAAGGGGCCTTGGCAGACAACACTTACCTTGCAGTATCCAGCGAAATCTAAAAAAGACGTGAAGAGATACACAGAAAGAAAGCACCTCGGCTCGCCTTCACATACAAGGCTATCCATTGGTGAAAGCGATCAAAATCAAAGCAGACATCTCCCCCCTTTTTGAGATCAGCATGTTTATGATCTCCAGGATTGCTGTGGTGGTCAGTCAAAGCAATGGTGGGTGCAGTTATATTTAACTTCCCGTGTGTGGAACTCTTAAATGAAAAGGTCATGACTAGCTCACGGATTTGTGTGACTATGCAGTACAACTTGTCACCATGCTTAGCTGCTTAAAATGAGCACTCACAGATGACAGAGAGCTACAGCAACTTACCAACTCTGTAGCTTGAGATTAGATACCTAAATCTGATTGGATGTTTAAGAAAATTAGTCAAAATGTTGTAAGAAGACAAACATCTCAATGGTGCTTCAGCATTGTTCTACCCAAAGCAATCATTTAAGTCCAGTGGGGGTCTCCAGAGACGTCAGTCATTGTACTTTTCCTTAAACAGCCTCATGCGCCGTACAAATGGTTGCTGTTAGGAGATTTATGGCGGCTCTGCGTTGGAGCGTGGTGGGCCACACACAGGCTTGCGGCTCTATAGGCCTGTGGCTGCCCTGGTTTCACAAGGGTAGATTAAACCTCCCTTAAATTGTTGGGTAAAATTATGCGGAGAAAAAACTGGAGCTTCAAATTGGAAATGATTTATGCTTGCAAAAAAAGTTTGGCTGTCCAGTTTAGGGGGGGGGGGGGTGACCCGTCTTCCCAAAATTTAAAAAATAATAATTAATATTTAAAAATCCATTCCATTTTCTGCCAGTTGATCCATAGAGTGTTAACAGCGCAATGAAAACAAAACACTGACCAAGAAGTAGGTACATGTATGCACACATACACTCAAACGCCCATGCACACCATGCATGACATCACCTGCACAGGGGTAGAAAGGAGTCCTCGCAAACACACATCCAAACTCTCACACCATGAGAACATACACACAAGACATGATACATGAGACAGAGATAGCATTTTGACGTCATACAACCAAACAAAAAAATAAAAATAAAAAAGGGGGGGAAAAGGACCATTGCGAGGCAAAACGATGGACGGTCAATAGCGAGCTCCTCCGTGGACGTTCCAAACACTTTGTTTTTTTTTTTTTGCTACATCCTTGTGTGCTAGCCTGCAGCAGTGGACCCCTCCTCCCACGCCTCTGAGCTATTCCTCCCCACCACCCTCCCTCCGTTCATTCATTCAAAAGTGCACATCTGCTACTTTCTTCTGGGTTTGTTCTTTGTGCAGCCTTGTTTCACCTTGAGGACACAATGGGCTTTCCAAAACAATAAGTGGCATGAGGAACAGATGTGAAAATTCATAGAGACTTGATAGTTGCACTTCTGCTACAGAATGCAGTTCATTTAAGACACAAATGTGAGTGGGCACTGTAAAAAGGTAAATGGTAAGGCTCTTTAAGTAGTCAGGGATGACCCTCAAAACATGTGTGAAAGTAAGGTTAATGATAAATAGAAAACTGGAAAATGAGGGTTTTCCTCTTACTAGTCATAAGTGCATTGGCACTTAAAGCCAATACAGTTCAACAAAGCTATGGATGGCGCTTCAGGGATGCTGAAGGCCATTTTTGCTCTGTCCCATCCTTACCAGCTGTATTTGTTCTCTTCAATAAATTCAAAGTAGCCCCTTCCATGTTCCTCCCGGCGTCTCTTAACACCCTTCTTATTCTTCTGATCAGCATTCGTGTCTTTGTCCGCATCCCCTTTGAAAATAGAACAAAGATATAGAATGAGGTGCTCCTTTTTAATGTGAGAGAGAGGTCGGACTGGCAGTGGGGTTCTGGCCCACAAAGCCCGTTCATTAGTTACATTGTGTCGACCATAATAATCAATATTTTTTAAAGAAATAATGGCAACTAAAGAGGTAACACCTCATGATTACACTTAAACAACACAATCATACTCCATAAATTGTAACAGCCCTAAAGACCAGATAGTAAATTACAATGCAAGCTGGTCCAAATGAACATTGTGAACAGTGTTTGCTGGGGCTGGAAAAACAAGTCTCTGCAAAGTAAACGGGCTGGGTATATATACTGTTCAAGATTCATTAAGAGGACTACTGTGGTCTGGGACAAATGCATCATGCAAGGGAAATGGGGGAAACCTACATAGACCTGGACTGCCCCCTCCCCCCAGTCACATCTTTCCCTGAATGACCTAAGTGGCTATCTGATATAAACTTTTCTATGTTCATTCCAACACGATGACTCTTCTCTGTTCAAACCACGTACAAAACTAACCACGTGTTAAAACAAGCAGTTCAGCGCCTGGCCCCGCATCTTCCGCACAACTTCGAGTGAGCTAGTCCAGGTGTTCCCGGTCCTTCTCAGGTCAGATACAGATTTATACGCAGTCACTCCCAATGAACTCCACATTAAAGTTTCATTTTCAACGACCCTCTCTAGGCCTAGGGCAGTTTCACAGGACAGAAGCGGAGGAAAGACGTCACATCACAACATTAAGCTTACGTTATGTCAATTATTTGACTATAAATTAATTATAACGGGGTTATCTTGGCCCACCACCGTCGTCGTCCCTATCGGCCCTGTCATAAATACGGGAACGACTAAACTAGCTAACCGAGTGACCAGCTAGTTAGCACCGCACCACAGACAAAGAAAATGACGTTAGCTGGCGAGCTAACCGGCTAACCAAGCGAAACGAAGAGCCAGGCTAAGCTACAATATTTGCCCATTTTGTCAATTCCGTCTCATAGTCATTGTGGCTAACGACACCCAATCGACAGCTAATAAAGCCAAAGTTGACGTTTACGGGCGGAACTAGCGATACGTGTATAGAAAACGATTAGAAAACCAAGGCGCTAGCGTCAAATTAGCTAAGCGGCTAACTGTGTCGTGGCTAACGCTCGCTAGCCTGCCGAGGTCACGCTATCTAGCTCAACATGGACGCTCTGTTTGTGGTTACGCATTTCAAATCTGGTCTTTCCCAGCCGGCTCCCTCCCGCGGTAGCATTAGCGCTAACGATATAGCAAAAAAACCGACACCCAGCCACAGTCCATCCAGCCATTCACATTTTCATAAGCAGTCCAGTCGACTCACCCTCGGCAGCCTGGTCCCCGGGCTCACCATCCTCTGCCTCTATTTTCTCCATGTCGTCTACATCTCCCTTGAGCATAGGATCCATCTCATCGTCCTCGTCCTCTTCCCCCTCACCCATCTCTTCGTCCTCGGCGACGGCGTCGCCGTTGCCTCCATTTTCCGGCTCCTCTTCTTCTTCCTCTACCTCCTCCTCCTCGTTGGCCTCCATGCTTTCTTCTATCGGGCCGTCGCCCTCTTCTTCCTCACCCATACCCTCCTGATCAGCGGCCTGGCCGAAACCCTCGTCCGACGCAGGCTTCTTGGTCCAGCGCAGGGTCCCCGACAAGGGCCTCCTCATCCAGCGCGGCCTGCAGGCGGTCCATCAGCTCGGCCTTGAGCCCCTTGTCCGAAAGATTACGCTTTTTCAGCTCGTCCTTCAGCTCGTTAACTTTAAGCTTTTTGACGTTGATTGAACTCATTGTGAATGTCTGACGGCGAAATTTCTTAAATAAAATTCACAAACACGGCGATAAATAAATAACGTGGACGCCCTTTGTTAACGGATGTAGCTCAAATCTGCGCCAAATGGCACCCGCGCTGACCGACCAATCTTTCACCGGCAAAAGCGCTGAGCCGAGCCTGCGGTGTGGGGGAGGAGGATGACGTCACCTACCGTAATTACCCGGAGAGCGACGCAGCTTGGCTTTATAGCAGAGCTCGCCGACCATCTGTCGCTGCCGTAAACACAAAACCAATCCCATAGAAACTGTTGTTGTTGTGGAAAAAAGTGGGACAAAATGTGGAGAAAACATAAAATCCAGGACATTGTTACGCGTACGTTTATTAGCAAAATGTATATATGTCTGGAAAGAAGTTTGCGTAATGCATTGTAAAAGGGAATTTGAAGGTGCCAACGCCGCGCTTCTAGAGATCTATAGTTTATAATGAGAAATATAATACGGTAATGTATTACATTATTTACGAAAATTAGCGTAGGCTAACAATGACGGCCTACCAGTCAAAAGTTTGGACACACATTATTCAATGTTTTTTATTCATCGTGTTATCGTGTTATTAACACTGAAGACATCCAAACTATGGAACAACACATACGGAATTATGTAAACAAAGCAAAATATGGTTCATATCCTAAATTGTTCAAAGTAGCCACCTTTTGCTTTGCACACTCATTGTCATGGAGTAGTCATATAGCTTCTTTGATGCATTTTAGACCATCGCTTGGTAGTGTCAGCATACAGTAACTGAATTACTGTAAGACATGAAGGTCAGTCAGTCTGGACAAATTCTTCAAATGCAGTCATACAAACCTTGATTAAACTGGTTCTCATGAGGTCTGCCCCATGAAAAAAAAGACTAAGAGTTACCCCTCCTGCAGAGGAGAAGTTGATCACAGTTACACGTCTCAGAAATTGCCAATTAATGACACCTCAGATTAAAGCCCACATAATGCTTCACAGAGTTCAAGTAGACATATCAGGCGCTCATGGTCAAACTGCTGCAAAGAGACCACTAGTGAGGGAGACAAGAAGAAGAAGAAGAAGAAGAAGAGAACTGCTTGGGCCAAGAAACACAAGAAACTGGCATTAAACTTGACTAACCATGTCTTTGAAAGACGCAGAGAAGGTCAACGGATGATATCTGCATGTCTGGTTCCCACTGTGAAGCATGGAGGAGGAAGTGCAATGATGTGTGCTGCTTTCCAAATTCAAGGTGCACTTAACCAGCAGGGCTACTGCAGCATTCTGCAGCGACATGTCATCACATCTGAATTGCTGCATCAAATGACCTGGCCTCCACAATCACCCAATTTAAACCCACTACTACTTCGTTGTTTTGATGTCAAATGAGTGTTAAAGTAGCAGTCTCTTTCATTGGGAAGAAAAAAGTCATAGAGTGAAGTTCATATAAAGTCACCCAACAGTACAGTTAGCTCTTTAAATGTTAAATCTACTGGAGGAATTTAGGATAGCTATCATCCAACACTAAGCCTGTTAAAGCAAGTTCAATGTAATAGGCTATTGTATATGTGGTTTTATTTGCATCTGCTCATACAAACACTACTAAAGAAATACTAAATGCATCAATCAAGAGCAACAAATGTATTGCAACATGCCTTGAAGACACCATTAAGCACATTTTATATTTTGTCAACTCTTTGAAGAAATAATTTAAAGAAAATATGTAATCCTTGTAAAGGGACACTCCCTTGACTTTACTCATGACATTCGGTTGTGTAATGTCCTCTGTGGCTCTGGAGCTGTGTCAAGTCTGTAACCCTGATGATGTCATCAGATGCAGAAATGCAGGCTCCAGTGTTTTCTGAGCTTGACCCATATTAGCGACTGTAAGTCAGGATATTTCAGACTCTGCTGCATCAATATTGACCATTCTGATTTTAATCTGTCTCCTGTAAGACCCTCACCTTTATGGAAGTGCACTATTAAATTGCTGGAGTAATCCTTTAAATCATCTTATTTCTAGAACTGCATGTATGCAGACGTACTACATGTCTGATATTCCCTTCTGCTACGTAATGTTTTTACATATAAATTCTCTAGTGTTGCTGATTTCTAATTTTGGCCACTGTTACTTCAAAGTTGACCTCTAGTGCTACTTAACATCCCCAGAAAACATATTATAATACATTGGCTGCCAAACAAAGATCGTATATCATAATTTAAATAAAGGTCAAATAGTGTACCTTTACTGACATTTTCAGTGTAGTAGTGTTACAGTAACTGTATGTAAAAAAAAAAAAAAAAAGTTTTGTATACACACAACTATTATCTTTAAACAGCATGTACATTTTTTAAATTTCTGTTCTTTTTATAGTGTATGCAATGCACCTACAGTTCCAATAATATTAGTGATCACATGTTATATTGTAAATTTATAGATAATGTCCATAATTTTTCCAAGTTTTGTGTACAAGAAAACTACTGTAGAAATTTCTGACTTTATTCCTTTCCTTTTCCTTATTTCTGTTTTTCTTATCTTCTTTTCTTTTTACTTTATAGGGTTATAGTTATTTAGAAAATATGTTTAAAGATAAAAAAAAATGTAATAAGGTAATAAGTCAAATAATATCAGTGACTTTCATTGACTCACTGTGCATCAGCCTGCTCTTTTTGTCTGCCTGTCTGTCTAAACACTTGCTCCTTACTGCCTCCCTGAGGTGGTTATAATAAATAGACAAGTCAAAACATGAAGTGTTCCTCAGTGCGCCCACTCTCTCTCCACTGTGCCACTGTCATCACTCCAGCTCTGAGACTCTGTCTCTATGCCTCTTACTTTTACATATTTTTTATTTAAGCCTACCATGAGTGAAATATTTTTGCGTTATATCAATGGAGCTTTGACACAATTCAATAAAAGTGCAGCCTGCCTTTGTTCGGATATCTTTTTAAATATTAACAAGTTGTCATGTCATCTCTGACTGGAAGAGGAGAGAGATTTCCTGCCTCGGTCAGAGGAACACACTGGGTAAGTGAGATTTATTTATCATAAGCATAATTTGTTCACACTTGTGTAACAATGTGTGGTCTATATGGAGTTTCTCTGAAGAAAAATATTGTTGCACTGCGAGGAAAAAACATTTGGGTGTGGTTACAGTTGTCCATGTCGATTGACATCTAATTTCCCCACTGCCAAAGCCCACATACATCCTTCTTACAATGATTTATTTCTCAGAGCTCAGAAGTACAACATCATTGTGAGCCAGTTTGCTTTTCTGCAAGTATTAACGGGAAAGACTACCAACCCAAGGAGCGTCTTACTCCAGAGGGTGCCGGGGGGACCAGAGGCGACCCACATCGGAATATGTGCCAGAGAGCAGACGCCGTCCCATCATACAAGTCCCTCCCTGGAGCTGTAGGAGACCGCATCAGGAGTACAATGTCCTTTGGTAGTGGGACTATATGTCGAGGCGGTATGTCGGAGAATCCTGGCTTTGGGAGGTCTGAAAGGAAAGTTGCGTGTTGTGAGAAGTGCTCGGCGACCCTTGTTGCTTTGAAGAAACAAGCTCTGAGTCTGGCTGTTCACCATCACTTCTCCTGCAAGGTCAGTAACCATGATGGAGCTGCTCAGGGAGCTATAGTGACGAATAATTGCACTGTAGATCAGTCTGCTCACTTTTTGGTTGATACAAATCTTAATGGGGATAAGAAAATAACAAAATTCACTGACCCAAATTTTATTAACTTTATCAATTAAATAGATCTCCGAACCCCTCAGGTGGTGGTATAGGGTAAAAATTTGGGGTTTTTTTAGTGGCAGCTGTATTTGCCAGAATTTTACTTGCAATAAATATTACTTTTTTTCAGTATTACTTTAAAACTATATTAGTACTGCTGATTTTACATTGATATTTTATTCCATAATTTAAAATGTCTGTAGATTTTACGGTAAAAAAAACCTGCTAAACCATCACGATAAAATATTGTAAAATATGGCCAATAAATATTAGTGTTTTACTGTACAATTAACAGTCTGTAATATAAAATATTACTTTATTCTGTATATATTCTGTTAAAATACCATATAAAATTAAAGGTTTTGAAATAGTCATATTTCATGGCATATTTCTGATCACTGTAAAATCTACAGACATTTTTTTACAGTGTAGAAAATAAAAAAATACAATTATGCCACTGGATATTCTTTATACATGTGATGTGACACTTGTGATGGAATTCATTTTTCTATTCTTTTTATTTATTTAATAGCTACACAGTTATTTTCTTTGTCCATAATATATACACTTTTATATATTATATTTACTTCATAATAGACTACTTACGATATAGAAAAATTAACCAATTGCAATTTTGATCACGTACAGCGTGAAGCATGTACATCCTGTTTTTAAAAAGCAAAATTTATTGACTGGAGCATCTCAAACGTGAATATTTGCTGTTTTTTATAATCTGCCACAGTGGTAAATGGTAAATCTTTAGCTTGTGGAGTCAAAACAAGTAATATGAATAAATCAGCTTGTGCTCTGGGGAATTGTAATATACATTTTTTTTATTTTCAGAAATTTTGCATCCCAGAAGATTAATCTAGCTAACTGATAAAAACAAATGAGCTCTGATTAAAGTGCCACGTTTAACACAGTGTATCTGTAAGTGTTTGTATTTTATGTGGGCACATCAGTCTGTACAGTGCAGCCTCTGGGAGGTATGCACGCCATCCATCTATACATTTGTCACCACTAACATCCATCAAACACACTCCAATTGACAAAGTAAACCAGTGCCATTCCTGCGCGAGTGGTTTCAAATGGGCATGAATATTTCATCTCCGACATCCATGTGTCATCTCCACAGTCCTCTCCATTGAGGGAGGACTATTTATTTTTGTCCTCTTAAGTGGGATGGGGCACAGCTAGCATTGTGTTTTTAGAGAGAGACCACAGGCCAGAGCAGTACACAGCAGAGAGATGGTATCTTGTGGCCACAGACATGGTCAGAAGAAATCTGATAAGCCAGTTAGCTCTTTGCAGGTTTATCGATCCGAGCATGATTTCTCAAAAGCATCGTGGCTCTGTAACGTCATCTTTTGAGAGGGCTTGCAATCTGGCTAAGATAAAAAGTCCAGTTGCCCATCTGGCTACCATAACACATTTCTTCCTTCATATATGTGCCATTATTATATTATTCTATTGGACAAATGGTCACTCCCAAACATGAAAGTGTAAATTTCCGCTGGTAGGAATTTGTTTGTTTTTTGTTTTTTGCTCAATATCCGGACATGTGGCTTAATTATTTTTATTTTTTTTTCAAAGGACATATTTAATCCCAAACTGTTTTTAATGCACTTTTAGAGATTTAATGACTTTGTTTTACATTAATATGGAGAGCTCCTACAAAACTCCTCTGGGAGAATATGGGTCACTGCCAATGTGTTGGCAGCTTGCAGGATGGATGAGAAGGAGGAGGGAGTGTGAGTGTGTTGGATGCTGGTAGGTGTCAAGGGCAGACTGAACACGATGTGACAAAAGCAAAATGATGGTTTGATTTTTCTGATGTTCATTTTGTTAGATTTGACAGCCTGTGTCTGTGCCAGGAACACAGATGTCAAAAAAGATGGTAGGATTTAAACGTTCTCTGCCCTCATTCGAATTAAATAAATTAAATTGGATTGTTATCCCTAGTTTAGCTAACAACTATTTGTTAAAAGAAACACAATCTCAATAAATTATCATGACATGGTTCTGGAGAATGCCCAATACTCATTCACAGAAATAAATAATTTTAGTAATACTTAAACACCATTGTTGGTCCCAGGAAATGAAAATAAAATGCTCCTTCACCCATTTCTGCATGGTAGCATGTTGTTCTCCAATGTTGGTTAAGAGCAGAGATCCATGGTACTTTTAGTTTATTTTAAAGGTGCAGTAAGTCATTTATTTTTTTGCTTACTGTATCTTTAAAGATGACAGGCGTAGTATTAATCAATACTACTGACTTCATGATTACTTCACTAAGTGCTAAGATTGCTTTCGGTGCCTTCCCACGACTCAATTTCCATATTCTCAGTGATCATTCATGCAATTCATGCCAGAAATCAAATAAAGCAAATTAGCTTTGTTATTATGTCTTCACTAGAAGCCCTGTGCTGCTTAGGAGCTTAGCCATATAGACCTTTTGTCAATTACAAGCAAGTAACTGCTCCAGACACCTAACTGCCAAGTTTTTTTGTAGTAAAGATTATTTCTGTTACTTCCTTGTTATTTTGCAGGACACTAGTGACCTGTCTGCATTTCTTCATGACAACCTTCGTGTCCATAGTCGGTCTACCACTGAGTCCAGGGACAGAGACAGGGAGCAGGGCGAGTGTGGAACCTGCGGCATTAACCTGAACCAGCTCAAACAAGAGGCCATCCACTTGGCTCTGAGCAGGGGTCAGTCATTAGCTAAGCCTCCCTTTGAACCCAGCTTTAGCACTGGTACACTGCTGGGACAAAGTGAGACAAAGCATGGAGACAGAGCTCCAAGGGAAGCTGTCACGGCTGTGCACCAATCGCGCAGTCGCACCCACAGTCCTCACAGCCCGAGAAGCCCGAGGACGCCTCAGAGGACCCCTCAAACACTCAGACGGAGGGGGCCCTAAGCTCCCCAACCCCGATATGGACCGCTGGGTAGAAGAGCAGCAGCAGATGGTCGCTTCTAAATCGGTGTCGAGCACTGATAGGGTCAGCATCTACCCTCACCATCAGGTACCCCTAAAAGCCTTCTCTTACCTCTAAATCACACATTACACCTTCCTTAGTGTGCATCCCCCTTTTAATGAGCTATATGGGTAAAGTACATCTTTACGGGTGCATGTGTCAGCAAAGCAATGATTCATAGTGCCCAATCAGAGCCTATTTAGATCCCATGGCTGAGGACCGTAGTTAAAAGTACTTTTGCTAATGGAATGGAATTGGGTCATGATTTACCCCTGTCATAAAAGCTCGCCAGTCAAAAAGCACTTGTGATCAATAGGGGGATAGTCATATTTAACAGGGCGGCTGGTGAAATGTGCATTACTGTGATGGAAGCCACACCAGACTGAACCCGTCCTCCCACAAGAGCCAAATGAAAAAGGTTATAAACCTTTGCAAGGTGAGTGAGAGTGTTTTAGATTTTTAATGATATTGTTGGCTTAGCTTTAGGTGGGCTTTTAGTCCCGATCCATATGGACAAAATATATTTCCTTTGAAGTCCTAGTAGATATCATGTGACCTGGCTGACACTGAGTTTTCATAGACATCATAAACGCCTCCCCGGAAGAGCAATTGTCCAATTATAACATAGTGTGCATGGTGGTGTAATGATAGTCCTTATATTGATTCAAGGGTGGTGTCTTTAGTAGTTTTTCCAAAACACGAGACAAAAGGAACAAGAAAAATGTGAACATAAGCACCAAACCTAGCTTACTATGCATAGTAAGAACCGTACCTAGCGTTATTTTAAAGAGCAAGGAGAATTTCAATTCATATTTTGTAGATTTACAGGCTTTATACAGCCAAGCGGAAACCCCCAAGGCTGTGAAATTAAGTCAGTGTGGAAGTGCCAAGAACTGCAGTTCCTCAAATGTCCACTTGAGGCTGGCTACAAAAGTCAGTCTCCATAAGACCCATGTTAAAATGTCTACAACTAAAATAAACATGGTTACAGCCCGGTCCAAAAAACAGTTTTGGTCTCTATAACTAATTTCTAGAGTCTGAATTTGTATATAACTCACTTGTTCAGATTATATTAAGGCTTAAAGTTATGTATAATTAAGTGCTAACAGGTGAGTGCCATTACAGACAGCTTGTTCGAACACCAAGGCTTCACTGGCCCGACTGAGCATCACCAATGCTCCACATCTCTGCCCATTTTTAGATTAACTGGTAGGTCACAGAATCAGAACTGTCAAGATGGCGTTGGCCAGCGCCACCACACTCTGAGCTTAACGCCCTCTTCAAAAACCTGTGAGTGACGTCACGGATTCGACGTCCATGTTTTATACTGTCTATAGTGGGAACCAGTCCTGGATGAGAGTTTCAGGCTAATGTTAGCGGCATGGATTCAGAAAAGCTCACACACCCATTATCTGGGAGAGTGTTATGTTTGCCAAACATATCAATATCAAATAATCTTAAAAGCATTTTCTTTTTGTAACATAGGACTCTCTTTAATATACAGATAGTAAAAGATAAGTCTAACCTCTAACCTCTATCTTGCTTGTCCAAGTGTTGTATGTAAGCCATGTAAACACACATTTTCCCTCATCCTACTTAAATACTAATTAGCTCTACATTGTAATACAACAACAATGCTGTTTCTTTAGTTCTGTCTTTTATATGGATCATCAACTGGTGACGATGCTAACTTTTTTTTCTTTGCCTGGTCCTCGTTATATTAGTGTTCTACAATATATGGTATGTAGCTATCATGTGCATTAGCTTAATTAGTTGGCTGAAACATTCTGCAAGCGACAACCGGCAAAATTGATTGTCAGCAGCTAGAAATGAGGAGCTGGCTTTTGTCCACTTCTGTCTGAAATCGTTTCAAAATGACTAAGGAATATCA
The DNA here is from genome assembly GCA_004119915.2 of Collichthys lucidus. Taxonomy (NCBI): domain Eukaryota; kingdom Metazoa; phylum Chordata; class Actinopteri; family Sciaenidae; genus Collichthys; species Collichthys lucidus. Next base: position 17,811,136 of record CM014086.1, read on the forward strand.
AATGGTAAAGCTTCACCGCCGTACGGGAAGGGAAAGCATGACGGGCGTAGCAACAGTAACTGAAGGGGGAGGGGCTCAGCAAATGGTGCATGGGAGCAATATTGTAATTAACTTGTTATCCCTAATAGACTTGTCTAATCAAATTTAACAACAACAATGAAACATCTTACTCAAATGAAACTGTCCTGAGCTAAGACTGTATGAGAAATTAACCAAGCGGGTCCAGTGCGAGAGCAGATCAATACAGGTTTATGTGGCTGAGTTGAAATAATATGAGAGGAGTGAAAGTGGAGGACGGAGAGCGCGGAGACAGGAGAGAAAAAAGGAGGGCAGAGGAGGAAAAGGAAGGGAAATTAAGTGTTTAAGATTGAAAAGAGTGGAGAGAAATGCCGACTTAAAGAGACGGAGTGGAGGGTGGGAGAGGAGGGGAGAGCATGTGAGAGCAAATACAGAGAAAAATCAGAGCAGGGACGAAGAGAAAGTGAGGATCAAAAAAGGTTATGCCAGAAGGTATGAGTCAACAAGAGGACAGGAGGAGGAGGGACGAGTATCTTTACTTTATTCATATTACCTTTTTTAGACTAGCCCTGTCTTCACCATCCTCCTAGACTCCTTCCAAACCATCAGCTGCTGCAGTCTTACGGCACTAATTGCCAGTTTATGCTCGGACATTATTAAAAAAAAAAACAAACAGAGCTGACATTGTTATCTTGCCCTAAAAAAGGCTGAGACATTGATGAGACATGGAGCTACAGAGCGGTATGAGCACACTGTAATACAAAGATGTTGGCTCAGTGGCCTGCGGCGAGGCTCTGTGACTTCATGTTGAGCTGTAGCTTATGCATGCTGAATGGGTCATGTTGCATACACACAGCACAGCACAGACACGATCGAGCACAAAACACACATCTTGGAGCTTTCGGAAGCGTTGGAGTTGCTTTACATGAAGTCTCTTGACCGAATTTGAGGGTGTTTGTGTCAGAGCCAGTGACCGTATGTAGTTACACTGCATTTCAGTTTCAGTTTTAAACTCAGACAGCAGTCACAAACTATCCCTCACACTCCACATGTAGCTAGCTAGAGTCATAATATAACTAATGGTGTATGTTTAACCCACTCAGCCTATATGTCCTACTTAGACAGACGCACCCCACACTCATCCCCCCGGAGTAATTCCCATGATAATGGCCCCTTTTGGAGTGTGTGCAGGAGGTCAATTACAGATTTGGATTTTTATAATGAGCTTTTTCCCCGAGCAGGCCGCAGATGCTGCTGCACTGAGCTGTTGTGACGCCGGGATCGTACAGACTAACTCGAAGATCCCTCACATATCCAGAGTGGTGACTATCGCCAACACTGCTGCTATGTCTCTTTTAGCCAGGTAAATATGTCTAGATCTATATTAAAGAACAAGTTTCATCTTCACATGTCAGCACTGTCCACACCATGAGTTTCAGTCGTATGACTTTCTGCCACATCCCTTCTTCCCTGTAGGGCAGCCGAGAAGCTCAACCTGACATCGAGGAAAAAAGGCCAGGCTTCTGATCCAGCTCCTGCTCATCTCTCCACCTGCTTCAGGGAGCTGATCCAGAATAACCCACCACCCGTCCCCTCCTGCCTGCTCCAAGCTGCCACTAGAACCAAAGACTCGCCCAATGTTGGCAAGGTAGACCACAAGGCTTCAAATTCCACTAGATTTGCAGCAGAAGAAGATTTTTCAGTGGACCACATTTGCTCTGGATGCAATTTGCTACAGCATTGCTTATAAAGGATTATTTGTAGAATAAAATGGGACTGATTAGTATTAAAATAAACATTTTACCAGTGAATATTTACAATTCTCAATGTTTGGTTAACATAGATTGATTTACAAACATCCACCTTCATGCAAAACGTAAAACTATGTGCACAATATATATTATTGCAGGAAACAAAAGGCTCTCTCACTTCTTGTGCAGCACAGAATTCTTGGGCGGAGTTGGGGATCATTTATTTATGATATGAAACAACAGTTTGGGATATATGTTTAATCATTTTCATTTAGATGAGACAATTGATGCCAGTTTCATGTCTCTTTGTTAAGTATGAAGCTATCGGAGGCCAGTTAGCTTAGCTTAGTATTTACTTATTGGTATATATATATGAATTAAACTAATGACATATTGGTAAAATAAGTCAAATGTAGAGGTGTTAGGTGCTAGGTGCATTTTTGTGTGATCTTTGGACAGATTAGGGTCAGCTAGCCTCCCTGCTTCCAGCCTCCACGCTAAGCTTATAACTGTAATAGTAATAAGTAGTAATAACTGTCTCAACCTTCATATGTTCCGTACAGACATGAGAGTTACCTAATTCTCTGCAAGTTAGACAATCAGCGTATTTCCCCAAAATATCAAACTATTGCATTTCACCTTAGCTTTAGCTATTTGCAAGATGTAAAAACATAATTCTGTTCATGCGGCCTGCAGGCTATAATGTTAACGTTGCAAACAGTAGTTGCATCCCTATGACTCAGCACCTTTAATCACAGCGCAAGCAGTAGCCTTCAGCCATTAGCTGCACTCAAAAAGATCAGTGTAGCTTGGGTTCAAAGTTCAACAGATTTGAACTCTTGACTCTGTGTGGCTCTTTGCAGCACATCATGTACATCCGTGCAGGATTGTGGCCGGGAAATAAATACACCACTTACTCAATAATGGAAGAGGCAACGACTTGTTTTTCCTTCTTACTTCCTATAAAGTGTGTAAATAGATGTACATAGGACATGCATTTACTGGAGATTTTAACACACACACACACATATACATTTAATATCTTATTTATTCTAATAGAAAATATACAGAATTTATACCAACAGTCCCCTTAGCTGTGTACATGATGAGAAAACAACTTCACTTGATGAAGATCCTGTGTTACCAGGGCCACTCTATGTTTTAGATTGTGATGTGTAAGTACTGTACATAGAATATGTCGGAAAGTATATACTACCATCCTCGCCCACAACCACCACCTTGGAAGTGTTTTTACCACCCTTTGTTGCAGAGTAAAGAGATCACAGTCAATTTGGAGGAGATCCTATATCTATGATACACTGTAATGCGGTGCTAATGTCTCCATCTTGTTCCTCCCCTCCCCTCCACTCACCTCCTCTGGGAGAAAGTAGGGAGATCAATATGGCTGCCTGCCCTCCCCTTGTCTCAGATAGATGGACTCTTGGGTTTAGTCTAGAGTTACAGATAAAGGCTCAGATAGACCCCAACGGCAGCCGCACCTGCCCGAGCACTCAGCTCAGTGTGCCTCTGCGTGCCGGGTTATGTACGTGTGTGAGAGCGGAGGAGGATTTTCTCAGCTTGTAAATGGGTCTCTTGAATAATTTAACCCTCATAAATAGAGTTTGACACATGTTCAATAGGGTTAGGGAGTCACTTCTTGCATAAGATATTAAAATTATGAGGAGGGGAGAGGGGGAAAAAACCCCATCCTTCACAGTCAGTGAGAACTTACTATGTGGCAGATGGAGTATGGCTTTTAGATTTTCAAATTGTCAATGATGTCATCGTGGTGTAATGCAGTCCTGGGCAATTTCAAGAAAACTACATTTCATTGGGTGTCATGGTACACAGGGATACTTGCAGTCTTGCAGCCCTGAGTCCTGATTAGGAATAATTTTATAATTGGTTTATAAACCTGAATAGAGCTTATTATCTTTTGTGAGGTAAATGTTGCCTTGTCTTCCTGCAGACTAAGACCTATGAGCCTTGTTAAATGTCTGTCAGAGTCAGGGTCTAACTTAATTTAGGACCGTAAAGCCTCTAAATCCTGAGGCTTCCTGTAGAGAACTGCATTAAGGAATTAATGTCATGACATGCGGAAATATAGCAGGTGGCATGCATAGCCATGCAGTTGTAAGTGCACTAACTGGATCAACTGGCTGTAGCCAAGAAAATAAAAAAATCCTTACTTTAATGTTAAGCAGCTTGCTGCTCATTGTTGTATTCAAATCAGTTGATGGCTATGAAGCAAGGTAGAGCAGATAGTTGGATGTGTTAAAGGGCACACATTTGCTTCAGTGAATTTATGTAAACCGTCTTTTGCTCTATCCTCAAACCTGATCCTTTTTGACATTTACCTGCTTAGGTTTCCCTTTTCCACCCAAAGTTTCTTGCAACCCATGTTGCATAAAAAATATCTTAGCAGCGGGGTTCATAGATGAATGTCTGACTAACTGACTGCAAGTGACAGAGTAAGAGGCAGCTTTACACAAACAATTTGAAGATATTGTGGCATCCATACAGCCTGTACATATTTTGGAGCCTGGGTTTGTGGTCTGTGACCTCTAGGAGGTCCTCAGAGTTACTGCAGGCGGGAAAGCCAAATTATGTTTAATCATCATCAAAATTACAACATTTGTATAATAATAGTTGTCATAATAATAATAATTTACACAACATTGATGATAGGCTACCCATGAATCCTTGTGCATGTGAGCCAGCACTATAGGTCAGTTTAATATGCAACATAATGGCCTTGGCCTGAAAAATGTTGAAGACTGTTTTAAAATGTTCTCACTCTACACAGTGCTCTCAGGCTACAATGTCTAAAACTTGCTGAATTTGATATGAAGATAACACACACACACATAACCGATAACCGTTTTGAAACTCATTCTTTTTTCATAAGTCTGTGTTTGCTGCTTGTGTTTAGCCTCTAAAGTTTAAGTTGTATGTATGCTGCTCACATTCCTAGCCTCAAGATCACCGGCTTCTTCTAAAATCACGTGTTGCTCTGTAAAAGCAGAGCACCTACTCAACCTCCGTCTTTAATAAATAACGGATTTTTCTTCTCAGTGTGTCTTAGAGTAAAATGTTTAGCCCTTCCCTGTGTGTAGAGTTTGCACACAGGGGTAAGTAAAAAATACGTACTTTTGGCAGCTCACTAGCTGAGACTTAGCATTAGCCAGGTGCATTGAGTATGTTAGTAGTTAGCAGTTATCGACATTGGCCGTAGTTAGACTGGACAGTATCAAATTACTAACTTTTCACATAACACATGGGTGCTATTATTTAGTCCTATAATTTACAGCATTAAACAGCTGTTCGCCCTCTGTCACCTCCCAATTACAGTGGAGTTGATTAGGATTTTAGTTGTGGTGCTTACAGTAGTACGGCCATAATTAATGCTTAGCATGTATATAGCATAGACAAAGCAGCCATGCTCTCAATTAGCTATAGAGACCAAAACAGTTTTTCTGTACCAGGCTGTAAACATGTTTATGTCTGCTGTGGAGTTGGACATTTTAATATGGAGGCTTATGGAGATTGACTCGTTGTAGCTAGCTTCAAGTGGTTCTGAGGAACTGCAGTTTTTGGCACTTTTGCATTGGTTTCAATTCACAGCCATGAAGTTGCCACTTGGCATGAGCATGTTCACGATGTTAGTTTTGTATGTTAGCATGCTAACAGTTTGCTGGCCATAAAGCATTTGATAAAAAAAAAAAAAGTAACCTGACGATGGCGTTAGAGAATGGGTATTCGACACTTCATAACATACTGTAATTTTCAACATGCTCCAATCTTTTTTGGTGTACAGGTCAAAGTCGTGCTGAGGGTGAGCCCAACGCTGTCAGAGTGCCAACGCCAACCACCTGTTCTCCGGACTGACCCGTCCAAGAAAAGAGTCACTGTAATGGAACCAATCAGCCAAAGCAAATCATACTCTACAATGACACTAGACAGGGCTGGAAAGTATTTTCTGAAGACCTTCAGTTTTGACGCTGCCTATCCTCAAGAGTCAAGCCAGGTTTGGTTCTTCATCCTGATTACTGCTCAACATAATTCAAAGTTTAAATGTTTCTGTTTTTGCTTCCCTAATACTGATCTATCCTGGTGGATTTGTTTTGCAAACACTTAAATAGTGTAACATTAGTCTGGCACATTCTGTGTTTTTAGTAACATATTATCATTTGTCTGTACACTACAAACCAACCACGCTTGGTTTGCTCTCTCTGTCTGATGACCTGAAAGCTGATAGGGCCTGGATAGTCACCACAATTATGCAGTCCATCAATTATATTCAACCTTCTCCAAGCTCTTCTTACAATATTCCGAGCTCAAGGGAATCTGCAGAATCAGTATGCATCCCTCGTCTGCTTCATTTCTTTCATTACGTTGTATGTACTTTTTCAGTGTGGCGGTGAATCATAAGCTGCTCGCTGTCCTTTGTTCTCTCTGACCAGGCTGAGGTGTGTGCAGGCGTCTTGCCTGACGTCATCCGCTGTGTGCTCAGCGGCAGCGATGGATGCGTTCTGGGTTTGGGTTGTGCCGATGTGGGTGAGTAATCGGCCACCGTGAGAGGCCACGGGTTAAAATCTTAAGATGAGAGTGCTTTTATCTATATTCAGGGGCCATCCACTCCCCCCTTGTCGTCGTCTACCTCCTCCTCCTGCTTCTCTGTCGCACTCCTACTATCATTCACTCTGTCTATCACTTAATCCCCCTTCTCTATTTTCTTTCTCTCTCTCCCCTTATCAATCCTGATACACTTCTTCAGCCTACCTTGGCTTTCTCTCCTGCTCCATTTGTCCTTCTACTTCCTCCTTTTTTTCACAGTAGTGACAGAAAAGTGTTGCTATTTCAACTCCTTCTCTGTCATTCTTATATCGCCTGTTACTTTGTAAATAAAAGCCTGTTCATCAATTATACAACGCATAAAGCTTTTTAAAAAGCATATTGCACAAAGGGACACAAATATTTAATTTTTTTTGAAGCACTGAGCTCCAGTGAGGCGACTGTAAACAAAATGGACTATAATACGTTGCTATTAGAGAGATGGAAGCCTGCACTTAGCATCGGTGAAGGAGTTTAATAGATTTGTGGTGCGTGCGTGTGCGTGCACACACATACACACACACATGCAGGGTAAGGACAGGGTCTCCTTGGCTGTGCTTTTTCACATGACGCCACTCTCCGTAAATCTGATTGAATTAGTTGGGCAATACAAACTACATGTGGCCCACAGCCAGAGGATATCAATCTCCTCCACAGAATACTATTCTCTCTGAATAACGGCAGGCAGCTTGGCCTTTAATTGAAGTAAACCAATTCTCCTATCTTCATTCAATTACAGTTCGGATAAGACAAGACAGGGTAAAACAGGACCATAACTCAAAAGTAATGTCGGGAAAAAGTGCACTTCGGAGATAGAGTATGGCACCAGTGCATAAGAAAATCTGAAATGTGGATGTGTTTCTGTAAATCATTATTTTTGCATTCTTGTGTCTTGTGATCTGTATAATCTAGCGCATTGGCTTGGATCACGTTCTTGTCAAAGTCTATATTATATGAGGCCAATGGGGTGTCTGTTTGTACACCTGTGTGCTCTGTTGTCTGCCTCAGGCTCCTGGTCCAGCATGGTGGGGAGTGGTGAGAGCATCCAGAAGCTCGGGCTGATTCCATGTGCCATCTCCTGGCTGTACAGTGCCATCGAGCGGCGGAGGGAAAAGACCTGGACCGATCTGACCGTATCAGTGTCTGCTATAGAGCTCTGCTGTGGAGAGGAGGACACACTGAGGGATCTACTGGGGGAAGTCGTCCCTTCAGCTGGCAGTATCCAGGACAGCCCAAAAGCCCATGTTAGGCTCCAAGAGGACCCAGTCTATGGGATTCAGGTAAAAGATAAGGTTTTTTTTTTATCATTTTCTTTTTTGTTTGTAACTGTGTGCAAGCGCCCATAGACCCAAATTGCTAGTGTATTCCTTTAAAGAACATAATCAGCCTTAAAACCCAATTGACTTCTTATTAATCTTAATTAATTAAAATATTGATATCAGTATAATTATGTAGTAGATTGAATCTTTGGAAACATACACAAGACTATCCCAAATCTGGAAACCAGATGGTGAGCCAAGGCTGTGTCTTTTCTTCCTGTCAAGTGAGAATTTCTTGGCTCCGCTTCACTGGCAATGCATCAAAGACTCAATTTGAGAATTCACACACGAATAAGTGTTATTTTACAATTGTCTTAACAGCTGTGGACCAGAAAGTGAACCCATAATCCTAGAAAATCTTGTTTTTCATTGTGCACAAAGCAAATTAATTGCTCATTAATTTTCAGTAGAAGGTATCAGTGATGTTAAAGATAGTGTTTTAGATTTCTTGTTTGGGATCCCTTCAAGTTTTGAGTTTTTTCTGTGTTGATATTCAAGGATTAATGACAATGTTTATTTAAATAGTCAATTTAGATAATGGACTACACTGTGAGTGAGAAGATTATATCTGATTGCATTATGATTCTGCAGCTGTCTCCTCCCTCAAATTGCTGTTTGTTGATTGCAAGCTTGCATCTCACTCTCATTTCTTTTTCCATTTAACACTATGTTAATGGAGCTGTTATTCGAAAACATTGTGTTACTCTAATAACCTGCATCATAGTAAACACTAAAAATCTCTTCAGAAAGTGCAAACATCTGCCAAGGCTAAGCAATTCTCTAAATATGTTATTTTCATCATTTGGTATCCAGATCTGAATCAAAACACACGTGATAGACAATAGTGGGGAACATGTGGCAGATGGTTTTCATTTAAGTAGTTTATGAGAAGATTCTCTTCACATGAGATTTTATGACTAGCTTCTCCCTTCCCTCCAGCTGCGTAACCACAACCGGGTGAAGGCCCCTACTGCTGAGCGGGCTGGTTCCCTCCTGGACGCAGCCATTGCAGCACGTCGGCACAATGACTTCATTACGTACCTGTCCGACAGCTCCATAATGTTCTTTACTCTTCACGTCCAGCCGCCTCGTACAGAAAGCAGCACCATTGGCAAAGGTTGTAATGAATTATTCATGCCTTGTAAATCCTTTGTGAATTTGGTGTTGATAAATTCAATGATTTAATGTATTTAATATACATTTCATTATTTGCATATTGAAAACATTACTAAGTTTCTAATCCTCTCTGCTCTCTGATTTCCATCTGTAGGTTCGCGTGGCCCAACTAAGTTGACCCTGATTGATGTGTGTAGTGGTATTAGAGGTATGACCAAAAATAAACCACCATATTCTGAACTGGGGCCTGTTGTCGTGTCTCTGCTAAGTGGACATAAACCCACCCCAAACAAGTAAGAATGTAATCCCAAAATATTATTGGTGAAAACATTTTGGCATTAATTGTTGTTGTCAATTGTCAACATTTTATAATGGCTGAAAAAAACTTTTGAGTAATGCCATTTACTCTCTCATTTACTCTTGCATAGGGGTAGTAAGTTGACTATGCTCCTTCGAGAGTCCTTGGGCCATGTGAATTGCCATACCACAGTGATTGCTCAAGTTGCCGATTCAGTGGCTTACCTTCAAGAGACCTTATCCACCATCCAGTTGGCTTCTCGCATTCGCAGGACACAGAAGAGAACAAAGGTACCGTAGACATCCTTTAATGTCTTTCTACCAACCACCTTTTACAGTAATGGCATCACAGTGTTGGTGCTGTTTTATAAAGGAAGTAAGAGTTTCATAATCTCATTTGTTTTACTCACTATTACTTGAACTAACTTATTCATCTTTATCCAACAGCAGTCCACCTCATGTTCTCCATCTGGAAGGAGTTTGACTAAAGATTATGGGAGAGGCCCTCATTGTTTGTCCCTACGGGCATTCCACTCTACTGAAGAAGTAGATGTTGACATCCCTCGTTTCCGTTTACGTGGTGAACTGGATGAGCGCTCTAGTAGTGACCAGTCCTGTGACACAGTTATCCAACTTGACTCGGATGGCTTGGTCCAGTCCAAAACAACCTCAAGGCTGACACAACCTGAATTTGTGCCCATTATACCCTCTTTGCATCCTAACAAGGCTGATATGGATGATCCAGAGTTTACTGCTCTGCTCCAAGAACTTCTGAGAATTCCTAAGCTGCAGGGAGAGAAGAAGAATGAGGAAACTGCTCAAGGGAATACTGAAGTACTGAAAGCAGACATGAAGAAACCAGGGAGGGACTGTCTTAAATGTGATACATTTGCTGAACTTCAAGAGCGCTTGGGCTGTATTGACGGAAGTGAGATTACAATGGATATGCTCAAGTCTACCTTTAATGGACTTCCTGTTAACAAAGTACCAACCAAATCACAACCCCAGAAAGACACAGGGAAAAAGACAAACAAGGACCCATCAGAAACACCACAGACATTGTTGAATCAGGGTATAGGCTGCAGTCAGACCTCTGCTGGAGAAAATCAAACAGATGGCGCCTTCCCTGGGGACAGTTTTCAGAGGGAGGATTCGGGTCTGTATGACTGTGAAGAGTGCAGTGCGACCAGTTCCAGCGAGGAACTGCTGAATCAAACTCTCAGTCGTAACAAGACCTGTCGCTCTGAGCCGCCCAAAAGTGGAACTCCTAAGTCCGATAATAATCTGTCCTCTCGGGATTTTGACGTGGATGCTCGCAGCATGGCTGTCACAAGCTCCCTTGCGCTTCAGCCTACAGTTAAGCAGGAGTGTCCTGAAGCTGCTGATTGGTTCAAACCAGACAAAAGGACCTCACCAGTTGGCAAGAGCTCCCCCATATCTCCGCCCTCCTCCTGCTCCTCTTCACACTCCTTGGCTACCAGTGTTATACTTGGGGATGTCTTACCTAATCGCCCCACAGAGGACATTAAAGAAATGAAAGCCACTATCACGGTAACTGTTCAACAGCCACTCGACCTAAAAGGTCAAGACGAACTTGTCTTCTCTATGGTGGAGGAGGTGACCATCAGTGGAGAACTGAACAGAGGGAGGACAGGTGGAAACATTATTTGTATCAGAGACACAGCCCAGTCACAGACACATGTTCAGGGCTCTGCTGGCTCTCAACCTATCAGGATAATCAGCAATGTCAGTGAAGAATCTGTAGCTACCTGTTCTTCAAATACAAATAAATGCCATGTAGTTCAATCTGTAGCCAAAGAGGCTAGCACTGAAATGCCCCAGTGTGAATTCAGAAAGGAAAAGAGGTCCTTACCTTCATTTATAAATGTTATGCTGATTAATACAGATATGGATTGTGAATTGAATGGTGCAACAGAGAAAGAAAGTCCTCTTGACACTGTTACAGGAGTCAAGTCAAAGTCTGAGCTGAGAGGGAATAAAGTCAAATGTCCAAAAGATAGGAAGGCTCTTGAGAAGAGGAGTGGGACTTTTGTCTCTGAGACACATGCCAAAAAGTATGATAAAGTATGCGATCCACCATATCACCCGGTGGTTTTGGAAGATTCAGCTTTCTGTGATGAGCCTGCAGAAAACAAAATGTGTGGAAAGAGGCCGAGAAATACAGAGAAGAGTCACCCCAGAGACAAAGAACATGTTTATTCCACTAACACTCCAAAGGCCTCAGAGGGGGGAGAAGTCTGTTCCAGACGTGTTGGGAATGCCCCCAAGGGAATTGGTGTTTCACCTGGTTGCCAGGAAACCACCCCAGCTTCCTTTAAAACAGGTAGCTTGCCTAGAGGCTGGCAAAATGCCAACCACCAGGACAGCTACTATGGTGGTTACATGGCAGACGGCCACAGAGACCCAAGGGGGGTGACATCATCCACCTCTTGTAGCCCAGGGGTAACACTGGAGAGGAGGCAGGGCAGACAGCACTCCCTAGAGAATCACAGCCTCCATGTCTCCTCTCCTCGAAAATATGGAACAGACTATAAACAGCATGCTAGTAGTGCTACCAGAAAGAGTGTTGAATCATTGTTTGAGACCTCGAGTCCAAGAATGAAACATGATCATATGAGTGCCAGGCTGAAGTCACCCTCTGAGCACAGCAGTAGGCTTTTCAATGCCAAACTGGAGCAGCTGGCTATCAGGACTAATTCCCTTGGTAGAACCCCAAAAAACTTCCCAACTCTGGACAGGGACAGTAGTAACACCTCAGTGAGCTCTAAGGGTAGTTCCAAGGGAAGTGTTGAATGGTCTTCCAAGGGAGATTATAAAGGACATAATGGGGGAGACTGTACCTTACCAAGGGCTAGCAGGAGTCCCAGGAAGAATCCCCGGTCTGAACAGAGTTGTCACTTCTTTGCTTCTGAAGACTCTTTAACTCAATCTGCTAGGCATACCCATTCCAAGCTGTCTGCTGTAGGCAAACTTAAGATGGCTAGCCCCAAAGTCCGTCGACTCTCTGCCCCCAGCATCAAGAACCTTAATCTCCCCCACAAAGGTCTGAGGCAGTCCATCAACCGCAGTGCCAGTCTTTCACCAGACTGTAAAACTGTTAGCTTTGAGCGGACATCGTCCTTTCTCTCATCTTCCCCTCCACGCTCTTTTCACTCCATTAGTCGGACTCCGAGCCAGAGCTCCACATGCTCATCCACAAAATCTGTCATTCAAGGGTTTGTCAACGGAAGGATCTCAGACCTCCTTAAGGAAAGGGCCTCCAGCCCCACTTCAGCAGGACTAGACCAAATAACGACCATTCCCTCGCCATACAGTCAGGTGACTGCTCCCCGCACGCCTGATCACCTAAGTGGGCATGCAAGTGACACCACAAGTGTGTTGAGTGGAGATTTGCCACCAGCTATGGGGAAGACATCCTTGAATTTTTCTAACAGGAGCAGTACGGTTAGCAGTGGATATGACAGCATGATGAGGGACAGTGAAGCCACAGGCAGCAGCATCTCAACCAGAGATTCTGTCAGCGACAGGAGCGGGTCTCTCCTCAGTGTGGCTCGCAGCAGCCGATCATCTCGGAGGAGAGGCAACACAGGTAACACCTGGAATAACTGGCCTTTTATGAACTGAACCGGATGACTTTCTCTTCTGGACAGATCAGACTCTAATCCAAGTGCTGTGTGTGTTGTTTGTGTGAGTTATTAGTTGTGCAAGTGTAGTCTCAAAAAAGTCTAAAGTTAGCAAGCATGTTGGACATCTTAACCTGATGATAACCTGTAATAATCATTTTACATTGATTGTTATATTTTCCATTTTTCAAAGCACTTGTTTCTATTCATTTCAGTGCAGTGTAATTATAAACTGGCGGATATTTTAATGTATGCCATTTTTTCTTTTAGTTTTGTACATTTTTTAAATTATTGTTGCAGTTGAGAGAACATAAAATCTGATGTTTTGAACCTGCAGTGGTGGCACATTTTCACCAATACAATTAAAGGGTTATTGTTATAGTTAGGGTTAAGTATCTAACCCAACGCAGATTTTACATAAATTTTGCATCCGTACTATTTCCAAACCATAAACAACACAATTTTTTATGAATGTGAGTTTCACGATTGTATTTTTTGGTTTGTTATTGGACCACATAAGATATTAATGTGACATTAATTTGAGATGACACACATCTGGAGAATGCAGTCGGACCTAGTTTCCCTACAGGCAATGAAAGCCTAATTATGTAGGAGGTCACATCATTAATATATGAACCATGTGACTTACAGACCAGACACAGAAAATGAGTCTTTGGCTGATACATTAAATTATAAAGATGACTGTGTGCATATTAACAACACTTTTGTTAAAACATTGTTAACACAGTGAAAACTGCTAATGGAGCAATTAAAACAAGAGACAAAGCATTTGCTGGATGAGCGTTTGAATTTTAAGTCCTCAAATATAATGGACTAATAATTGTGCAATTAAATTCTGTCCGGACGTAATTTCTCCTGAAGTGTCCTCTTACATAATTAACTCATCTAGATTCTGATGAAAGCTGTATCATCGGAGTTAAAACATATTTTTAATGTCTTAGGATCCCAGTGACATAAAGCATAAAATATCTCTTCCTGTACTGGCTAATTGAGTCAATCCAGAAATAGTTACAGAAATTGTGTCTCCTGTCTTGACTTTTATGAATAATATGGCAGCCCTGGTTACAGGCTACATTTGCTCTTAGGTAAACTGTTTTTTTCGGTTCGCTGTAACAGCACATGGCTGGCACATTAAAGGTCACTCAGGGACACAAGCCTTCATTCATCATACAAATTTACTTACAGTCAGGAGTGGTGCTTTCAGCGTAGAATGTTAGTTGATAATACTAATGCAATGGTGCAGAGTCTTTACAGCATTAGCCACCTTGTAGGTCTATAAGGACCATGAGCAGGCTTCATTTGTAAAGATATGACCATAGAACAAAACAGCATAATCTTAATCTATGTTGCTGAATTTAAGTTAATGCCATGTACTGTATATTTATTGTAAGAATAAAGTGGTATTGGTATAAATAAAGTTTTTAAAGCAGCAGTGGCTTCTCTTTGTGTCAGTGTTGGCATATGATCATGCCAAACACAATCAGATTAAAGTCAGATTAAAATACTACCTTAAATACAGTAAAATTAGCAATAGTTTCACTGTGCATGTGCAGTAGAGAGCTTCAAAAATGGGAGAAGGAAAAAAACAAGCTGAGATACATCATCTCACCGCACTTTCTGCCTCACCCTGCTGTAGGTACTCACCAGCGTCGTGTTTCCCATGACACACCTCTGTCCCTAAGACGTTCGGCTAGTGGTCTGCGGTCTCGTTGGGTCGGGGATCGGGGAATCGCAGAGTCCTACGAGATCAAGGTCTATGAGATCGACAATGTGCAGAGGATGCAGAAAAGAGCAGGTGCTGGCAAACAGGTGCTGGGTTTATTTTGATTTTTTTTTAGGAGGTTAAAGGGCACTGGGTAAAATATGACCTTCATCAACCACTATTGGAAACCAGCAGGAATACCAACACCACTCAAACTCTTCTTGCGTCTCTAAAGCCTCTTTCATCATATTGGCGTCGTCTTTGAACAAAACCCAAGTCATTATGCAATAGAAGTCTCACTAATACACTAAACTTTGAAGCTAGCAAATAACATCTCCTGTCTCTCCTTGCACTTTTTATTAGCAAAGAGCAATGTAGAAAACATTTAGGTAATTTCACATTTTCATCAACCACTAACTAAACACAGCTGAAATGCCACAGCTAGCAGGTTACATTAGTTTCGGCTGATTAATGACTGTAATTCTGAACAGATATATTCAGATATTTTTCACCTTGGAATTTATTCTGATAACAAGAAATGGCCATCTGACTGGGCAATGCTACCTTAGTCCTCACCACATGATGTTGTATAGATTATGCACGCGCGACTACCAAAACAAGTAGTTTGGGGCAAGCAGCGGTCTGACACAAATTAAAGATAGACATTAGCCTCCTGGATTAACTATTAAAGCTAATTGCATAGGGATATACTACAGCTTTTGATCCATAGCCTGTAAATAGACAAGTTAAAGCATTGCTCTAAATCATTTAAGTGCAGCTCCTGCAGTGACCTTAAGGTAAGAGATCAAGAGTTTGTCTGGTTTGATCACTCTAGATAAATCTGGCTGTGAAAGTGAATTACACTATCCACTATCACAGTGCCCTTGAGGAGGGCACAACTACTGCAGCTGCCTTAAATAAAAGCTGTTTGTCCTGGACAGGTATCAGGTTTCATGTGCAAGATTATAATAGAAGCAGCATTTAAAATAAAGTAATTATGTAAAGGGTAGATAAAAGATTCAGTTGTGCATTTAGAGATGAAATGTTCCTGAAAAACACAATGCTGCGCATGTGGTGACGTAATGTCCCCATGAGAAGCAGTCTGGCCTCATGAGAATATTCCCTGCCTCCAACAGTCTCAGGCATGGCAACTTTGATACAATTTTAATGACCACATGGGGGGAAATTGGGTCAATGCTGCAGCAAAGGACAAAGAAGAGCACTGGAACTAATAGAACAGGTTGTTTGTAAAAGCTTTTAAAGAAATAGCACAAACTGATGGAAAGTTTATTAGAAATCAATAGTAGAGTTGTAAAAATAATAATATAATAGCAATGTCAGTGTAGTACAGCAGAACTCACTGCTTTATATTTAGAGGTTTTCTTTTGTTTCCCATTACAATGTGCATGTACTGTATTGACCTATGGAACTGTCCCTTACAATTATACTAATCTTACGTAATAAGGTTAGTATAATCACAGTCTAATTCTATTTACTAGCCTACAGACCTGTCTTGTCTCACTCCCCAGAGGTGTCCTCCCTGCACTAACATGGTGTTTATGAAGAGAGGGAGCGGGGAGGTGCTGTTGTTCATCCAACCTTAAAAACACACTGTGTGTGTGTGTGTGTGTATGTGTGGAGAATTTAACCAGCCAATACACCATATTTTATTCTAATGAGAATGATAGTAACAGAAGTTAAGCTTTATTGAATAAACTATTATGAGCTACATTGATATTGTAGTGAAATGTGTTTGTGTTTTTAGGGGCCGGCATGCTTCAATGCCAAACTGAAGTTTTTGGAGCACCGTCAGCAGAGGATCTTAGCGGTCCGGGCCAAATAC
This sequence comes from Collichthys lucidus, assembly GCA_004119915.2. Taxonomy (NCBI): domain Eukaryota; kingdom Metazoa; phylum Chordata; class Actinopteri; family Sciaenidae; genus Collichthys; species Collichthys lucidus. The sequence goes on from CM014086.1 coordinate 17,827,461, forward strand.
AACAACCTGAGGAGAGAGCTAGAGCAAGTCAAACACAACCTCATGCTGGAGCCCGCCAAGTGGAACCAAGAGTGTCAGTCAAATTATTCTTTATTTAAAAAAAAATAGGCATGCAAATTATATTTTTCCTCTTTTGAAAATGAGAATAAATGCATATTTGACCATATTCATTAGAAATGTTACAAACATACTAACACAAAAGCCTAGGTTAAGTCAAAATTTCTACCAATCGATTAAATCAATTTTCAGTCAATATAGTGCCAGATCATAACAGTTGTAGTAATCTCATGACACTTTCTAGTCTCTAGACCATGCAGGACATCATCATCACCACAACAGCAGGCTTGACCAAACAATTAATGCATTAATGAGACATGAATGTGTACTGATGACGAGGGAGAGAAGAAGAGAAGACCTCAGTGCATCATGGGAAGTTCCCCTGTAGTCTAGACGTATAGCTGCATGACTAAGAGATGATTCTAGACTCACCTGAGCCAGATCTGACTCTAAACTCTATTAAAAAAGAACTAAAATTATAAACTGATTCTTAAAAAGTTGCTGATTAATTTAATTAAACAAACAATGGGTTTGTAGTATGACAGCATTTCAACAGGGGGGAGAATGCTACTCTTACTGGGACAGTATCCAAAGTATTTCCTCATAACCATCATTAGTATTATCCTTAGCACTATTTGTAAATTCCTATGAAAACACATTATATTTTCACTTTGGACACAAAGTATATGGTGCTGTTAAGCAAGATGGAACAGAAACAAGAGTGCCTTTAGGCTAACTAATCCTTCCCTTGAGTAGAGTTGGAAATTGGGAAGATTGGGAAGTTTTATATGGGAGTGTCTTGGAATACCAGTAACTGTGGTGGTTTGTGCCAGAGCTGTCTTGAAATTAAGAAATCTCTGCATCTGTGAAGAATTTATTAGTCATTAGTACACCCTGCAGATAAGTTATGGCTAATGTTTTATTGGTACTCAGCTTTAATATCATTGTAATATAGTCTACATATAATTCCCACTTCAGTGTCCCTTTGCTGTCCTTCTCCAGTCGACCTCTGGCAGACCTTCGAGGTGGACTCCCTAGAGCATCTGGAGGCCCTTGAAGTTGTGACGGCTCGGCTAGAGGACAAGGTCAACGTCTCCAAGGCCAACGTCATGATGGTCACCTGCTTCGACACCAGCACCAGGAAACGGCACAAGAAGCGACGGAGACGAGCACCAGAGCAGAGAGCCCTTAAAGCAATCTGAATCCTCTTTTCCTCCTGTGTTTTATCTAGTAGCACTGACATTTTTGGATGATATAATCAAAATGTGTACACCTGAAACACACTTTTTAATGCACAATTTATGTTCTCAGCACACACTACGTTACCTCTGGTCCCTTTGGATTAACCAGGTAACTCAGATTAGAGTCACGTACGAAGGGCTGATACTCACTACAGCTTCAAACATTTTTGAAGATCCAAAAAAATGTCATGACCTTAAAA